>JANJGN010000664.1:0-333634 GCA_026770705.1 Isurus oxyrinchus
GGAGGCAATGTGGAGGGACCTTTGCTCTGAATCAAACCTTGTGATGTACCAGTCCTGGGAGTGTTTGATGGGGACAGTGTAGAGGGAGCTTTACTCTGTATCTAACCCCGTGCTGTACCTGTCCTGGGAAAGTGTGATGGGGACAGTGTAGAGGGAGCTTTACTCTTTATCTAACCTCGTGCTGTACCTTTCCTGGGAATGTGTGATGGGGACAGTTTAGAGGGAGCGATACTCTGTATCTAACCCCGTGCTGTACATGTCCTGGGAGTGTTTGATGGGGACAGTATAGAGGGAGCTCTACTCTGTATCTAACCCTGTGCTGTACCTGTCCTGGGAGTTTTTGTTAGGGATGGTGTAGAGGGAGGTTTACTCTGTATCTACCGACATGATGTACCTGTCCTGGGAGTGCTTGATGGGGACAGTATAGAGGGAGCTATACTCTGTATCTAATCCTGTGCTGTACCTGTCCTGAGAGTTTTTGTTAGGGATTGTGTAGAGGGAGCTTTACTCACGTACAACACGGTGTTAGATACAATCTTGGGATTGTTTGATGGGGACCGTGTAGAGGGAGCTCTACTCTGTATCTAACCCCATGCTTTACCTCTCCTGGGAGTGTTACATGGAGGAAGTGTGGAGGGAGCTTTGCTCTGAATCAAACCCTGTGATGTACCGGTCCTGGGGGTGTTTGATGGGGATCGAGTATAGGGAGCTTTACTCTGTATCTAATTCGGTGCTGTATCTGTCCCCTGGAGTGTTTGATGGGGACAGTGTAGAGGTTGCTTTACTCTGTATCTCACCCCATGCTGTACCTGTCCTGGGACTGTTTGATGGGGACGGTGTAGAGGGAGCTTTACTCTGTATGTTCACCCGTGCTGTACCTGTCCTCGTAATGTTTGATGGGGACATTGTAGAGGGGGTGCTAATCTGTATCTAACCCCGTGCTGTATTTGTTGTGGAAGTGTTTAATGGGGACGGTGTAGAGGCAGCTTTACTCTGTATCTCACCCCATGCTGTACCTGTCCTGGGAGTGTTTGATGGGGACCGTGTAGAGGGAGCTCTACTCTGTATCTAATCCCATGTTGTACGTGTCCTGGGAATGTTTGATTGGGCCAGTTTAGAGGGAGCTCTACTCTGTATCTAACCCCGTGCTGTGCCTGTCCTGGGAGTTTTTGTTAGGAATGGTGTAGAGGGAGGTTTACTCTGTATCTAACGCCGTGATGTACCTGTCCTGGGAGTGCTTGATGGGGACAGTGTAGAGGTAGCTCTATTCTGTATCTAACCCTGTGCTGTACCTGTCCTGGGAGTGTTTCATGGAGGCAGTTTGGAATGAGCTTTGCTCTGAATCAAACACTGTGATGTACCTGTCCTGGAAGTGTTTGATGGGGACAGGGTAGAGGGAGCTTTACTCTGTATCTAACCCCATGCTGTACCAGTCCTGGCAGTGTTTGATAGGCACACTGTAGGGGGAGCTTTACTCTGTATCTAACTCTGTGCTGTACCTGTCCTTGGAGTGTTTGATGGGGACAGTGTAGAGGGTGCTTTACTCTGTATCTCACGCCATGCTGTACCAGTCCTGGGAGTGTTTGATGGGGACGGTGTAGAGGGAGCTTTACTCTGTATGTTCACCCGTGCTGTGCCTGTCCTTGGAGTGTTTGATGGGGACCGTGTAGAGGGAGCTCTACTCTGTATCTAACCCCGTGCTGTATGTGTCCTGGGAATGTTTGATTGGGCCAGTTTAGAGGGAGATCTACTCTGTATCTAACCCCGTGCTGTGCCTGTCCTGGGAGTTTTTGTTAGGGATGGTGTAGAAGGAGGTTTCCTCTGTATCTAACGCCGTGATGTACCTGTCCTGGGAGAGCTTGATGGGGACAGTGCAGAGAGAGCTCTATTCTGTATCTAGCCCGTGCTGTACCTGTCCTGGGAGTGTTTCATGGAGGCAGTTTGGAGTGAGCTTTGCTCTGAAACAAACACTGTGATGCACCTGCCCTGGGAGTGTTTGATGGGGAAAGTGTAGAGGGAGCTTTACTCTGTATCTAACCCCGTGCTGTACCTGTCCTGGGAGTGTTTGATGGGGACAGTGTAGAGGGAGCTTTACTCTGTATCTAACCCCGTGCTGTACCTGTCCTGGGAATGTTTGATGGGTACAGTGTAGAGGGAGCTCTATTCTGTATCTAAACCTGTGCTGTACCTGTCCTGGGAGTGTTTCATGGAGGCAGTTTGGAGTGAGCTTTGCTCTGAAACAAACACTGTGATGCACCTGCCCTAGGAGTGTTTGATGGGGACAGTGTAGAGGGAGCTTTACTCTGTATCTAACCCCGTGCTGTACCTGTCCTGGGAATGTTTGATGGGTACAGTGTAGAGGGAGCTCTATTCTGTATCTAAACCTGTGCTGTACCTGTCCTGGGAGTGTTTCATGGAGGCCATGTGGAGTGAGCTTTGCTCTGAATCAAACACTGTGATGTTCCTGTCCTGAGAGTGTTTGATGGGGATCGAGTGTAGGGAGCTTTACTCTGTATCTGAACTCGTGATGTAGCTGTCCTGGGCGTGTTTTGATGGCGGCCGTGTAGATGGAGCTCTACTCAGTATCTAACCCCGTGCTGTACCTGTCCTGGGAGTGTTTGTTTGGGACGGTGTAGAAGGAGCTTTACTCTGTATCTAACCCCGTGCTGTACCTGTCCTGGGAGTGTTTGATGGGGACAGTGTGGAGGGAGCTTTACTCTGTATCTAACGCCGTGATGTACCTGTCCTGGGAGTGCTTGATGGGGACAGTGTAGAGGTAGCTCTATTCTGTATCTAACCCGGTGCTGTACCTGTCCTGGGAGTGTTTCATGGAGGCAGTTTGGAGTGAGCTTTGCTCTGAATCAAACACTGTGATGTACCTGTCCTGGAAGTGTTTGATGGGGACAGGGTAGAGGGAGCTTTACTCTGTATCTAACCCCATGCTGTACCAGTCCTGGGAGTGTTTGATAGGCACACTGTAGGGGGAGCTTTACTCTGTATGTTCACCCGTGCTATACCTGTCCTCGTATTGTTTGATGGGGACATTGTAGAGGGGGTGCTAATCTGTATCTAACCCCTAACCCCGTGATGTACTTGTTGTGGAAGTGTTTAATGGGGACGGTGTAGAGGCAGCTTTACTCTGTATCTAACCACGTGCTGTACCTGTCCTTGGAGTGTTTGATGGGGACCGTGTAGAGGGAGCTCTACTCTGTATCTAACCCCGTGCTCTATGTGTCCTGGGAATGTTTGATTGGGCCAGTTTAGAGGGAGCTCTACTCTGTATCTAACCTCGTGCTGTACATGTCCTGGGAATGTGTGATGGGGACAGTTTAGAGGGAGCTCTACACTGTATCTAACCCCGTGCTGTATGTGTCCTGGGAATGTTTGATTGGGATAGTTTAGAGGGAGCTCTACTCTTTATCTAACCCCGTGCTGTACCTGTCCTTGGAGTGTTTGATGGGCACAGTGTAGACGGTGCTTTACTCTGTATCTAACCCTATGCTGTACCAGTCCTTGGAGGGTTTGATGGGGGCCATGCAGATGGAGCTCTACTCAGTATCTAACCCAGTGCTGTACCTGTCCTGGGAGTGTTTGATGGGGACAGTGTAGAGGGAGCACTACTCTGTATCTAACCCCATGGTGTATCTGTCCTGGGAGTGTTTGATGGGGACAGTGTAGTGGGAGCTTTACTCTGTATCTATCCTCATGGTGTACCTGCGCTGCGACTGTTTGATGGGGACAGTGTAGAGGGAGCTTTACTCTGTATCTAACCCTGTGATGAACCTGTCCTGGGAGTGCTTAATGGGGACAGTGTAGAGGGAGCTTTACTCTCTTTCTTACCCCGTGCTGTACCTGTCCTGGGATTGTTTGATGTGGTCAGTGTAGTATTACCTTTACTCTGTATCTAACCCCGTGATGTACCTGTCCTGGGAGTGTTTGATGGGGACCGTGTAGAGGGAACTTTACTCTGTATCTAACTCTGTGCTGTACCTGTCCTGGGAGTGTTTGACGGGGACAGTGTAGAGCGAGGTTTGCTCTGAATCAAACTCTGTGATGTACCAGTCCTGGGAGTGTTTGATGTGGACAGTGTAGAGGGAGCTTTACTCTGTATCTTACCCCGTGCTGTACCTGTCCTGGGAGTGTTTGATGGGGACAGTGTAGTGGGAGCTTTATTCTGTATCTAACCCCGTGCTGTACCTGTCCTGGGAGTGTTTGATGGTGACAGTGTAGAGGGAGCTTTACTCTGTATCTCACCCTGTGCTGTACCTGTCCAGGGAGTGTTCATGGAGGCAGTGTGGAGGGAACTTTGCTCTGAATCAAACCCTGTGATGTACCAGTCCTGGGAGTGTTTGATGGGGACAGTGCGGAGGGAGCTTTACTCTGTATCTCACCCCGTGCTGTACCTGTCCTGGGAATGTGTGATGGGGACAATTTAGAGGGAGCTCTACTCTGTATCTCACCCTGTGCTGTATCTGTCCTGGAAGTTTTTGTTAGGGACGGTGTAGAGGGAGCTTTACTCTGTATCTAACACCGTGCTGTACCTATCTTGGGAGTGTTTGATGGGGATCATGTAGAGGGAGCTCTACTCTGTATCTCACCCCGCACTGTACCTGTCCTGGGAGTGTTACATGGAGGTAGTGTAGGGGGAGCTTTGCTCTGAATCAAACCCTGTGATGTGCCGGTTCTGGGAGTGTTTGATGGGGTCGGAGTAGAGGGACCTCTACTCTTTATCTAAACCCATGCTGTACCTGTTCTGGAAGTGTTTCATGGAGGCAGTGTGGAGTGACCTACGCTCTGAATCAAACCCTGTGATGTACCTGTCCTGAGAGAGTTTGATGGGGACCAAGCATAGGGAGTTTTACTCTGTATCTAACCCCGAGCTGTACCTGTCCTGGGAGTGTTTGATGGGAACAGTGTAGGGGGAGATTTCCTATGTATCTAACCCTGTGCTGTACCTGTCCTGGCAGTGTTTGATGGGGACAGTGTGGTGGGAGCTTTACTCTGTATCTAACCCTGTGCTGTACCTGTCCTGGGATTGTTTGATGGGAACAGTGTCGAGGGAGCTTTACTCTGTATCGTAGCCCGTGCTGTACCTGTCCTGGCAGTGTTTGATCGGACAGTGCAGAGGGGGTTTTACTCTGTATCTAACCCCATGGTGTACCTGCCTGGGAGTGTTTGATGGGGACCGTGTGTAGGGAGCTTTACTCTGTTTACTCCCTCTACATCGTCCCCATCAAACACTCCCAGGATTGGCACAGCACGGGGTTAGATACAGAGTAAAGCTCCCTCTACACTGTCCCCTTCAAACACTCCCAGGGCAGTTACTGCACAGGGTTAGATACAGAGTAAAGCTGCCTCTACACTGTCCCCATCAAACACTCCCAGGGCAGTTACAGCATGGGGTTAGATACAGAGTAAATCTCCCTCTACACTGTCCCCATCAAACACTCCTAGCGCTTAAAAGCAAAAAAACTGCGGATGCTGGTAATCCAAAAGAAAAACAGAATTACCTGGAAAAACTCAGCAGGTCTGGCAGCATCGGCGGAGATGAAAAGAGTTGACGTTTCGAGTCCTCATGACCCTTCAACAGAACATTGTTCAGTACGTTATTAGATACAGAGTAAAGCTCCCACTACACTGTCACCATCAAACACTCCCAGGATAGGGACAGCACGGGGTTAGAAAAATTATAAAGCTCCCACTACACTGTACCATCAAACACTCCCAGGAGAGATACAGCATGGGGTTAGATACAGAGTAATGCTCCCTCTAAGCTGTCCTCATCAAACACTCCCAGGACAACTACAGCACGGGTTAAGATACATATTTAAGCTCCCCCTACACTGACCCCATGGAACACTCCCAGGACAGGTACAGCACGGGGTTAGATACAGCGTTAAGCTCCCGCTATACTATCCCCATCAAACACTCCAAGGACAGGTACAGGACGTTGTTAGATACAGAGTAAAGCTCAAACTACACTGACCCCATCAAACACTCCTAGGGATTGATCAGTACGGGATTAGATACAGTGTAAAGCTCCCTCTACATTGCCCCTTCAAATACTCCTAGCGCTTGTTCAGTACGTTATTAGATGCTGAGTAACGATCTCTCTACACTGTCAACATCAAACAATCCCAGGACAGGTACAGCATGGGATTATATACAGAGTAAAGCTCCCTCCACACTGTCCTCATCAAACACTCCCATGACAGATACAGTACAGGCTTAGATCCAGAGAAAAGCACGCTCTAGACTGTCCTCATCAAACACTCCCAGGGCTAGTGCAGCACGGGGTTAGATACAGAGTAAAGCTCCCTCTACACTGTCACCATGAAACATTCCCAGGAAAGGTACAGCACAGAGTTAGATACAGGGTAAAGCTCCCTCTACACTGTCCCCATCAAACCCTCCCAGGACAGGTACAGCACGGGGTTCGATACAGGGTAAAGCTCCCACTATGCTGTCCCCATCAGAGACACCCAGGAAAGGTACAGCACGAGGTTAGACACTGAGTAAATCTCCCTCTACAGTGTCCCCATCAAACATTCCTAGGGTTTGTTCAGTACGGGATTAGATACAGAGTCATGCTCACTCTACACCGTCCCCATCGAACACTCCCAGGGCAGGTACAGAACGGGGTTAGGTACAGAGTAAAGCTCCCCCGACACTGACCCCATCAAACACTCCCAGGACAGGTACATCACAGGTTATGAATCAGAGTAAATCTCCGTCCACACTGTCTCCATGAAACACTCCAATGACAGATGCAGTACAAGCTTAGATACAGAGAAAAGCTCCCTCTAGACTGTCCCCATCAAACACTCCCAGGACAGGTACAGCACGGGGTTAGATACAGAGTAAAGCTCTCTCTACAATATCCCAATCAAACACTCTCAGTACAGTTACAGCACGGGGTTAGATACAGAGTAAAGCTCCATCCATACTATTGCAATCAAACACTCCCAGGACAGGTACAGCACGGGGTTAGATACAGAGTAAATCTCCCTCTAAACTGTCCCCATCAAACACTCCCAGAACAGGTACAGCACGGGGTTAGATATAGAGTAAAGCTCCCTCTACACTGACCCTGTCAAACACTCCCAGGACAGCCATAGCACAGAGTTAGATACAGAGTAAAGCTCCCATTACACTGACCCCATCAAACACTCCCAGGATAGGTGCAGCACGGTTTAAGATATAGAGTAAAGCTCCCTTTACACTGTCCCCATCAAACACACCCAGGACAGGTGCAGCACGGTTTAAGATATAGAGTAAAGCTCCCTTTACACTGTCCCCATCAAACACACCCAGGACAGGTACATCACGGTTTAAGATATAGAGTAAAGCTCCATCCACACTGTCTCCATGAAACACTCCAATGCCAGGTACAGTACAGGATTAGATACAGAGAAAAGTGGCCTCTAGACTGTCCCCTTCAAACACTCCTAGGACAGCTACAGCATGGGTAAGATACAGAGTTAAGCTCCCCCAACGTTGTCAATATCAAACACTCCCAGGAGAGATACAGCAAGGGGTTAGATACAGAGGAGGCTTGACTCAGCTACCAGCCCTGTGATGTACCTGTCCTGGGAGTGTTTGATGGGGACAGTTTAGAGGCAGTTTTACTCTGTATCAAAACCCTTGCTGTACCTGACCTGGAATGTTTGATGGTGACAGTGTAGAGTGAGCTTTACTCTATACCTAATCCTGTACTGAACAAGCCCTGGGAGCGTTTGATGGGGACAGTGTAAAGGGAGATTTACTCTGTATCTAACCCTGTGCTGTAGCTTTCCTGGGAATATTTGATGGGGACGGTTTAGAGGGATATTTACTCTTAATCAAACCCTGTGTTGTACCTGTCCTGGGAGTGTTTGTTGGGGTCAGTGTAGAGGGAGCTTTACTCTGTATCTAACCCCTTGAACTACCTGTCCTGGGAGTGTTTGTTGGGGACAGTGCACAGGGAGCTTTACTCTGTATCTAACCCTGTGCTCTTCCTGTCCTAGGAAAATGTGATGGGGACAGTGTAGGGGGAGCTTATCTCAGCATCTAAACCAGTGCTGCAGCTGTCCTGAGAGTGTTTGATGGAGACAGTGTACAGGGTTCCTTACTCTGTATCTAACCACATGATGTGTCTGTTGAGGGACAGTGGAGAAGGATCTTTATTCTGTACCTCATCCTGTTATGTTCCTCCCCTGGGAGTGTTTGTTGGGGAGAGTGTAGAGGGAGCTTTTCTCTGTATCTAACCCCATGCTCTATCGGTCCTGGGAGTGTTTGATGCGGACACTGTAGAGGGCGCTTTACTCTGTATCTAACCCCGTGCTGTACCTGTCTTCGGTGTGTTTGATGGGGACTGTGTAGAGGGAGTTTAAATCTGTATCTAAACCCGTACTTTACCTCTCCTGGGAGTATTTGATGGGATCAGTTTGCAGGGAGCTTTACTCTGTATCTAACCCCGTGCTGTACCTGTCCTGGGAGTGTTTGATGGGGTCAGTGTAGAGGGAGATTTACTCTGTAACCCCATGCTGTACCTGTCCTGGGAGTGTTTGATGGGGACAGTGTAGAGGGAGTTTTACTCTGTTATCTAACCCCGTGCTGTACCTGTCCTGGGAGTGTTTGATGGGGACATTGTAGAGGGGAGCTTTACTTTGTATCTAATCACGTGCTGTACCTGTCCAGGGAGTGTTTGATGGGGACAGTGTAGAGGGAGCTTTACTCTGTATCTAACCCCGTGCTGTAACTGTCCCGGATGAGTTTGATGGGGACAGTGTAGAGGGAAATTTACTCTGTATCTAACCCCGTGCTGTATCTGTCCTGGGAGTGTTTGTTGGGGACAGTTTAGAGGGCAGCTTTACTCTGTATCGAACCCCGTGCTGTACCTGCCCTGGGAGTGTTTGATCGGGTCATTGTAGTGGGAGCTTTACTCTGTATCTAATCCCGTGCTTGATCTGTCCTAGGAGTGTTTGATGGTGACAGTGTAGAGGGACCTTTTCTCTGTATCTAACCCTCTGCTGTACCTGTCCAAGGAGTGTTTCATGGGGACACTATAGTGGGAGATATGCTCTGTATCTAACCCCGTGCGGTACCTGTCCTGGGAGTGTTTGATGGGGGACAGTGTAGATGGAGCTTTACTCTGTATCTAACTCCGTGCTGTACCTGTCCTGGGAGTGTTTGCTGCGGACAGTTTGGAGGGAGCTTTACTCTGTATCTAGTCCCGTGCTGTTCCTGTCCTGGGAGTGTTTGACGCGGACAGCGTAGAGGGAGCTTTACTCTGTTTCTAACCCCATGGAGTAACTACCCTGGGAGTGTTTGAAGTGGACATTGTAGAGGGAGCCCTATTCTGTATCTAACCTCGTGCTGAACCTGTCCTGGGAGTGTTTGATGGGGAGTGTAGAGTGAGCTTTACCCTGTATCTAACCCCGTGCTGTACCTGTCCTGGGAGTGTTTCATGGAGGCAGTGTGGAGTTAACTTTGCTCTGAATGAAACACTGTGATGTACCTGTCCTGGGAGTGTTTGATGGGGACAGTGTATAGGGAGCTTTACTTTGTTTCTAAGCCCGTGCTGTACCTGTCCTGGGAGTGTTTGATGCACACAGTGTAAAGGGCGCTTTACTCTGTATCTAACCCCGTGCTGTTCCTGTCCTGGGAACGTTTGATGGGGACAGTGTAGAGGCAGCTTTACTCTGTATCTAACCCCTTGCTGTACCTGTCCAGGGAGTGTTTGATGGAGGCAGGGTAGAGGGAGAATTACTCTGTATATAACCCCGTGCTTTACCTGTCGTGGGAGTACTTGATGGGATCAGTTTACAAGGAGCTTTACTCTGTATCTTAACCCGGGCTGTAACTGTCCTGGGTGAGTTTGATGGGGAGAGTGCAGAGGGATCCTTACTCTGTATCTAATACCGTGCTGTACCTGTCCGGGACTGTTTTATGGGGACAGTGTAGAGGGAAATTTACTCTGTATCTAACTCCGTGCTGTACCTGTCCTGGGAGGGTTTGATGGGGACAGTGTAGAGGAGCTTTACTCTGTATCTAATCCTGTGCTGTATCTGTCCTGGGAGTGTTTGATGGGGACAGTGTAGAGGGAGCTTTACTCTGTATCTAATCCTGTGCTTGATCTGTCCTGGGAGTGTTTGATGGGGGCAGTGTAGAAGGAGCTTTACTCTGTATCTAAACCGTTACTGTACCTGTCCTGGAGTGTTTGATGGGGTCAGTGTACAGAGAGCTTTACTGTGGACCTATCCCTGTTATGTTCCTCCCCTGTGAGTTTTTATTAGGGACAGTGTAGAGGGAGCTTTACTCTGTATCTAATCCCGTGCTGGACCTGTCCTGGGAGTGTTTGTTGGGGACAGTGTAGAGGGAGCTTTACTCTGTATTTAACCCCATGCTGTACCTGTCCAGGGAGTGTTTGATGGGCACAGTGTCGATGGGGCATTACTCTGTATCTAACCCTGTGCTGTACCTGTCCTGGGAGTGTTTGATGAGGACACTGTAGAGGGAGCTTTAGTCTGTATTTAATCCCGTGCTGGACCTGTCCTGGGAGTGGTTGATGGGGACGGTGTAGAGGGAGCTTTTCTGTGTATCTAACCCCGTGCTGTACCTGTCCTGGGAAGTGTTTGATGGGGACAGTGTAGAGGGAGCTTTACTCTGTATCTAACCCCGTGCTGTACCAGTCCTGAAAGTGTTTGTTGGGGACAGTGTAGAGTTAGCTTTACTCTGTATCTAACCCCGTGTGTTACCTGTCCTGGGAGTGTTTGATTGTGACAGTGTAGAGGGAGCTTTCCTCTGTATCTCACCCCGTGTTGTACCTGTCCTGGGAGTGTTTGATGGGGACAGTGCAGAGGGAGCTTTACTCTGTATCTAACCCTGTGCTGTACCTGTCCTGGGACTGTTTGATGGGGACAATGTAGAGGGAGCTTTACTCTGTATCTAACCCCGTGATGTACCTGTCCTGGGAGTGTTTGATGGGGACAGTGTAGTGGGAGCTTTACTCTGTATCTAATCCCGTGCTGTATCTGTCCTGGGAGTGTTTGATGGGGACATTGTGGAGGGAGTTTTAATCTGTATCTTATCTAGTGCTTGATCTGTCCTGGGAGTGTTTGGTGGTGACAGTGTAGAGGGAGTTTTACTCTGTATTTAACCCCATGCTGTACCTGTCCTGGGAGTGTTTGATGGGGACAGTGTAGAGGGACCTATTCTCTGTATCTAACCCTCTGCTGTACCTGTCCAAGGAGTGTTTCATGGGGACACTATAGTGGGAGCTATACTCTGTTTCTAACACCATGCTGTACCTGTCCTGGGAGTGTTTGATGGGGACAGTGTAGATGGAGCTTTACTCTGTATTTAACCCCATGCTGTACCTGTCCTGGGAGTGTTTGATGGGGACACTGTAGAGGGAGCTTTAGTCTGTATTTAATCCCGTGCTGTACCTGTCCTGGGAATGGTTGATGGGGACGGTGTAGGGGGACCTTTACACTGTATCTAACCCCGTGTGTTACCTGTCCTGGGAGTGTTTGATTGTGACAGTGTAGAGGGAGCTTTACTCTGTATCTAACTCCTTGCGGTACCTGTCCTGGGAGTGTTTGATGTGGTCAGTGTAGAGAGAAATTTACTCTGTATCTAATCCCGTGCATTACCTGTCCTGTGTGTGTTTGATGGGGACAGTGTAGAGGAAGCTTTACTCTGTATCTAATCCCATGCTATAAGTGTCCTGGGACCGTTACATGGGATCAGATTGCAGGGAGCTTTGCTCTGTATCTAACCCCATGCTGTACCTGCCCTGGGAGTGTTTGATGGGCACGGTGCAGAGGGAGCTTTACTCTGTATCTAACCCCGTGCTGTACCTGTCCTGAGAGTGTTTGATGGGGACAGTGTAGATGGAGCTTTACTCTGTATCTAACCCCGTGCTGTACCTGTCCTGGGAGTGTTTGATGGGGACAGTGTAGAGGGAGCTTTACTCTGTATCTAACCCCGTGCTGTACCTGTCCTGGGAGTGTTTGATGGGGACAGTGGAGAGGCAGATTTACTCTGTATCTAACCCCGTGTTTTACTTGTCCTGGGCGTGTTGATGGGGACGTTGTAGGGGGAGCTTTACTCTGTATCTAACCCCGTGCTGTACCTGTCCTGGGAGTGTTTGACGGGGACAGTGTCGAGGGAGCTTTACTCTGTATCTCACCTGTTGCTGTACCTGTCCAAGGAGTGTTTGATGGGGTCAGTGTAGTTAGAGATTTACTCTGTATCTAACCCCGTGCTGTACCTGTCCTGGGAGTGTTTGATGGGGACAGTGTAGAGGGAGCTTTACTCTGTATATAACCCCGTGCTGTACCTGTCCTGGGAGTGTTTGATGGGGACAGTGTAGAGGGAGCTTTACTCTGTATCTAACCCCATGCTGTACCTGTCCTGGGAGTGTTTGATGGGGACAGAGTAGATGGAGCTTTACTCTGTATCTAACCCCGTGCTGTACCTGTCCTGGGAGTGTTTGATGGGGACAGAGTAGATGGAGCTTTACTCTGTATCTAAACCCATGATGTTGCTCCCCTGAGAGTGTCTGCTGGGGACAGTGTAGAGGGAGCTTTACTCTATATCTCACCCTGTTATGGTCCTCCCCTGGGAGTGATTATTAGGGACAGTGTAGAGAGAGCTTTACTCTGTACCTAATCCCGTGCTGGACCTGTCCTGGGAGTGTTTGATGGGGACAGTGTAGAAGGAGCTTTACTCTGTATCGAACCCAGTGCTGTACCTGTACTGGGAGGGTTTGATGGATGCTGTGTAGAGGGAGATTTACTCTGTATCTAACCCTGTGCATTACCTGTCCTGGGAGCGTTTCATTGGATCAGTTTGCAGGGAGCTTTACTCTGTATCTCACCCCTTGCTTTACCTGTCCTGGGAGTGTTTAATGGTGACAGTGTGGAGGGAGCTTTACTCTGTATCTAACCCCATGCTTTACCTGTCCTGGGAGTGTTTAATGGTGACAGTGTGGAGGGAGCTTTACTCTGTATCTAACCCCGTGCTGTACCTGTCCTGGGAGTGTTTAATGGTGACAGTGTGGAGGGAGCTTTACTCTGTATCTAACCCCATGCTTTACCTGTCCTGGGAGTGTTTAATGGTGACAGTGTGGAGGGAGCTTTACTCTGTATCTAACCCCGTGCTGTACCTGTCCTGGGAGTGTTTAATGGTGACAGTGTGGAGGGAGCTTTACTCTGTATCTAACCCCATGCTTTACCTGTCCTGGGAGTGTTTCATAGGGACAGTGTAGAGGGAGCTTTACTCTGTATCTAACCCCGTGCTGTACCTGTCCTGGGAGTGTTTAATGGTGACAGTGTAGAGGGAGCTTTACTCTGTATCTAACCCCTTGCGGTACCTGTGTTGGGATTTTTTGATGGGGTCAGTGTAGTGAGAGCTTTACTCTGTATCTACCCCTGTGATGTACCTGTCCTGGGAGTGTTTGATGGGAACAGTGTAGTGAGAGCTTTACTCTGTATCTAACCCCGTGCTGTACCTGTCCTGGGAGTGTTTGATGGGGACAGTGTAGAGGGTGCTTTACTCTGTATCTAACCCCGTGCTGTACCTGTCCTGGGAATGTTTGATGGTGACAGTGTGGAGGGAGCTTTACTCTGTATCTAACCTTGTCCTTTACCTGTCCTGGGAGTGTTGGAAGGGGACAGTGTCGATGGATATTTACACTCTATCTTACCCCTTGCTGGACCTGCCCTGGGAGTGGTTGATGGGGGAGTTGTAGTGTGAGCATTACTCTGTATCTAGCCCCGTGTTGTCCCTGTCCTGAGAATGTTTGATTGTGACAATGAGGAGGGATCTTTACTCTGTATCTAACTCCGTGCTGTGTCTCTCCTGCGAATGTTTGATCAGGTCAGTGCAGAGGGTGCTTCACTCTGTATCTAATCCCGTGCTTGATCTGTCCTGGGAGTGTTTGATGGTGACAGTGTAGAAGGAGATTTACTCTGTATCTAACCCCGTGCTGTACCTGTCCTGTGAGTGTTTGATGGGGACAGTGTAGAGGGAGCTTTAGTCTGTATCTAATCCCTTGCGGTACCTGTCCAGGGAGTGTTTGATGGGGACAGTGTAGAGGGAGCTTTACTCTGTATCTAACCACGAGCTGTACCTGTCCTGGGAGTGTTTGATGGGGACGATGTAGAGGGGGCTTTACTCTATATCTAACCCCGTGCTGTACCTGTCCTGTGAGTGTTTGATGGGGACAGTGTAGAGGGAGATTTACTCTGTATCTAACCCCGTGCTGTACCTGTCCTGAGAGTGTTTGATGGGATCAGTTAGACGGGAGCTTTACTCTGTATCTAACACCGTGCTCAACCTGTCCTGTGAGTGTTTGATGGGGACAGTGTAGAGGGAGCTTTACTCTGTATCTAACCATGTGCTGTACCTGTCTTGGGTGTGTTTGATGGGGACAGTGTAGAGGGAGCTTTACTCTGTATCTAATCCCGTGCTGTATCTCTCCTGAGAGTGTTTGATGGTACAGTGTAGAAGGAGCTTTACTCTGTATCTAACCACGTGCTGTACCTGTCCTGGGAGTGTTTGATGGGGACGGTGTAGAGGGAGCTTTACTCTGTATCTAATCCCATGCTATAAGTGTCCTGGGACCGTTACATGGGATCAGATTGCAGGGAGCTTTGCTCTGTATCTAACCCCATGCTGTACCTGCCCTGGGAGTGTTTGATGGGCACGGTGCAGAGGGAGCTTTACTCTGTATCTAACCCCGTGCTGTACCTGTCCTGAGAGTGTTTGATGGGGACAGTGTAGATGGAGCTTTACTCTGTATCTAACCCCGTGCTGTACCTGTCCTGGGAGTGTTTAATGGTGACAGTGTAGAGGGAGCTTTACTCTGTATCTAACCCCATGCTTTACCTGTCCTGGGAGTGTTTGATGGGGACAGTGGAGAGGCAGATTTACTCTGTATCTAACCCCGTGTTTTACTTGTCCTGGGCGTGTTGATGGGGACGTTGTAGGGGGAGCTTTACTCTGTATCTAACCCCGTGCTGTACCTGTCCTGGGAGTGTTTGACGGGGACAGTGTCGAGGGAGCTTTACTCTGTATCTCACCTGTTGCTGTACCTGTCCAAGGAGTGTTTGATGGGGTCAGTGTAGTTAGAGATTTACTCTGTATCTAACCCCGTGCTGTACCTGTCCTGGGAGTGTTTGATGGGGACAGTGTAGAGGGAGCTTTACTCTGTATATAACCCCGTGCTGTACCTGTCCTGGGAGTGTTTGATGGGGACAGTGTAGAGGGAGCTTTACTCTGTATCTAACCCCATGCTGTACCTGTCCTGGGAGTGTTTGATGGGGACAGAGTAGATGGAGCTTTACTCTGTATCTAACCCCGTGCTGTACCTGTCCTGGGAGTGTTTGATGGGGACAGAGTAGATGGAGCTTTACTCTGTATCTAAACCCATGATGTTGCTCCCCTGGGAGTGTCTGCTGGGGACAGTGTAGAGGGAGCTTTACTCTATATCTCACCCTGTTATGGTCCTCCCCTGGGAGTGTTTATTAGGGACAGTGTAGAGAGAGCTTTACTGTGTACCTAATCCCGTGCTGGACCTGTCCTGGGAGTGTTTGATGGGGACAGTGTAGAAGGAGCTTTACTCTGTATCGAACCCAGTGCTGTACCTGTCCTGGGAGGGTTTGATGGATGCTGTGTAGAGGGAGATTTACTCTGTATCTAACCCTGTGCATTACCTGTCCTGGGAGCGTTTCATTGGATCAGTTTGCAGGGAGCTTTACTCTGTATCTCAACCCTTGCTTTACCTGTCCTGGGAGTGTTTAATGGTGACAGTGTGGAGGGAGCTTTACTCTGTATCTAACCCCATGCTTTACCTGTCCTGGGAGTGTTTAATGGTGACAGTGTAGAGGGAGCTTTACTCTGTATCTAACCCCGTGCTGTACCTGTCCTGGGAGTGTTTAATGGTGACAGTGTAGAGGGAGCTTTACTCTGTATCTAACCCCTTGCGGTACCTGTGTTGGGATTTTTTGATGGGGTCAGTGTAGTGAGAGCTTTACTCTGTATCTACCCCTGTGATGTACCTGTCCTGGGAGTGTTTGATGGGAACAGTGTAGTGAGAGCTTTACTCTGTATCTAACCCCGTGCTGTACCTGTCCTGGGAGTGTTTGATGGGAACAGTGTAGTGAGAGCTTTACTCTGTATCTAACCCCGTGCTGTACCTGTCCTGGGAGTGTTTGATGGGGACGGTGTAGAGGGAGCTTTACTCTGTATCTAACCCCGTGCTGTACCTGTCCTGGGAGTGTTTGATGGGGACAGTGTAGAGGGTGCTTTACTCTGTATCTAACCCCGTGCTGTACCTGTCCTGGGAATGTTTGATGGTGACAGTGTGGAGGGAGCTTTACTCTGTATCTAACCTTGTGCTTTACCTGTCCTGGGAGTGTTGGAAGGGGACAGTGTCGATGGATATTTACACTCCATCTTACCCCTTGCTGGACCTGCCCTGGGAGTGGTTGATGGGGGAGTTGTAGTGTGAGCATTACTCTGTATCTAGCCCCGTGTTGTCCCTGTCCTGAGAATGTTTGATTGTGACAATGAGGAGGGATCTTTACTCTGTATCTAACTCCGTGCTGTGTCTCTCCTGCGAATGTTTGATCAGGTCAGTGCAGAGGGTGCTTCACTCTGTATCTAATCCCGTGCTTGATCTGTCCTGGGAGTGTTTGATGGTGACAGTGTAGAAGGAGATTTACTCTGTATCTAACCCCGTGCTGTACCTGTCCTGTGAGTGTTTGATGGGGACAGTGTAGAGGGAGCTTTACTCTGTATCTAACCACGTGCTGTACCTGTCCTGGGAGTGTTTGATGGGGACGATGTAGAGGGAGATTTACTCTATATCTAACCCCGTGCTGTACCTGTCCTGTGAGTGTTTGATGGGGACCGTTTAGAGGGAGCTTTACTCTGTATCCAATCCCGTGCTGTACCTGTCCTGAGAGTGTTTGATGGGATCAGTTAGACGGGAGCTTTACTCTGTATCTAACCCCGTGCTGTACCTGTCTTGGGTGTGTTTGATGGGGACAGTGTAGAGGGAGCTTTACTCTGTATCTAATCCCGTGCTGTATCTCTCCTGAGAGTGTTTGATGGTACAGTGTAGAAGGAGCTTTACTCTGTATCTAACCACGTGCTGTACCTGTCCTGGGAGTGTTTGATGGGGACGATGTAGAGGGAGCTTTACTCTGTATCTAATCCCATGCTATAAGTGTCCTGGGACCGTTACATGGGATCAGATTGCAGGGAGCTTTGCTCTGTATCTAACCCCATGCTGTACCTGCCCTGGGAGTGTTTGATGGGCACGGTGCAGAGGGAGCTTTACTCTGTATCTAACCCCGTGCTGTACCTGTCCTGGGAGTGTTTGATGGGGACAGTGTAGAGGGAGCTTTACTCTGTATCTAACCCCGTGCTGTACCTGTCCTGGGAGTGTTTGATGGGGACAGTGGAGAGGCAGATTTACTCTATATCTAACCACGTGTTTTACTTGTCCTGGGCGTGTTGATGGGGACGTTGTAGGGGGAGCTTTACTCTGTATCTAACCCCGTGCTGTACCTGTCCTGGGAGTGTTTGACGGGGACAGTGTCGAGGGAGCTTTACTCTGTATCTCACCTGTTGCTGTACCTGTCCAAGGAGTGTTTGATGGGGTCAGTGTAGTTAGAGATTTACTCTGTATCTAACCCCGTGCTGTACCTGTCCTGGGAGTGTTTGATGGGGACAGTGTAGAGGGAGCTTTACTCTGTATATAACCCCGTGCTGTACCTGTCCTGGGAGTGTTTGATGGGGACAGTGTAGAGGGAGCTTTACTCTGTATCTAACCCCATGCTGTACCTGTCCTGGGAGTGTTTGATGGGGACAGAGTAGATGGAGCTTTACTCTGTATCTAACCCCGTGCTGTACCTGTCCTGGGAGTGTTTGATGGGGACAGAGTATATGGAGCTTTACTCTGTATCTAAACCCATGATGTTGCTCCCCTGAGAGTGTCTGCTGGGGACAGTGTAGAGGGAGCTTTACTCTATATCTCACCCTGTTATGGTCCTCCCCTGGGAGTGTTTATTAGGGACAGTGTAGAGAGAGCTTTACTCTGTACCTAATCCCGTGCTGGACCTGTCCTGGGAGTGTTTGATGGGGACAGTGTAGAAGGAGCTTTACTCTGTATCGAACCCAGTGCTGTACCTGTCCTGGGAGGGTTTGATGGATGCTGTGTAGAGGGAGATTTACTCTGTATCTAACCCTGTGCATTACCTGTCCTGGGAGCGTTTCATTGGATCAGTTTGCAGGGAGCTTTACTCTGTATCTCACCCCTTGCTTTACCTGTCCTGGGAGTGTTTAATGGTGACAGTGTGGAGGGAGCTTTACTCTGTATCTAACCCCATGCTTTACCTGTCCTGGGAGTGTTTAATGGTGACAGTGTGGAGGGAGCTTTACTCTGTATCTAACCCCGTGCTGTACCTATCCTGGGAGTGTTTCATAGGGACAGTGTAGAGGGAGCTTTACTCTGTATCTAACCCCATGCTGTACCTGTCCTGGGAGTGTTTAATGGTGACAGTGTAGAGGGAGCTTTACTCTGTATCTAACCCCATGCTTTACCTGTCCTGGGAGTGTTTCATAGGGACAGTGTAGAGGGAGCTTTACACTGTATCTAACCCCTTGCGGTACCTGTGTTGGGATTGTTTGATGGGGTCAGTGTAGTGAGAGCTTTACTCTGTATCTACCCCTGTGATGTACCTGTCCTGGGAGTGTTTGATGGGAACAGTGTAGTGAGAGCTTTACTCTGTATCTAACCCCGTGCTGTACCTGTCCTGGGAGTGTTTGATGGGAACAGTGTAGTGAGAGCTTTACTCTGTATCTAACCCCGTGCTGTACCTGTCCTGGGAGTGTTTGATGGGGACGGTGTAGAGGGAGCTTTACTCTGTATCTAACCCCGTGCTGTACCTGTCCTGGGAGTGTTTGATGGGGACAGTGTAGAGGGTGCTTTACTCTGTATCTAACCCCGTGCTGTACCTGTCCTGGGAATGTTTGATGGTGACAGTGTGGAGGGAGCTTTACTCTGTATCTAACCTCGTGCTTTACCTGTCCTGGGAGTGTTGGAAGGGGACAGTGTCGATGGATATTTACACTCTATCTTACCCCTTGCTGGACCTGCCCTGGGAGTGGTTGATGGGGGAGTTGTAGTGTGAGCATTACTCTGTATCTAGCCCCGTGTTGTCCCTGTCCTGAGAATGTTTGATTGTGACAATGAGGAGGGATCTTTACTCTGTATCTAACTCCGTGCTGTGTCTCTCCTGGGAATGTTTGATCAGGTCAGTGCAGAGGGTGCTTTACTCTGTATCTAATCCCGTGCTTGATCTGTCCTGGGAGTGTTTGATGGTGACAGTGTAGAAGGAGAATTACTCTGTATCTAACCCCGTGCTGTACCTGTCCTGTGAGTGTTTGATGGGGACCGTTTAGAGGGAGCTTTACTCTGTATCCAATCCCGTGCTGTACCTGTCCTGGGAGTGTTTGATGGGGACAGTGTAGAGGGAGCTTTACTCTGTATCTTCCCCTGTGCTGTACCTGTCCTGGGAATGTTTGATGGGGACAGTGTACAGGGACCTTTACTCTGTATCTAACCCCGTGCTGTACCTGTCCTGGGAGTGTTTGTTTGGGACGGTGCAGAGGGAGCTTTGCTCCGTATCTAACCCAGTGCTGTAACTGTCATGGGAGTGTTTCATGGAGGCAGTGTGGAGGGAGCTTTTCTCTGAATCAAACACTGTGATGTACCTGTCCTGGGAGCGTTTGATGTGGACAGTGTAGAGTGAGCTTTACTCAGTGTGTAACCCTGTGTTGTAACTGTCCTGGGGAGTGTTTGATAGGGACAGTGTAGAGGGAGCTTTACTCTGTATCTAACCCCGTGCTGCACCTGTCCTGGGAGTGTTTGATAGGGACAGTGTAGAGGGAGCTTTACTCTCTATCTAACCCCGTGCTGTACCTGTCCTGGGAGTACTTGATGGGGACAGTGTAGAGGGAGCTTTACTCTGTATCTAACCCCGTGCTGTACCTGTCCTGGGAGTATTTGATGGGGACAGTGTAGAGGGAGCTTTACACTGTATCTAACCCCGTGTTGTACCTGTCCCGGGAGTGTTTGATGGGGACAGTGTAGAGGGAGCTTTACTCTGTATCTAACCCTGTGACCCACCTGTCCGTGGAGTGTTTGATGGGGACAGTGTAGAGGGAGCTTTACTCTGTATGTAACCCTGTGCTGTACCTGTCCTGGGAGTGTTTGATGGGGACAGTGTAGAGGGAGCTTTACTCTGTATCTAACCCAGTGCTGTTCTTGTCCTGGGAGTGTTTGATGGGGACAGTGTAGAGGGAGCTATACTCTGTAACTAACCCCGTGCTGTAACTGTCCTGGGAGTGTTTGATGGGGACAGTGTAGTGAGAGCTTTACTCTGTATCTAACCCCATGCTGTACCTGTCGTGGGAATGTGTGATGGGGACAATTTAGAGGGAGCTCTACACTGTATCTAACCCTGTGCTGTATCTGTCCTGGGAGTGTTACATGGAGGCAGTGTGGAGGGAGCTTTGCTCTGAATCAAACCCTGTGATGTACTGGTCCGGGAGTGTTTGATGGGGACAGAGTAGAGGTAGCTTTATTCTGTATCTAACACCGTGCAGTACCTGTCCTGGTAATGTTTCATGGGGACAGTGTTGAGGGAGCTCTACTCTGTATCTAAACCCATGCTGTACCTGTTCTGGGAGTGTTTCCTGGAGGCAGGGTGGAGTGAGCTATGCTCTGAATCAAACACTGTGCTGTAACTGTCCTGAGAGAGTTTGATGGGGACCAAGTATAGGGAGCTTTATTCTGTATCTAACCCCGTGATGTACCTGTCCTGGGAGCGTTTGATTGGGACAGTGTCGAGGGAGCTTTACTCTGTATCTAACCCCATGCTGTACCTGTCCTGGGAGTGTTTGATGGGGACAGTGTCGAGGGAGCTTTACTCTGTATCTAACCCTGTGCTGTACCTGTCCTGGGAGTGTTTGATGGGGACAGTATAGAGGGAGTTTTACTCTGTATCTAACCCCGTGCTGTACCTGTCATGGGAGTGTTTGTTTGGGACAGTTAGAGGGAGCTTTACTCTGTATCTAACCCCGTGCTGTACCTGTCTGGGAATGTTTGATGGGGACTGTGTCGAGGCAGCTTCACTCTGTATCTAACCCCATGCTGTACCCGTTCTGGGGGTGTTTCATGGAGGCAGTGTGGAGTGAGCTATGCTCTGAATCAAACACTGTGCTGTACCTGTCCTGAGTGAGTTTGATGGGGACCAAGTATAGGGACCTTTACTCTGTATCTAACCCCGTGCTGTACCTGTCCTGGGAGCTTTTGATGTGGACAGTGTAGAGGGAGCTTTACTCTGTATCTAACCCCGTGCTGTACCTGTCCTGGGAGTGTTTGATAGGGACAGTGTAGAGGGAGCTTTACTCTGTATGTAACCCCGTGCTGTACCTGTCCTGGGAGTGTTTGATAGGGACAGTGTAGAGGGAGCTTTACTCTGTATGTAACCCCGTGCTGTACCTGTCCTGGGAGTGTTTGAATGGGACAATGTAGAGGGAACTTTACTCTGTATCTAACCCCATGCTGTACCTGTCCTGGGAGTGTTTAATGGGGACAGTGTAGAGGGAGCTTTACTCTCTTTCTTACCCTGTGTTGTACCTGTCCTGGGAGTGTTTGATGGGGACAGTGTTGAGGGAGCTCTACTCTGTATCTAACCCCGTGCTGTAACTGTCCTGGGAATGTATGATGGGGACAGTGTTGAGGGAGCTCTACTCAGTTTCTAAACCCATGCTGTACCTGTTCTGGGGGTGTTTCATGGAGGCAGTGTGGAGTGAGCTATGCTCTGAATCAAACACTATGATGTTCCTGTCCTGAGAGTGTTTGATGAGGATCGAGTATAGGGAGCTTTGCTCTGTATCTAACCTCGTGATGTACCTGTCCTGGGCGTGTTTGATTGGGACAGTGTCGAGGGAGCTCTACTCTGTGTCTAACCCCGTGCTGTGCCTGTCCTGGGCGTTTTTGTTTGGGACGGTGTAGAGGGAGCTTTACTCTGTATCTAACCCCGTGCTGTACCTGTCCTGGGAGTGTTTGATGGGGACAGTGTAGAGGGAGCTTTACTCTGTATGTAACCCCGTGCTGTTCCTGTCCTGGGAGTGTTTGATGGGGACAGTGTAGAGGGAGCTTTACTCTGTATCTAACCCCATGCTGTACCTGTCCTGGGAGTGTTTGATGGAGACAGTTGTCGAGGGAGCTCTACTCTGTGTCTAACCCCGTGCTGTGCCTGTCCTGGGAGTTTTTGTTTGGGACGGTGTAGAGGGAGCTTTACTCTGTATCTAACCCCGTGCTGTACCTGTCCTGGGAGTGTTTGACGGGGACAGTGTAGAGGGAGCTTTACTCTGTATGTAACCCCGTGCTGTTCCTGTCCTGGGAGTGTTTGATGGGGACAGTGTAGAGGGAGCTATACTCTGTATCTAACCCCATGCTGTACCTGTCCTGGGAGTGTTTGATGGGGACAGTGCAGTGAGAGCTTTACTCTGTATCTAACCCCGTGCTGTACCTGTCCTGGGAATGTTTCATGGAGGCAGTTTGGAGTGAGCTTTACTCTGTATCTCACCCCATGCTGTACCTGTCCTGGGAATGTGTGATGGGGACAATTTAGAGGGAGCTCCACTCTGTATCTAACCCTGTGCTGTATCTGTCCTGGGAGTGTTACATGGAGGCAGTGTGGAGGGAGCTTTGCTCTGAATCCATCCCTGTGATGTACCGGTCCGGGAGTGTTTGATGGGGACAGAGTAGAGGTAGCTTTATTCTGTATGTAACACCGTGCTGTACCTGTCCTGGTAATGTTTGATGGGGACAGTGTTGAGGGAGCTCTACTCTGTATCTAACCCCGTGCTGTACCTGTCATGGGAGTGTTTGTTTGGGACGGTTAGAGGGAGCTTTACTCTGTATCAAACCCCATGCTGTACCTTTTCTGGGGGTGTTTCATGGAGGCAGTGTGGAGTGAGCTATGCTCTGAATCAAACACTGTGCTGTACCTGTCCTGAGAGAGTTTGATGGGGACCAAGTATAGGGACCTTTACTCTGTATCTAACCCCGTGCTGTACCTGTCCTGGGAGCTTTTGATGTGGACAGTGTAGAGGGAGCTTTACTCTGTATGTAACCCCGTGCTGTACCTGTCCTGGGAGTGTTTGATAGGGACAGTGTAGAGGGAGCTTTACTCTGTATCTAACCCCGTGCTGTACCGGTCCTGGGAGTGTTTGAATGGGACAATGTAGAGGGAACTTTACTCTGTATCTAACCCCATGCTGTACCTGTCCTGGGAGTGTTTAATGGGGACAGTGTAGAGGGAGCTTTACTCTCTTTCTTACCCTGTGTTGTACCTGTCCTGGGAGTGTTTGATGGGGACAGTGTAGAGGGAGCTCTACTCTGTATCTAACCCCGTGCTGTAACTGTCCTGGGAATGTATGATGGGGACAGTGTTGAGGGAGCTCTACTCAGTTTCTAAACCCATGCTGTACCTGTTCTGGGGGTGTTTCATGGAGGCAGTGTGGAGTGAGCTATGCTCTGAATCAAACACTATGATGTTCCTGTCCTGAGAGTGTTTGATGAGGATCGAGTATAGGGAGCTTTGCTCTGTATCTAACCTCGTGATGTACCTGTCCTGGGAGTGTTTCATGGCGGCAGTGTAGAAGGAGCTCTATTCTGTATCTAAACTCGTTCTGTACCTGTCCTGGGAGTGTTTCATGGAGGCAGTGTGGAGTGAGCTTTGCTCTGAATCAAACACTGTAATGTACCTGTCCTGAGAGAGTTTGATGGGGACCAAGTATAGGGAGCTTTATTCTGTATCTAACCCCGTGATGTACCTGTCCTGGGAGTGTTTGATTGGGACTGTGTAGAGGGAGCTTTACTCTGTATCTAACCCCGTGCTGTACCTGTCCTGGGAGTGTTTGATTGGGACAGTGTAGAGGGAGCTTTACTCTGTATCTAACACCGTGATGTACCTGTCCTGGGAGTGTTTGGTGGGGACATTGAAGATGGGGCGCTAATCTGTATCTAACCCCGTGATGTACCCGTCGTGGGAGTGTTTGATGGGGATGGTGTAGAGGGAGCTTTGCTCTGTATCGAAACCCGTGCTGTACTTGTACTGGGAGTGTTTGATGGGGACGGTGCAGAGAGAGCTCCCCTCTGTATCTGACCCCGTGCTGTACCTGTCATGGGAGTGTTTCGTGGAGGCAGTGTGGAGGGAGCTTTTCTCTGAATCAAACACTGTGATGTTCCTGTCCTGGGAGTGTTTGATGGGGACAGTGTAGAGGGAGCTTTACTCTGTCTCTAACCTCGTGCTGTACCTGTCCTGGGAGTGTTTGATGGGGACAGAGTAGAGGGAGCTTTACTCTATATCTAACTCCGTGCTGTACCTGTCCTGGGAGTGTTTGATGGGGACACTGTAGAGGGTGCTTTACTCTGTAGCTAACCCCATGCTGTACCAGTCCTGGGAGTGTTTGATGGGGACAGTGTACAGGGAGCTTTACTCTGTATCTTCACCTGTGCTGTACCTGTCCTCGTAATGTTTGATGGGGTCATTGTAGACGGGGTGTTATCTGTAACTAACCCCGTGATGTTCCTGTCGTGGGAGTGTTTGATGGGGACGGTGTAGAGGGAGCTTTACTCTGTATCTAACCCCGTGCTGCCCTGTCCTGGGAATGTGTGATAGGGACAGCTTAGAGGGAGCTCTACTCTGTATCTAACCCCGTGATGTACCTGTCCTGGGAGTGTTTGATGGGGACAGCTTAGAGGGAGCTCTACTCTGTATCTAACCCCGTGCTGTACGTGTCCTCGGAATGTTTGATTGGGAGAGTTTAGCGGGAGCTCTACTCTGTATCTAACCCCGTGCTGTACCTGTCCTGGGAATGTTTCATGGAGGCAGTTTGGAGGGAGCTTTGCTCTGAATCTAACCCCGTGATGTACCTGTCGTGGGAGTGTTTGATTTGGACAGTGTAGTGGCTGCTCTACTCTGTATCTAACGCTGTGCTGTACCTGTCCTGGGCGTGTTTGATGGGAACAGTGTAGAGGGAGCTTTACTCTACTCTGTATCTATCCCCATGGTGTACCTGTTCTGGGGGTGTTTCATGGAGGCAGTGTTGAGTGAGCTTTGCTCTGAATCAAACAATGTGATGTACCTGTCCTGGGTGTGTTTGATGGGGACAGTATAGCGCGAGCTTTGCTCCCTGTCTAACCGCGTGTTGTACCTGCCCTGGGAGTGTTTGAATGGGACAATGTAGAGGGAACTTTACTCTGTATCTAACCCCATGCTGTACCTGTCCTGGGAGTGTTTAATGGGGACAGTGTAGAGGGAGCTTTACTCTCTTTCTTACCCTGTGCTGTACCTGTCCTGGGAGTGTTTGATGGGGACAGTGTTGAGGGAGCTCTACTCTGTATCTAACCCCGTGCTGTACCTGTCCTGGGAATGTATGATGGGAACAGTGTTGAGGGAGCTCTACTCAGTTTCTAAACCCATGCTGTACCTGTTCTGGGGGTGTTTCATGGAGGCAGTGTGGAGTGAGCTATGCTCTGAATCAAACACTATGATGTTCCTGTCCTGAGAGTGTTTGATGAGGATCGAGTATAGGGAGCTTTGCTCTGTATCTAACCTCGTGATGTACCTGTCCTGGGCGTGTTTGATTGGGACAGTGTCGAGGGAACTTTACTCTGTATCTAACCCTGTTCTGTACCTGTCCTGGGAGTGTTTGATGGGGACACTGTAGAGGGAGCTCTACTCTGTATCTAACCCCGTGCTGTGCCTGTCCTGGGAGTTTTTGTTTGGGACGGTGTAGAGGGAGCTTTACTCTGTATCTAACCCCGTGCTGGACCTGTCATGGGAGTGTTTCATGGAGGCAGTGTGGTGGGAGCTTTGCTCTGAATCAAACCCTGTGATGTTCCTGTCCTGGGAGCGTTTGATGTGGACAGTGTAGAGGGAGTTTTACTCTGTATCTAACCCCGTGCTGTACCTGTCCTGGGAATGCGTGTAGGGGACAGTTTAGAGGGAACTTTACTCTGTATCTAACCCCGTGCTGTACCTGTCCTGGGAGCTTTTGATGTGGACAGTGTAGAGGGAGCTTTACTCTGTATGTAACCCCGTGCTGTACCTGTCCTGGGAGTGTTTGATAGGGACAGTGTAGAGGGAGCTTTACTCTGTATCTAACCCCGTGCTGTACCTGTCCTGGGAGTGTTTGAATGGGACAATGTAGAGGGAACTTTACTCTGTATCTAACCCCGTGCTGTTCCTGTCCTGGGAGTGTTTAATGGGGACAGTGTAGAGGGAGCTTTACTCTCTTTCTTACCCTGTGTTGTACCTGTCCTGGGAGTGTTTGATGGGGACAGTGTTGAGGGAGCTCTACTCTGTATCTAACCCCGTGCTGTAACTGTCCTGGGAATGTATGATGGGGACAGTGTTGAGGGAGCTCTACTCAGTTTCTAAACCCATGCTGTACCTGTTCTGGGGGTGTTTCATGGAGGCAGTGTGGAGTGAGCAATGCTCTGAATCAAACACTATGATGTTCCTGTCCTGAGAGTGTTTGATGAGGATCGAGTATAGGGAGCTTTGCTCTGTATCTAACCTCGTGATGTACCTGTCCTGGGCGTGTTTGATTGGGACAGTGTCGAGGGAACTTTACTCTGTATCTAACCCTGTTCTGTACCTGTCCTGGGAGTGTTTGATGGGGACACTGTAGGGGGAGCTTTACTCTGTATCTAACCCCATGCTGTACCTGTCCTGGGAGTGTTTGATGGAGACAGTTGTAGAGGGAGCTCTACTCTGTATCTAACCCCGTGCTGTGTCTGTCCTGGGAGTTTTTGTTGGGGACGGTGTAGAGGGAGCTTTACTCTGTATCTAACCCCGTGCTGTACCTGTCCTGGGAGTGTTTGATGGGGACAGTGTAGAGGGAGCTTTACTCTGTATGTAACCCCGTGCTGTTCCTGTCCTGGGAGTGTTTGATGGGGACAGTGTAGAGGGAGCTGTACTCTGTATCTAACCCCGTGCTGTACCTGTCCTGGGAGTGTTTGATGGGGACAGTGTAGTGAGAGCTTTACTCTGTATCTAACCCCGTGCTGTACCTGTCCTGGGAATGTTTCATGGAGGCAGTTTGGAGTGAGCTTTACTCTGTATCTCACCCCATGCTGTACCTGTCCTGGGAATGTGTGATGGGGACAATTTAGAGGGAGCTCTACTCTGTATCTAACCCTGTGCTGTATCTGTCCTGGGAGTGTTACATGGAGGCAGTTTGGAGGGAGCTTTGCTCTGAATCAAACGCTGTGATGTACCGGTCCGGGAGTGTTTGATGGGGACAGAGTAGAGGTAGCTTTATTCTGTATCTAACACCGTGCTGTACCTGTCCTGGTAATGTTTGATGGGGACAGTGTTGAGGGAGCTCTAATCTGTATCTAAACCCATGCTGTACCTGTTCTGGGAGTGTTTCCTGGAGGCAGGGTGGAGTGAGCTATGCTCTGAATCAAACACTGTGCTGTAACTGTCCTGAGAGAGTTTGATGGGGACCAAGTATAGGGAGCTTTATTCTGTATCTAACCCCGTGATGTACCTGTCCTGGGAGTGTTTGATTGGGACAGTGTAGAGGGAGCTTTACTCTGTATCTAACCCCGTGCTGTACCTGTCCTGGGAGTTTTTGATGGGGACAGTGTAGAGGGAGCTTTACTCTGTTTCTAAACCCGTGATGTACCTGTCCTGGGTGTGTTTGATGGGGACAGTATAGCGCGAGCTTTGCTCCCTGTCTAACCGCGTGTTGTACCTGCCCTGGGAGTGTTTGAATGGGACAATGTAGAGGGAACTTTACTCTGTATCTAACCCCATGCTGTACCTGTCCTGGGAGTGTTTAATGGGGACAGTGTCGAGGGAGCTTTACTCTCTTTCTTACCCTGTGCTGTACCTGTCCTGGGAGTGTTTGATGGGGACAGTGTTGAGGGAGCTCTACTCTGTATCTAAACCCGTGCTGTACCTGTCCTGGGAATGTATGATGGGGACAGTGTTGAGGGAGCTCTACTCAGTTTCTAAACCCATGCTGTACCTGTTCTGGGGGTGTTTCATGGAGGCAGTGTGGAGTGAGCTATGCTCTGAATCAAACACTATGATATTCCTGTCCTGAGAGTGTTTGATGAAGATCGAGTATAGGGAGCTTTGCTCTGTATCTAACCTCGTGATGTACCTGTCCTGGGCGTGTTTGATTGGGACAGTGTCGAGGGAACTTTACTCTGTATCTCACCCTGTTCTGTACCTGTCCTGGGAGTGTTTGATGGGGACACTGTAGGGGGAGCTTTACTCTGTATCTTCACCCATGCTGTACCTATCCTCGTAATGTTTAATGGGGACATTGAAGAGGGGGCGCTAATCTGTATCTAACCCCGTGATGTACCTGTCGTGGGAGTGTTTGATGGGGATGGTGTAGAGGGAGCTTTACTCTGTATCTAACCCCGTGCTGTACCTGTCCTGGGAGTGTTTGATGGGGACGGTGTCGAGGTAGTTCTACTCTGTATCCTACCCCGTGCTGTACCTGTCCTGGGAGTGTTTGTTTGGGACGGTGCAGAGGGATCTTTGCTCTGTATCTAACCCCGTGCTGTACCTATCATGGGAGTGTTTCATGGAGGCAGTGTGGAGGGAGCTTTGTTCTGAATCAAACACTGTGATGGACCTGTCCTGGGAGCGTTTGATGTGGACAGTGCAGAGTGAGCTTTACTCTGTATCTAAACCCGTGCTGTACCTGTCCTGGGAGTGTTTGATGGGGACAGTGTAGAGGGAGCTCTATTCTGTATCTAAACCCGTGCTGTACCTGTCCTGGGAGTGTTTCATGGCGGCAGTGTAGAAGGAGCTCTATTCTGTATCTAAACTCGTTCTGTACCTGTCCTGGGAGTGTTTCATGGAGGCAGTGTGGAGTGAGCTTTGCTCTGAATCAAACACTGTAATGTACCTGTCCTGAGAGAGTTTGATGGGGACCAAGTATAGGGAGCTTTATTCTGTATCTAACCCCGTGATGTACCTGTCCTGGGAGTGTTTGATTGGGACTGTGTAGAGGGAGCTTTACTCTGTATCTAACCCCGTGCTGTACCTGTCCTGGGAGTGTTTGATTGGGACAGTGTAGAGGGAGCTTTACTCTGTATCTAACACCGTGATGTACCTGTCCTGGGAGTGTTTGGTGGGGACATTGAAGATGGGGCGCTAATCTGTATCTAACCCCGTGATGTACCCGTCGTGGGAGTGTTTGATGGGGATGGTGTAGAGGGAGCTTTGCTCTGTATCGAAACCCGTGCTGTACTTGTACTGGGAGTGTTTGATGGGGACGGTGCAGAGAGAGCTCCCCTCTGTATCTGACCCCGTGCTGTACCTGTCATGGGAGTGTTTCGTGGAGGCAGTGTGGAGGGAGCTTTTCTCTGAATCAAACACTGTGATGTTCCTGTCCTGGGAGTGTTTGATGGGGACAGTGTAGAGGGAGCTTTACTCTGTCTCTAACCTCGTGCTGTACCTGTCCTGGGAGTGTTTGATGGGGACAGAGTAGAGGGAGCTTTACTCTATATCTAACTCCGTGCTGTACCTGTCCTGGGAGTGTTTGATGGGGACACTGTAGAGGGTGCTTTACTCTGTAGCTAACCCCATGCTGTACCAGTCCTGGGAGTGTTTGATGGGGACAGTGTACAGGGAGCTTTACTCTGTATCTTCACCTGTGCTGTACCTGTCCTCGTAATGTTTGATGGGGTCATTGTAGACGGGGTGTTATCTGTAACTAACCCCGTGATGTTCCTGTCGTGGGAGTGTTTGATGGGGACGGTGTAGAGGGAGCTTTACTCTGTATCTAACCCCGTGCTGCCCTGTCCTGGGAATGTGTGATAGGGACAGCTTAGAGGGAGCTCTACTCTGTATCTAACCCCGTGATGTACCTGTCCTGGGAGTGTTTGATGGGGACAGCTTAGAGGGAGCTCTACTCTGTATCTAACCCCGTGCTGTACGTGTCCTCGGAATGTTTGATTGGGAGAGTTTAGCGGGAGCTCTACTCTGTATCTAACCCCGTGCTGTACCTGTCCTGGGAATGTTTCATGGAGGCAGTTTGGAGGGAGCTTTGCTCTGAATCTAACCCCGTGATGTACCTGTCGTGGGAGTGTTTGATTTGGACAGTGTAGTGGCTGCTCTACTCTGTATCTAACGCTGTGCTGTACCTGTCCTGGGCGTGTTTGATGGGAACAGTGTAGAGGGAGCTTTACTCTACTCTGTATCTATCCCCATGGTGTACCTGTTCTGGGGGTGTTTCATGGAGGCAGTGTTGAGTGAGCTTTGCTCTGAATCAAACAATGTGATGTACCTGTCCTGGGTGTGTTTGATGGGGACAGTATAGCGCGAGCTTTGCTCCCTGTCTAACCGCGTGTTGTACCTGCCCTGGGAGTGTTTGAATGGGACAATGTAGAGGGAACTTTACTCTGTATCTAACCCCATGCTGTACCTGTCCTGGGAGTGTTTAATGGGGACAGTGTAGAGGGAGCTTTACTCTCTTTCTTACCCTGTGCTGTACCTGTCCTGGGAGTGTTTGATGGGGACAGTGTTGAGGGAGCTCTCTGTATCTAACCCCGTGCTGTACCTGTCCTGGGAATGTATGATGGGGACAGTGTTGAGGGAGCTCTACTCAGTTTCTAAACCCATGCTGTACCTGTTCTGGGGGTGTTTCATGGAGGCAGTGTGGAGTGAGCTATGCTCTGAATCAAACACTATGATGTTCCTGTCCTGAGAGTGTTTGATGAGGATCGAGTATAGGGAGCTTTGCTCTGTATCTAACCTCGTGATGTACCTGTCCTGGGCGTGTTTGATTGGGACAGTGTCGAGGGAACTTTACTCTGTATCTAACCCTGTTCTGTACCTGTCCTGGGAGTGTTTGATGGGGACACTGTAGGGGGAGCTTTACTCTGTATCTAACCCCGTGCTGTGCCTGTCCTGGGAGTTTTTGTTTGGGACGGTGTAGAGGGAGCTTTACTCTGTATCTAACCCCGTGCTGTACCTGTCCTGGGAGTGTTTGATGGGGACAGTGTAGAGGGAGCTTTACTCTGTATGTAACCACGTGCTGTTCCTGTCCTGGGAGTGTTTGATGGGGACAGTGTAGAGGGAGCTATACTCTGTATCTAACCCCATGCTGTACCTGTCCTGGGAGTGTTTGATGGGGACAGTGTAGTGCGAGCTTTACTCTGTATCTAACCCCGTGCTGTACCTGTCCTGGGAATGTTTCATGGAGGCAGTTTGGAGTGAGCTTTACTCTGTATCTCACCCCATGCTGTACCTGTCCTGGGAATGTGTGATGGGGACAATTTAGAGGGAGCTCTACTCTGTATCTAACCGTGTGCTGTATCTGTCCTGGGAGTGTTACATGGAGGCAGTTTGGAGGGAGCTTTGCTCTGAATCAAACCCTGTGATGTACCGGTCCGGGAGTGTTTGATGGGGACAGAGTAGAGGTAGCTTTATTCTGTATCTAACACCGTGCTGTACCTGTCCTGGTAATGTTTGATGGGGACAGTGTTGAGGGAGCTCTAATCTGTATCTAAACCCATGCTGTACCTGTTCTGGGAGTGTTTCCTGGAGGCAGGGTGGAGTGAGCTATGCTCTGAATCAAACACTGTGCTGTAACTGTCCTGAGAGAGTTTGATGGGGACCAAGTATAGGGAGCTTTATTCTGTATCTAACCCCGTGATGTACCTGTCCTGGGAGTGTTTGATTGGGACAGTGTAGAGGGAGCTTTACTCTGTATCTAACCCCGTGCTGTACCTGTCCTGGGAGTTTTTGATGGGGACAGTGTAGAGGGAGCTTTACTCTGTTTCTAAACCCGTGATGTACCTGTCCTGGGTGTGTTTGATGGGGACAGTATAGCGCGAGCTTTGCTCCCTGTCTAACCGCGTGTTGTACCTGCCCTGGGAGTGTTTGAATGGGACAATGTAGAGGGAACTTTACTCTGTATCTAACCCCATGCTGTACCTGTCCTGGGAGTGTTTAATGAGGACAGTGTCGAGGGAGCTTTACTCTCTTTCTTACCCTGTGCTGTACCTGTCCTGGGAGTGTTTGATGGGGACAGTGTTGAGGGAGCTCTACTCTGTATCTAAACCCGTGCTGTACCTGTCCTGGGAATGTATGATGGGGACAGTGTTGAGGGAGCTCTACTCAGTTTCTAAACCCATGCTGTACCTGTTCTGGGGGTGTTTCATGGAGGCAGTGTGGAGTGAGCAATGCTCTGAATCAAACACTATGATATTCCTGTCCTGAGAGTGTTTGATGAGGATCGAGTATAGGGAGCTTTGCTCTGTATCTAACCTCATGATGTACCTGTCCTGGGCGTGTTTGATTGGGACAGTGTCGAGGGAACTTTACTCTGTATCTCACCCTGTTCTGTACCTGTCCTGGGAGTGTTTGATGGGGACACTGTAGGGGGAGCTTTACTCTGTATCTTCACCCATGCTGTACCTATCCTCGTAATGTTTAATGGGGACATTGAAGAGGGGGCGCTAATCTGTATCTAACCCCGTGATGTACCTGTCGTGGGAGTGTTTGATGGGGATGGTGTAGAGGGAGCTTTACTCTGTATCTAACCCCGTGCTGTACCTGTCCTGGGAGTGTTTGATGGGGACGGTGTCGAGGTAGTTCTACTCTGTATCCTACCCCGTGCTGTACCTGTCCTGGGAGTGTTTGTTTGGGACGGTGCAGAGGGATCTTTGCTCTGTATCTAACCCCGTGCTGTACCTGTCCTGGGAGTGTTTGATGGGGACAGTGTAGAGGGAGCTCTATTCTGTATCTAAACCCGTGCTGTACCTGTCCTGGGAGTGTTTCATGGCGGCAGTGTAGAAGGAGCTCTATTCTGTATCTAAACTCGTTCTGTACCTGTCCTGGGAGTGTTTCATGGAGGCAGTGTGGAGTGAGCTTTGCTCTGAATCAAACACTGTAATGTACCTGTCCTGAGAGAGTTTGATGGGGACCAAGTATAGGGAGCTTTATTCTGTATCTAACCCCGTGATGTACCTGTCCTGGGAGTGTTTGATTGGGACTGTGTAGAGGGAGCTTTGCTCTGTATCTAACCTCGTGATGTACCTGTCCTGGGCGTGTTTGATTGGGACAGTGTCGAGGGAACTTTACTCTGTATCTAACCCTGTTCTGTACCTGTCCTGGGAGTGTTTGATGGGGACACTGTAGGGGGAGCTTTACTCTGTATCTAACCCCATGCTGTACCTGTCCTGGGAGTGTTTGATGGAGACAGTTGTAGAGGGAGCTCTACTCTGTGTCTAACCCCGTGCTGTGCCTGTCCTGGGAGTTTTTGTTTGGGACGGTGTAGTAGGAGCTTTACTCTGTATCTAACCCCGTGCTGTACCTGTCCTGGGAGTGTTTGATGGGGACAGTGTAGAGGGAGCTTTACTCTGTATGTAACCACGTGCTGTTCCTGTCCTGGGAGTGTTTGATGGGGACAGTGTAGAGGGAGCTATACTCTGTATCTAACCCCATGCTGTACCTGTCCTAGGAGTGTTTGATGGGGACAGTGTAGTGCGAGCTTTATTCTGTATCTAACCCCGTGCTGTACCTGTCCTGGGAATGTTTCATGGAGGCAGTTTGGAGTGAGCTTTACTCTGTATCTCACCCCATGCTGTACCTGTTCTGGGAATGTGTGATGGGGACAATTTAGAGGGAGCTCTACTCTGTATCTAACCCTGTGCTGTATCTGTCCTGGGAGTGTTACATGGAGGCAGTGTGGAGGGAGCTTTGCTCTGAATCAAACCCTTTGATGTACCTGTCCTGGTAATGTTTGATGGGGACAGTGTTGAGGGAGCTCTACTCTGTATCTAACCCCGTGCTGTACCTGTCATGGGAGTGTTTGTTTGGGACGGTTAGAGGGAGCTTTACTCTGTATCTAACCCCGAGCTGTACCTGTCATGGGAGTGTTTGTTTGGGACGGTTAGAGGGAGCTTTACTCTGTATCTAACCCCGAGCTGTACCTGTCATGGGAGTGTTTGTTTGGGACGGTTAGAGGGAGCTTTACTCTGTATCTAACCCCGAGCTGTACCTGTCATGGGAGTGTTTGTTTGGGACGGTTAGAGGGAGCTTTACTCTGTATCTAACCTTGTGTTGTACCAGTTCTGGTAGGGTTTGATGGGGACCATGCAGAGGGAGATTTGCTCTGTATTTAACCCCGTGCTGTCCCTGTCCTGGGAGTGTTGGTTGGGCACAATGTAGGGAGAGCTTTACTCTGTATCTAACCCAGTGCTGTACCTGTTCTGGGAGTGTTTGATGTGGGCAGTACCGAGGGAGCTTTGCTCTGTATCTAAACCAGTGCTGTACCTGTCCTTGGAGTGTTTGATGGAGCCAGTGTAGGGGGCGCTTTACTCTGTATCTAACCCAGTGCTGCCCCTGTCCTGGGAGTGTTTGATGGGGACTGTGTGGAGGGAGCTTTACTCTGTATTTAACCCCGTGCTGCACTTGCCCTGGAAGTGTTTGATGGGGACAGTCTAGAGGGTGCTTTTATCTGTATCTAAGCCTGTACTGTATCTGTCATTTGAGTTTGCATGGAGACAGTGTGGAGGGAGTTTTACTTTGAATCATACCCTGTGATGTACCTGTCCTGGGAGTGTTTGATAGGGAGAGTGTAGTGGGAGCTTTACTCTGTATGTAATCCCGTGTACTGACCCCATCAAACATTCCTAGGTCTTGTTCAGCACGGGATTAGATACAGAGTGAAGCTCCCTCTACACTGTCCGCATCAAACGCTCCCAGGGCAGGTACAGCACGGGGTTAGATACAGAGTAAAGCTCCATCCACACTGTTGCAATCAACCACTGCCCGGACAAGGACAGCTCAAGGTTAGATACAGAGTAAATCTCCCTCTACATTGTCCCCATCAAACACTCCCAGTGCAAGTGCAGCACAGGGTTAGGTATAGAGTAAAGCTCCTAGTACAGTGTCCACATCAGAGACTCCCAGGGCAGCTACAGCACGGGTTTAGATACAGAGTAAACCTCCCTCTACACTATGCCCATCAAACACTCCCAGGACAGTTACAATACAGGGTTAGATACAGAGTAGAGCTCCCTCTACACTGTCCCCATCAAACACTCCCAGGACAGGTACAGCACGGGGTTAGATACAGAATAGAGCTCCCTCTACACTGTCCCCATCAAACACTCCCAGGACAGTTACAGCACGGGGTTAGATACAGAGTAAAGATCCCTCCACGCTGTCCCCATCAAACACTCCCAGGACAGTTACATCACAGATACAGTACAGGCTTAGATACAGAGAAAAGCGGCCTCTAGACTGTCCCCATCAAATACTCCCAGCCCAGGTGCAGCACAGGTTTAGATACAGAGTAAAGCTCCCTCTACACCGTCCCCATCAAACACTCCCAGGATAGGTACAGCACGGGGTTAGATACAGAGTAAAGCTCCCTTTACACCGTCCCCATCAAACACTCCCAGGACAGGTACAGCACGGGGTTAGATACAGAATAAAGCTCGCTCTACACTTCCCCATCAAACACTCCCAGAACAGGTACAGCACGGGGATAGATACAGAGTAAAGCTCCCTCAACACTGTCCCCATCAAACACTCCCAGGACAGGTACAGCACGGGGTTAGATACAGAGTAAAACTCCCTCTACACTGTCCCCATCAAACACTCCCAGGACAGGTACAGCATGGGGTTAGATACAGAGTAAAGCTCCCTCTACCCTGTCCCCATCAAACACTCCCAGGACAGGTACAGAACGGGGTTAGATACAGAGTAAGGCTCCCTCTACACTGTCCCCATCAAACACACCCAGGACAGGTACAGCACGGGGTTAGATAGAGAGTAAAGATCCCTCTACACTGTCCACATCAAACACACCCAGGACAGGTACAGCACGGGGTTAGATACAGAGTAAAGATCCCTCTACACTGTCCACATCAAACACTCCCAGGACAGGTACAGCATGGGGATAGATACAGAATAAATCTCCCTCTACACTGTCCCCATCAAACACTCCCAGGACAGGTACAGCACGGGGTTTGATACAGATCCCTCTACCCTGTCCCCATCAAACACTCCCAGGACAGGTACAGCACGGGGTTAGATACAGAGTAAAGCTCCCTCTACACTGTCCCCATCAAACATTCCCAGGAGAGGTACAGCATAGGGCTAGATAGAGAGTAAAGCTCCCTCTACACTGTCCCCATCAAACACTCCCAGGACAGATACAGCACGGGGTTAGATACAGAGTAAAGATCCCTCTACACTGTCCACATCAAACACACCCAGGACAGGTACAGCATGGGGTTAGATACAGAGTAAGTCTCCCTCTACACTGTCCCCATCAAACACTCCCAGGACAGGTACAGCATGGGGTTAGATACAGAGTAAAGCTCCCTCTACACTGTCTCCATGAAACACTCCAATGACAGACACAGTACAGGCTGAGATACAGAGAAAACGGCCTCTAGACCATGCCCATCAAACACTCCCAGGGCAAGTGCAGCACGGTGTTAGATACACAGTTAAGCTCCCTCCACACTGTCCCCATCAAACTCTCCCAGGACAGGTACAGCACGGGTTAAGATACAGAGTTAAGTTCCCTCTACACTGACCCCATCAAACATTCCCAGGGCAGATACAGCACGGGGTTAGATACAGAGTAAAGCTCCCTCCACACTGTCCCCATCAAACACTCCCAGGACAGGCACAGCACGAGGTTACATACAGTGTACATCTCCCTCTACACTGACCACATCAAACACTCCGAGGGCTTATTCAGTACTGGATTAGTTACTGAGTAAAGCTCAATCTACAGCGTCCCCTTCAAACATTCGCAGGGCAGGTACATCACGGAGTTAGATACAGAGTAAAGCTCCCTCTACACCGTCCCCTTCCAACACTCCCAGGACAGTTAGTGCACAGGGTTAGATATAGAGTAAAGCTCCCACTACACTGACCCCATCAAACACTCCTAGCGCTTAAAAACAAAAAAACTGCGGATGCTGGAAGTCCAAACAAAAACAGAATTACCTGGAAAAACCAGGTCTGGCAGCATCGGTGGAGAAGAAAAGAGTTGATGTTTCGAGTCCTCATGACCCTTCAACAGAACATTGTTCAGTACGTTATTAGATACAGAGTAAAGCTCCCACTACACTGTCACCATCAAACACTCCCAGGACAGGTACAGCACGGGGTTAGATACAGAGTAAAGCTCCCTCTACACTGTCCCCATCAAACACACCCAGGGCAGGTACAGCACGGGGTTAGATACAGAGTAAAGCTCCCTCTACACTGTCCCCATCAAACACTCCCAGGAGAGGTACAGCATAGGGTTAGATACAGAGTAAAGCTCCCTCTACACTGTCCCCATCAAACACTCCCAGGACAGGTACAGCACGAGGTTAGATACAGAGTAAAGCTGCCTCTACACTGACCCTATCAAACACTCCCAGGATAGGGACAGCACGGGGTTAGAAAAATTATAAAGCTTCCACTACACTGTACCATCAAACACTCCCAGCAGAGATACAGCACGGGTTCAGATACAGAGTAATGCTCCCTCTAAGCTGTCAACTTCAAACACTCCCATGACAACTACAGCACGGGTTAAGATACATCTTTAAGCTCCCCCTACACTGTCCCCATCAGAGACTCCCAGGTCAGGTACAGCACGGGGTTAGATACAGAGTAAAGCTCCCGCTACACTGACCCTATCAAACACTCCCAGGACAGGTACAGCACGGGGTTAGATACAGAGTAAAGCTCCCTCTACACTGTCCCCATCAAACACACCCTGGACAGGTACATCACAGGGTATGATTCAGAGTAAAGCTCCCTCCACACTGTCTCCATGAAACACTCCAATGACAGATACAGCACGGGGTTAGATACAGAGTAAAGCTCCCTCTACACTGTCCCCATCAAACACTCCCAGGACAGGTGCAGCATGGTTTAAGATACAGAGTAAAACTCCCGCAACACTATCCCCATCAAACATTCCAAGGACAGGTACAGGACGTGGTTAAATACAGAGTAAATCTCCCTCTACACGATCCCTGTCAACCACTGCCAGGAAAGGTACAGCACGGGATTAGATACAGAGTAAAGCTCACTCTACATTGTCCCCATCAAACACTCCCAGTCCAGGGACAGCACGGGGTTAGATACAGTGTAAAGCTCTCTCTACAATATCCCAATCAAACACTCTCAGTACAGTTACAGCATGGGGTTAGATACAGAGTAAAGCTCCATCCACACTATTGCAAACAAACACTCCCAGGACAGGTGCAGCACGGGGTCAGATACAGAGTAAATCTCACTCTACACTGTCCCCATCAAACACTCCCAGGACAGGTACAGCACGGGGTTAGATACAGAGTAAAGCTCCCTCTACACCGTCCCCATCAAACACTCCCAGGACAGGTACAACAGAGGGTTTGAACCTGAGCAAAGCTCCCTCTACACTGTCCCCATCAAACACTCCCAGGACAGCCACAGCACGGTGTTAGATACAGAGTAAAGCACTCATTACACTGACCCCATCAAACACTCCCAGGACAGGTACGGCACAGGGTTAGATACAGAGTTAAACTCCCCCCTACGTTGTCCCCATCAAACACTCCCAGGAGAGATACAGCACGGGATTAGATACAGAGTAAAGCTCCCTCTTCACTGACCCCATAGAACACTCCCAGGACAGGTACAGCAGAGGGCTAGATACTGAGCAAAGCTCCCTCTACACTGACCCCATCAAACACTCCCTGGACAGGTACAGCACAGGGTTGGTTGCTGAGTAAAGCCTCCTCTACACTGTTCCCACCAAATACTCCCAGTCCAGGGACAGCACTAGGTTAGATACAGAGTAAAGCTCCCGCAACACTATCCCCATCAAACATTCCAAGGACAGGTACAGGACGTGGTTAAATACAGATTAAATCTCCCTCTACACGATCTCCGTCAACCACTGCCAGGAAAGGTCCAGCACGGGATTAGATACAGAGTAAAGCTCACTCTACATTGTCCCCATCAAACACTCCCAGTCCAGGGACAGCACGGGGTTAGATACAGTGTAAAGCTCTCTCTACAATATCCCAATCAAGCACTCTCAGTACAGTTACAGCATGGGGTTAGATACAGAGTAAAGCTCCATCCACACTATTGCAATCAAACACTCCCAGGACAGGGACAGCACGAGGTTAGATACTTAGTAAATCTCCCTCTAAACTGTCCCCATCAAACACTCCCACGACAGGTACAGCACGGGGTTAGATACAGAGTAAATCTCCCTCTACACTGTCCCCATTAAACACTCCCAGGACAGGTACAGCACGGGGTTAGATACAGAGTAAATCTCCCTCTACACTGTCCCCATCAAACACTCCCAGGACAGGTACAGCACGGGGTTAGATACAGAGTAAATCTCCCTCTACACTGTCCCCATCAAACACTCCCAGGAGAGGTACAGCACGGGGTTAGATACAGAGTAAAGCTCCCTCTACACTGTTCCCCGTCAAACACTCCCAGGACAGACATAGCTCGGAGTTAGATACAGAGTAAAGCTCCCATTACACTGACCCCATCAAACACACCCTGGACAGGTACAGCACTGGGTTAGAAACAGAGTAAAGCTCCCTCTACACTGTACCCATCAAACACACAGAGGACAGGTACAGCACGGGGTTAGATACAGAGTAAAGCTCCCTCTACACTGTCCCCATCAAACACTCCCAGTGCAGGTGCAGCAAAAGGTTAGATACAGAGTAAAGCTCCCTCTCCACTGTCCACATCAAACACTTCCATGACAGGTATGGCACAGGTTTAGATACAGAGGAAAGATACCTGTACACTGTACCCATCAATCACTCCCAGTCCAGGGACAGCACAGGTTTAGATACAGTGTAAAGCTCTCTCTACACTGTCCCCATCAAACACTCCCAGGACAGCCACAGCATGGAGTCAAGATACAGAGTAAAGCTCCCATTACACTGACCCCATCAAACACTCCCAGGACAGGTGCAGCACGGTTTAAGATATAGAGTAAAGCTCCATCCACACTGTTTCCATGAAACACTCCAATGCCAGATACAGTCCAGGATTAGATACAGAGAAAAGCGGCCTCTAGACTGTCCGCTTCAAACACTCCCAGGACAGCTACAGCACGGGTTAAGATACAGAGTTAAGCTCCTACAACGTTGTCCACATCAAACACTCCCAGGGGAGATACAGCAAGGGGTAAGATACAGAGGAGGCGTGACTCAGCTACCAACCCTGTGATGTACCTGTCCAGGGAGTGTTTGTTGGGGACAGTGTAGTGGGAGCTTTACGCTGTATCTAACCCTGTGATGTACCTGTCCTGGGAGTGTTTGATGGGGACAGTGTAGTGGGAGCTTTACTCTGTATCTAACTCTGTGATGTCCCTGTCCTGGAATGTTTGATTGTGAGAGTGTAGAGAGAGCTTTGCTCTGTATCTAATCCTGTACTGAACAAGCCCTGGGAGTGTTTGATCGGGACAGTTTAGAGGCAGCTTTACTCTGTATCAAAACCCTTGCTGTACCTGACCTGGAATGTTTGATGGTGACAGTGTAGAGTGAACTTTACTCTATACCTAATCCTGTACTCAACAAGCCCTTGGAGTGTTTGATGGGGACAGTGTAGAGGGAGATTTACTCTGTATCTAAACCTGTGCTGTAGCTTTCCTGGGAATATTTGTTGGGGAGTGTCGATGGGGCTTTACTCTGTATCTAAGCCCGTGCTGTACCTGTCCTGGGAGTGTTTGATGGGGACAGTGCCGATGGGGTTTTACTCTGTATCTAATCCGGTGCTTGATCTGTCCTGGGAGTGTTTGAAAGGGACAGTGTAGAGGGAGTTTTACTCTGTATCTAACCCCTTGAGGTACCTGTCCAGGGAGTCTTTGATGGGGACAGTGTAGAGGGAGCTTTAATCTGTATTTAAAGCCATGCTGTAACTGTCTTTGGAGGGTTTGATGGGGAAAGTGTAGAGGGAGCTTTACTCTGTATCTCACCCCATGGTTTACGGGTCCTGGGAGTATTTGATGGGATCAGTTTACAGGGAGCTTTACTCTCTATCTATCTGTACCTGCCCTGGGAGTGTTTGATGGGGACAGTGTAGAGGGAGCTTTAGTCTGTATCAAACCCCGTGCTGTACCTGTCCAGGGAGTGTTTGATGGGCACAGTGTAGAGGGAGCTTTACTCTGTATCAAACCCCTTGCTGTACCTGTCCTGGGAGTGTTTGATGGGGATAGTGTAGAGGGAGCTTTACTCTGTATCTAACCCCTTGCTGTACCTGTCCTGGGAGTGTTTGATGGGGATAGTGTAGAGGGAGCTTTACTCTGTATCTAACCCCGTGCTGTACCTGTCCTCTGTGTGTTTGAGGGGGACAGTGTAGAGTGAGCTTTACTCTGTATCTAACCCTGTGCTCTTCCTGTCCTAGGAAAATGTGATGGGGACAGTGTAGGGGGAGCTTATCTCAGCATCTAAACCAGTGCTGTTGCTGTCCTGAGAGTGTTTGATGGGGACAGTGTAGAGGGTTCCTTACTCTGTATCTAACCACATGATTTTCATCCTCTGGGAGTGTCTGTTGAGGACAGTGGAGAAGGATCATTACTCTGTACCTCACCCTGTTATGTTCCTCCCCCGGGAGTGTTTTCTGGGGAGAGTGTAGAGGGAGCTTTACTCTGTATCTAACCCCATGCTCTATCAGTCCTGGGAGTGTTTGATGCGGACACTGTAGAGGGTGCTTTACTCTGTATCTAACCCCGTGCTGTACCTGTCTTGGGATTGTTTGATGGGGACAGTGTAGAGGAAGCTTAAATCTGTATCTAAACCCCTGCTTTACCTCTCCTGGGAGTATTTGATGGGATCAGTTGACAGGGAGCTTTACTCTGTATCTAACCCCGTGCTGTGCCTGTCCTGGGTGAGTTTGATGGGGAGAATGTCGAGGGAGCAATACTTAGTGTCTACTCCCGTGCTGTACCTGTCCTGAGAGTGTTGGATGGGCACAGAGTTGATGGGGCTTTACTCTGTATCTAACCCCGTGCTGTACGTGTCCTGGGAGTGTTTGATGGGGACAGTATAGAGGGAGCTATACTCTGTATCTAACCCCGTGCTGTACCTGTCCTGGGAGTGTTTGATGGGAACAGTGTAGAGGGAGAAATACTCTGTATCTAACCCTGTGCTGTACCTGTCCAGGGAGTGTTTGATGGGGACAGTGTAGAGGGAGCTTTACTCTGTAACTAACCCCATGTTGTACGTGTCCTGGGAGTGTTTGATGGGTTCAGTGTAGAGGGAGCTTTACTCTGTATCTAACCCCGTGATGTTACTCCCCTGGGAGTGTTTGTTGGGGACAGTGTAGAGGGAGCTTTACTCTTTTTCTTACCCCGTGCTATACCTGTCCTGGGAGTGTATGATGGGGACAGTGTAGAGGGAGCTTTATTCTGTATCTAAACCCATGATGTTCCTCCCTTGGGAGTGTTTGTTGGGGACAGTGTAGAGGGAGCTTTACTCTGTATCTAACCCCGTGCTGTACCTGTCCTGGGAGTGTTTGATAGGGACAGTGGAGAGGGAGCTTTACTCTGTATCTAAACCCGTGCTGCATGTGTTCTGGGAATGTTTGATGGGGACAGTGTAAAGGGAGATTTGGTCTGTATTTAATCCCGTGCTGGACCTGTCCTGGGATTGTTTGATGGGGTCAGTGTCGTGGGAGCATTGTCCTGTATCTTACCCCTTGCTGTACCTGTCCAAGGAGTGTTTGATGAGGACAGTGTAGAGGGAGCTTTTCTCTCTATCTAAACCAGTGCTGCATGTGTTCTGGGAGTGTTTGATGGGTACAGTGTAGAGGGAGCTTTACTCTGTTTCTAACCCCATGCTATACCTGTCCAGGGAGTGTTTGATGGGCACAGTGTCGATGGGTGCTTTACTCTGTATCTAACCCTGTGCTGTACCTGTCCTGGGAGTGTTTGATGGGGACAGCGTATAGGGAGCTTTAGTCTGTAGCTAATCCCGTGTTGTACCTGTCCTGGGAGTGGTTGTTGGGTACAGTGTAGTGGGAGCTATACTCTGTATCTAATCTCGTGCTTGATCTGTCCTGGGAGTGTTGGATGGTGACAGTATAGAAGGAGCTTTACTCTGTATCTAACCCCATGCTGTAACTGTCTGGCAGTGTTTGATGGGGACAGTGTAGAGGGAGCTTTAATCTGTATTTAACCCCGTGCTGTTCCTGTCCAGGGACTGTTTTATGGGGACAGTGTAGTGGGACCTTTACTCTGTATCTAACTCCGTGCTGTACCTGTCCTGGGAGTGTTTGATGGGGACAGTGTAGAGGGAGCTTCACTCTGTATCTAACCCCGTGCCTTACCTGTCCTGGGAGTATTTGATGGGATCAGTTTACAAGGAGCTTTACTCTGTATCTTAACCCGTGCTGTAACTGTCCTGGGTGAGTTTGATGGGGAGAGTTTACAGGGATCTTTACTCTGTATTTAATACCATGCTGTACCTGTCTGGGAGTGTTTGATGGGGACAGTGTAGAGGGAAATTTACTCTGTATCTCACCTTGTGCTGTACCTGTCCTGGGAGGGTTTGATGGGGACAGTAGAGGGAGCTTTACTATGTATCTAATCCCGTGCCTGATCTGTCCTGGGAGTGTTTGATGGGGACAGTGTAGAGGGTTCTTTACTCTGTATGTAACCCGGTGATGATCCTCCCCTGGGAGTGTTTGTTGGGGACACTGTCACCATGAAACGCTCACAGGACAGGAGCATTACTCTATATCTAACCCTGTGCTGCACTTGCCGTGGGAGTGTTTGACTGCAACTGTGTGGAGGGAGCTTTACTGTGTATCTAACTCCATACTGCACCTGTCCTGGGAGCGTTTCATGGTGACAGTGTAGCGGCAGCTTTGCTCTGTATCTAACCCCTTGCTCTATCTGTCTTGGGAGTGTTTGATGAGGACGGTGTAGGGAGTGCTTTACTCTGTATCTAAGCCTTTGATGTACCTGTCCTGGGAGTGTTTGATGGGATCAGTTTACAGGGAGATTTACTCTGTATCTAATCCCGTGCTGTACCTGCCCTGGGAGAGTTGATGGGGAGAGTATAGAGGGAGCTTTAATCTGTATCTAGCCCCGTGCTGAACCTGTCTTGGGAGTGTTTGATGGGGACAACGTAGAGGCAGATTTACTCTTTATCTAACCTCGTGTTGTTTCTGTCCTGGGATTGTTTGATGGGGACAGTGTCGATGGGGCTTTACTCTGGATCTAACCCCTTGCTGTACCTGTCCAAGGAGTGTTTGATGAGGACAGTGTAAAGGGAGCTTTTCTCTCTATCTAAACCAGTGCTGCATGTGTTCTGGGAGTGTTTGATGGGGACAGTGTAGGGGGAGCTTAATTCTGCATCTAAACCCGGGATGTTACTCCCCTGGGACTGTTTGTTGGGGCAGTGTAGAGGGAGCTTTAATCTGTAATTAACCCCGTGCTGTTCCTGTCCTGGGATTGTTTGATGGGGACCGTGCAGATGGAGCTTTAGTCTGTATCAAACCCCATGCTGTACCTGTCCAGGGAGTGTTTGATGGGCACAGTGTAGAGGGAGCTTTACTCTGTATCAAACCCCTTGCTGTACCTGTCCTGGGAGTGTTTGATGGGTACAGTGTAGTGGGAGCTGTACTCTGTATCTAACCCCGTGCTGTACCTGTCCTGGGAGTGTTTGATGGGGACAGTGTAGAGGGAGCTTTACTCTGTATCTAACCCCTTGCTGTACCTGTCCTGGGAGTGTTTGATGGGGACAGTGTAGAGGGAGCATTAGTCTGTATCTAACCCCGTGCTGTACCTGTCTTGGGACTGTTTGATGGGAACAGTGTAGGGGGAGATTTACTCTGTATCTAACCCCGTGCTGTACCTGTCCTGGGAGTGTGTGATGGGATCAGTTTATAGGGAGCTTTACTCTGTATCTAACCCCGTGCTGTACCTGTCCTGGGAGTGTTTGATGGGGTCAGTGTAGTGGGAGATTTGCTCTGTATCTAACCCCGTGGTGTACATGTCCTGGGAGATCTTGATGTGGACAGTGTGGGGGGAGCTTTACTCTCTATCTAACCCCGTGCTGGATCCGTCCTGGGAGAGTTTGATGGGGACAGTGTGGAGGGAGCTTTACTCTGTTTCTAACTCCATGCTGTACCGGTCCTGGGAGTGTTTAATTGGGTCAGTGTAGAGGGAGCTTTTCTCTGTATCTAACCCTGTGCTGTACCGGTCCTGGGAGTGTTTGATGGTGACAGTGTAGAGGGAGCTTTACTCTTTATCTAACCCCATGGTGTTCCTGCCCTGGGAGTGTTCCATGGAGACAGTGTAGAGGTAGCTTTACTCTGTATCTAACCCCGTGCTGTACCTGTCCTGGGAGTGTTTGCTGCGGACAGTTTGGAGTGATCTTTACTCTGCTCTAACCCCAAGGTGTAACTACCCTTGGAGTGCTTGATGGGGACAGTGTAGAGGGAGCTTTACTCTGTATCTAACCCCGTGCTGTACCTGTCCTGGGAGTGTTTGATGGGGACAGTGTAGAGGGAGCTTTACTCTGTATCTAACTCTGTGCTGTACCTGTCCTGGGAGTGTTTGATGGGGACCGTGTACAGGGAGCTTTAATCTGTATCTAACCCCGTGCTGTACCTGTCCTGGGAGTGTTTCATCGAGGCAGTGTGGAGTGAGATTTGCTCTGAATCAAACACTGTGATGTACCTGTCCTGGGTGTGTTTGATGGGGACAAAGTACAGGGAGATTTTCTCTGTATCTAACACCATGGTGTACCTGCCCTGGGACTGTTTGATGGGGACTGTGTAGAATGAGCTTTTCTCTGTATCTAACCCCGTGCTGTACCTGTCCTGGGAGTGTTTGATGCGGACAGTGTAGAGGGAGCTTTACTCTGTATCTAACCCCGTGTGTTACCTGTCCTGGGAGTGTTTGATGGGGTCAGTGTAGAGGGAGAATTACTCTGTATCTAACACCGTGCGATACCTGTCCTGGGAGTGTTTGATGGGATCAGTGTAGTGGGAAATTTACTCTGTATCTAACCCCGTGCTGTGCCTGTCCTGGGTGTGTTTGATGGGGACAGTGTAGAGGGCGCTTTAATCTGTATCTAATCCCGTGCTCTATCAGTCCTGGGAGTATTTGATGGTGACAGTGTCGAGGGAGCTTTACTCTGTATCTAATCCCGTGACTGATCTGTCCTGGGAGTATTTGATGGTGACAGTGTCGAGGGACTTTACTCTGTATCAAATCCCGTGACTGATCTGTCCTGGGAGTGTTTGACGGGGACAGAGTCGAGGGAGCTTTACTCTGTATCTAATCCCATGATGTTTTCTCCCCTGGGAGTGTCTGTTTCGGACAGTGTACAGGGAGCTTTACTCTGTATCTAACTCTGTGCTGTACGTGTCCTGGGAGTGTTTTATGGGGACAGTGTAGAGGGAGCTTTACTCTGTATCTAACCCCGTGCTGTACCTGTCCTGGGAGTGTTTGATGGGGGCAGTGTAGAGGGAGCTTTACTCTGTATCTAACCCCGTGCTGTACCTGTCGTGGGAGTGTTTTATGGGGACAGTGTACAGGGAGCTTTACTCTGTTTCTAACCTCGTGCTGTACATGTCCTGGGAGTGTTTGCTGCGGACAGTTTGGAGGGATCTTTACTCTGTTTCTAACCCCATGGTGTACCTACCCAGGGACTGTTTGATGGGGACAGTGTAGAGGGAGCTTTACTCTGTATCTAACCCCGTGCTGTACCTGTCCTGGGAGTGTTTGATGGACACAGTGTAGAGGGAGCTTTATTCTGTATCTAACCCCGTGCTGTACCTGTCCTGGGAGTGCTTGACGGGGACAGTGTAGAGGGAGCTTTACTCTGTATCTAACCCCGTGCTGTACCTGTCCTGGGAGTGTTTGATGGGGACAGTGTAGAGGGAGCTTTACTCTGTATCTAGCCCCGGGCTGTACGTGTCCTGGGAATGTTTGCTGCGGACAGTTTGGAGGGATCTTTACTCTGTTTCTAACCCCATGATGTAACTACCCTGGGAGTGTTTGATGGGGACATTGTAGAGGGAGCTTTACTCTGTATCTAACCCCGTGTGTTACCTGTCCTGGGAGTGTTTGATTTTGACAGTGTAGAGGGAGCTTTACTCTGTATCTAACTCTGTGCTGTACCTGTCCTGGGAGTGTTTGATGCGGACAGTGTAGAGGGAGCTTTACTCTGTATCTAACCCCGTGCTGTACCTGTCCAGGGAGTGTTTTATGGGGACAGTGTACAGGGAGGTTTAGTCTGTTTCTAACCTCGTGCTGTACGTGTCCTGGGAGTGTTTGCTGCGGACAGTTTGGAGGGATCTTTACTCTGTTTCTAACCCCATGGTGTAACTACCCAGGGAATGTTTGATGGGGACAGTGTAGAGGGAGCTTTACTCTGTATCTAACCCCGTGCTGTACCTGTCCTGGGAGTGTTTCATGGAGGCAGTTTGGAGGGAGCTTTGCTCTGAATCAAACCCTGTGAAGTACCTGTCCTGGGTGTGTTTCATCGGGACAGAGTTTAGGGAGCTTTACTCTGTATCTATTCCCATTCTATACCTGCCCTGGGAGTGTTTGATGGGGATGGTGTCGAGGGAGATTTACTCTATATCTAACCCCGTGCTGTATCTGCCCTGGAAGTATTTGACCGGGACAGTGTAGCGGGAGCTTTACTCTTTATCTCACCCCGTGCTGTACCTGTCCTGGGAGTGTTTCATGGAGGCAGTGTGGAGGGAGCTTTACTCTGTATCTAACCCAGTGTGTTACCTGTCCAGGGAGTGTTTGAATGGGACAGAGTATAAGGCACTTTACTCTGTATCTAACCCCATGGTGTACCTGCCCTGGGAGTGTTTGATGGGGACTGTGCAGAGGGAGCTTTTCTCTGTATCGAACACTGCTGTACCTGTCCTGGGAGTGTTTTATGGGGACAGTGCAGAGGGAGCTTTACTCTGTATTTAACCTCATGCTGTACCTGTCCAGGGAGTGTTTGATGGCGACAGCGTACAGGGAGCTTTACTCTGTATCTAACCCTGTGCTGTACCTGTCCTGGGAGTGATTCATTGAGGCAGTGTAGAGTGAGCTTTACTCTGTATCTAACCCCATGGTGTACCTGCCCTGAGCGTGCTTGATGGGGACAGTGTAGAGGGAGCTTTTCTCTCTATCTAAACCAGTGCTGCATGTGTTCTGGGAGTGTTTGATGGGGACAGTGTAGAGGGAGCTTTACTCTGTATCTAAGCCTGTGCTGTACCTGTCCTGGGATGTTTCATGGAGGCAGTGTGGAGTGAGTTTGCTCTGAATCAAACACTGTGGTGTACCTGTCCTGGGTGTGTTTGATGGGGACAGAGTATAGGGAGATTTTCTCTGTATCTAACCCCATGGTGTACCTGCCCTGGGACTGTTTGATGGGGACAGTGCAGAGGGAGCTTTTCTCTGTATCTCACCCCGTGCTGTACCTGTCCTGGGAGTGTTTGATGCGGACAGTGTAGAGGGAGCTTTACTCTGTATCTGACCCCATGGTGTACCTGTCCTGGGAGTGTTTGATGGGAACGGTGTCGAGGGAGCTTTACTTTGTATCTAACCCCGTGCTGTACCTGTCCTGGGAGTGTTTGATGGCGACAGCGTACAGGGAGCTTTACTCTGTATCTAACACTGTGCTGTACCTGTCCTGGGAGTGTTTGATGGGTTCAGTGTAGAGGGAGCTTTATTCTGTATCTAACCCCGTGCTGTACCTGTCCTGGGAGTGTTTCATGGAGGCAGTGTAGAGTGAGCTTTACTCTGTATCTAACCCCATGGTGTACCTGCCCTGAGAGTGCTGGATGGGGACAGTGTAGAGGGAGCTTTTCTCTGTATCTAAACCAGTGCTGCATGTGTTCTGGGAGTGTTTGATGGGGACAGTGTAGAGGGAGCTTTACTCTGTATCTAACCCCATGCTGTACCTGTCCTGGGAGTGTTTGATGCGGACAGTGTAGGAGGGGGCTTTACTCTGTATCTAACCCCGTGATGTACCTGTCCTGGGAGTGTTTGATGAGCCGGTGTAGAGGGAGCTTTACTCTGTTTCTAACCCATGTTGTTCTTGTCCTGGGAGTGTTTAATGGGAACGGTGTAGAGGGAGATTTACTCTGTTTCTAACCCCATGGTGTACCTGTCCTGGGAGTGTTTGATGGCGACAGCGTACAGGGAGCTTTACTCTGTTTCTAACCCCGTGCTGTACCTGTCCTGGGAGTGTTTGATGTGGTCAGTGTAGGGGTAGCTTTACTCTGTATCATAGCCCGTGCTGTACCTGTCCTGGGAGTGTTTCATGGAGGCAGTGTGGAGGGAGCTTTGCTCTGAATCAAACCCTGTGATGTACCTGCCTGGGTGTGTTTCATAGGGACAGAGTTTAGGGAGCTTTACTCTGTATCTAATCCCATGCTATACCTGCCCTGGGAGTGTTTGATGGGGATGGTGTCGAGGGAGATTTACTCTATATCTAACCCCATGCTGTACCTGCCCTGGGAGTATTTGACGGGGAGAGTGTAGAGGGAGCTTTTCTCTGTATCTAACCCTGTGCTGTACCGGTCCTGGGAGTGTTTGATGGTGACAGTGTAGCAGGAGCTTTACTCTGTATCTAACCCCATGGTGTACCTGCCCTGGGAGTGTTTTATGGGGTCAGTGTAGAGGGAGCTTTACTCTATATCTAACCCCGTGCTGTACCTGCCCTGGGAGTATTTGACGGGGACAGTGTAGAGGGAGCTTTACTCTGTATCTAACCCCGTGTGTTACCTGTGCTGGGAGTGTTTGATTTTGACAGTGGAGAGGGAGCTTTACTCTGTATCTCACCCCGTGATGTACCTGTCCTGGGAGTGTTTGATGAGCCGGTGTAGAGGGAGCTTTACTCTGTATCTAACCCCATGTTGTACCTGTCCTGGGAGTGTTTGATGGGAACTGTGTAGAGGTAGCTTTACTCTGTATCTAACCCCGTGCTGTACCTGTCCTGGGAGTGTTTGATGGGGAAAGTGTAGAGGGAGCTTTACTCTGTATCTAACCCCGTGCTGTACCTGTCCTGGGAGTGTTTGATGGCGACAGCGTACAGGTAGCTTTACTCTGTATCGAACCCCATGCTGTACCTGTCCAGTGAGTGTTTGATGGGCACAGTGTCGATGGGGCTTTACTCTGTATCTAACCCAGTGCTGTACCCTTCCTGGGAGTGTTTGATGGGGACAGTGTTGAGGGAGCTTTAGTCTGTATTTAATCCCGTGCTGGACCTGTCCTGGGAGTGGTTGATGGGGACGGTGTAGGCGACCTTTACTCGGTATCTAACCCCGTGTGTTACCTGTCCTGGGAGTGTTTGATGGGGACAGTGTAGAGGGAGCTTTACTCTGTATCTAACTCCGTGCCGCACCTGTCCTGGGAGTTTATGATGTGGTCAGTGTAGAGGGAGCTTTACTCTGTATCTAATCCCGTGCATTACCTGTCCGGTGCGTGTTTGATGGGGACAGTGTAGAGGAAGCTTTACTCTATATCTTATCCCATGCTATACCTGTCCTGGGATCGTTGGATGGGATCAGTTTGCAGGGATCTTTACTCTGTATCTAACCCCATGCTGTACCTGTTCTGGGAGTGTCTAATGGGGACAGTGTAGAGGGAGATTTATTCTGTATCTAACCTCATGTGTTACCTGTCCTGGGAGTGTTTGATTGTGACAGTGTAGAGGGATCTTTACTCTGTATCAGATCACGTTCATTACCTGTCCCTGTCCTGGGAGTGTTTGATAGGGTCAGTGTAGAGGGAGCTTTACTCTGTATCTAACCCCGTGATGTACCTGTCCTGGGAGTGTTTGATGGGGACAGTGTAGAGGGAGATTTACTCTGTATCTAACCCCGTGCTGTACCTGTCCTGGGAGTGTTTGATGGGGACAGTGTAGAGGGAGCTTTACTCTGTATCTAACCCCGTGCTGTACCTGTCCTGGGAGTGTTTGATGGGTTCAGTATAGAGGGTTCTTTACTCTGTATCTAACCCCGTGATGTTACTCCCCTGGGAATGTCTGTTGGGGACAGTGGAGAGGGAGCTTTATTCTGTACCTTACCCTGTTATGTTCCACCCCTGGGTGTGTTTGATAGGGACAGTGTAGAGGGAGCTTTACCCTGTATCTAACCCTGTGCTCTATCTGTCCTGTGAGTGTTTGATGGGGACAGTGTAGAGGGAGCTTTACTCTGTATCTAACCCCGTGCTGTACCTGTCCTGGCAGTGTTTGATGGGGACAGTGCAGAGGGAGCTTTACTCTGTATCTAACTCCGTGCTGTACCTGTCCTGGGAATGTTTGATGGGGACAGTGTAGAGGGACCTTTAGTCTGTATCTAACCCCGTGCTGTATCTGTCCTGGGAGTGGTTGATGGGGACGGTGTAGTCGGAGCTTTACACTGTATCTAACTCCGTGCTGTACCTGTCCTGGGAGTGTTTGATGGGGACAGTGTAGCGGGAGCTTTACTCTGTATCTAACCCCGTGCAGTGCCTGTCCTGGGTGTGTTTGATGCGGACAGTGTAGAGGGAGATTTACTCTGTATCTAACCTCGTGCTATATCTGTCCTGGGAGTGTTTCATGGAGGCAGTGTGGAGGGAGCTTTACTCTGTATCTAACCCCGTGTGTTACCTGTCCTTTGAGTGTTTGATGGGGTCAGTGTAGAGGGAGATTTACTCTGTATCTAACCCCGTGCGATACCTGTCCTGGGAGTGTTTGATGGGATCAGTGTAGTGGGAGATTTACTCTGTATCTAACCCCGTGCTGTGCCTGTCCTGGGTGTGTTTGATAGGGACAGTGTAGAGGCAGATTTACTCTGTATCTAACCCCGTGTTTTACTTGTCCTGGGAGTGTTTGATGGGTTCAGTATAGAGGGTTCTTTACTCTGTATCTAACCCCGTGATGTTACTCCCCTGGGAATGTCTGTTGGGGACAGTGGAGAGGGAGCTTTATTCTATACCTTACCCTGTTATGTTCCACCCCGGGGAGTGTTTGTTGGGGACAGTGTAGAGGGCGCTTTAATCAGTATCTAATCCCGTGCTCAATCAGTCCTGGCAGTGTTTGATGCGGACACTGTACAGGGACCTTTACTCTGTATCTAACCCCATGCTATACCTGTCCTGGGAGTGTTTGATGGGGACAGTGTAGAGGGAGCTTTACTCTGTATCTAACCCCGTGCTGTACCTGTCCTGTGTGTGTTTGATGGGGACAGTGTACAGGGAGATTTACTCTGTATCTAACCCCGTGCTGTACCTGTCCTGGGAGTGTTTGATGGGGACAGTGTAGAGGGAGATATACTCTGTATCTAACCCCGTGCTGTACCTGTCCTGTGTGTGTTTGATGGGGACAGTGTAGAGGGAGATTTACTCTGTATCTAACCCTGTGCTGTACCTGTCCTGGGAGTGTATGATGGGGACAGTGTAGAGGGAGCTTTACTCTGTATCTAACCCCGTGCTGTAACTGTCCTGGGAGTGTTTGATGGGAACAGTGTAGAGGGAGATTTACTCTGTATCTAACCCCGTGCTGTACCTGTCCTGTGTGTGTTTGATGGGGACAGTGTAGAAGGAGATTTACTCTGTATCTAACCCTGTGCTGTACCTGTCCTGGGAGTATATGATGGGGACAGTGTAGAGGGAGCTTTACTCTGTATCTAACCCCGTGCTGTACCTGTCCTGGGAGTGTTTGATGGGGACAGTGTAGAGGGAGCTTTACTCTGTATCTAACTCCGTGCTGTACCTGTCCTGGGAGTGTTTGATGGGGTCAGTGTTGAGGGAGATTTACTCTGTATCTAACCCTGTGCTGTACCTGTCCTGGGAGTGTATGATGGGGACAGTGTCGAGGGAGCTTTACTCTGTATCTAATCCCATGCGTGATCTGTCTTGGGAGTATTTGATGGTGACAGTGTCGAGGGAGCTTTACTCTGTATCTAACCCCATGGTGTACCTGTCCTGGGAGTGTTTGACGGGGACAGTGTCGAGGGAGCTTTACTCTGTATCTAATCCCATGATGTTTTCTCCCCTGGGAGTGTCTGTTTCGGACAGTGTACAGGGAGCTTTACTCTGTATCTAACTCTGTGCTGTACGTGTCCTGGGAGTGTTTGCTGCGGACAGTTTGGAGGGATCTTTACTCTGTTTCTAACCCCATGGTGTAACTACCCTGGGAGTGTTTGATGGGGACAGTGTAGAGGGAGCTTTACTCTGTATCTAACCCCGTGCTGTACCTGTCCTGGGAGTGTTTGATGGGGACAGTGTATAGGGAGCTTTACTCTGTATCTAACCCCGTGTGTTACCTGTGCTGGGAGTGTTTGATTTTGACAGTGTAGAGGGAGCTTTACTCTGTATCTAACTCTGTGCTATAACTGTCCTGGGAGTGTTTGATGCGGACAGTGTAGAGGGAGCTTTACTCTGTATCTAACCCTGTGGTGTACCTGTCCTGGGAGTGTTTCATGGGGACAGTGTAGAGGGAGATTTACTCTGTATCTAACCCTGTGCTGTACCTGTCCTGGGAGTGTTTGATTTTGACAGTGTAGAGGGAGCTTTACTCTGTATCTAACTCTGTGCTATAACTGTCCTGGGAGTGTTTGATGCGGACAGTGTAGAGGGAGCTTTACTCTGTATCTAACCCCGTGCTGTACCTGTCCTGGGTGTGTTTGATGGGGACAGTGTAGAGGGAGCTTTACTCTGTATCTAACCACGTGCTGTACCTGTCCTGGGAGTGTTTCATGGGGACAGTGTAGGGGGAGCTTTACTCTGTATCTAAGCCTGTGCTGTGCCTGTCCTGGGATTGTTTGATGTGACCAGTGTAGAGGGAGCTTTACTCTGTATCTAACCCTGTGCTGTACCTGTCCTGGGAGTGTTTCATGGGGACAGTGTAGAGGGAGATTTACTCTGTATCTAACCCTGTGCTGTACCTGTCCTGGGAGTGTTTGATTTTGACAGTGTAGAGGGAGCTTTACTCTGTATCTAACTCTGTGCTGTACCTGTCCTGGGACTGTTTGATGTGACCAGTGCAGAGGGAGCTTCACTCTGTACCTGACCCCTGTCCTGTACCTGTCCTGTGAGTGTTTGCTGCAGACAGTTTGGAGGGATCTTTACTCTGTTTCTAACCCCATGCTGTAACTACCCTGGGAGTGTTTGACGGGGACAGTGTAGGGTGAGCTTTACTCTGTATCTAACCCTGGGCTGTACTTTGCCTGGGAGTGTTTGATGGGGATGGTGTCGAGGGAATTTTACTCTATATCTAACCCCGTGCTGTACCTGCCCTGGGAGTATTTGATGGGGACAGTGTATAGTGAGCTTTTCTCTGTAACTTACCCCGTGATGTACCTGTCCTGGGACTGTTTGATGAGCTGGTGTAGAGGGAGCTTTACTCTGTATCTAACCCCGTGCTGTACCTGTCCTGGGAGTGTTTGATGGGGACAGTGTATAGGGAGCTTTACTCTGTATCTAACCCCATGCTGTACCTGTCCTGGGAGTGATTGATGGAGACATTGTACAGGGAGCTTTACTCTGTATCTAACCCCGTGTGTTACCTGTGCTGGGAGTGTTTGATTTTGACAGTGTAGAGGGAGCTTTACTCTGTATCTAACTCTGTGCTATAACTGTCCTGGGAGTGTTTGATGCGGACAGTGTAGAGGGAGCTTTACTCTGTATCTAACCCCGTGCTGTACCTGTCCTGGGAGTGTTTCATGGGGACAGTGTAGAGGAAGCTTTACTCTGTATCTAACCCCGTGCTGTACCTGTCCTGGGAGTGTTTGATGGGGACAGTGTAGAGGGAGCTTTACTCTGTATCTAACCCTGGGCTGTACTTGTCCTGGGAGTGTTTGATGGGGATGGTGTCGAGGGAATTTTACTCTATATCTAACCCCGTGCTGTACCTGCCCTGGGAGTATTTGACAGGGACAGTGCAGAGGGAGCTTTTCTCTGTATCTAACCCTGTGCTGTACCGGTCCTGAGAGTGTTTGATGGAGACTGTGTATAGTGAGCTTTTCTCTGTATCTAACCCCGTGCTGTACCTGTCCTGGGAGTATTTGATATGGACAGTGTAGAGGGGGCTTTACTCTGTATCTAACCCCGTGATGTACCTGTCCTGGGACTGTTTGATGAGCTGGTGTAGAGGGAGCTTTACTCTGTTTCTAACCCCATGTTGTACCTGTCCTGGGAGTGTTTGATGGGAACTGTGTAGAGGGAGCTTTTCTCTGTATCTAACCCCGTGCTGTACCTGTCCTCGGAGTGTTTGATGGCGACAGCGTACAGGGAGCTTTACTCTGTATCTAACCCCGTGCTGTACGTGTCCTGGGAGTGTTTGCTGCGGACAGTTTGGAGGGATCTTTACTCTGTTTCTAACCCCGTGCTGTACCTGTCCTGGGAGTGTTTCATGGAAGCAGTGTGGAGTGAGCTTTGCTCTGAATCACACATTGTGATGTACCTGTCCTGGGTGTGTTTGATGGGGACAGAGTAGAGGGAGCTTTATTCTGTTTCTCACCCCTTGCTGTACCTGTCCTGGGAGTGTTTGCTTTGGACAGTTTGGAGGGATCTTTACTCTGTTTCTAACCCCATGGTGTAACTACCCTGGGAGTGTTTGATTGGGACAGTGTACAGGGAGCTTTACTCTGTATCTAAGCCTGTGCTGTACCTGTCCTGGGAGTGTTTGATGGGGACCGTGCAGAGAGAGCTTTAATCTGTATCTAACCCCGTGCTGTACCTGTCCTGGGAGTGTTTCATGGAGGCAGTGTGGAGTGAGTTTGCTCTGAATCAAACACTGTGGTGTACCTGTCCTGGGTGTGTTTGATGGGGACAGAGTATAGGGAGATTTTCTCTGTATCTAACCCCATGGTGTACCTGCCCTGGGACTGTTTGATGGGGACTGTGGAGAAAGAGTTTTTCTCTGTATCTCACCCCGTGCTGTACCTGTCCTGGGAGTGTTTGATGCGGAAAGTGTAGAGGGAGCTTTACTCTGTATCTCACCCCATGGTGTACCTGTCCTGGGAGTGTTTGATAGGGACAATGCAGAGTTAGTTTAACTTTGTATCTAACCCAGTGCTTTACCTGTCCTGGGAGTATTAGATGGGATCAGTTTACAGGGAGATTTACTCTGTATCTAATCCCGTGCTGTACCTGCCCTGGGAAAGTTGATGGGGACAGTGTAGAGAGAGCTTTAATCTGTATCTAACCCCGTGCTGTACCTGTCTTGGGAGTGTTTGATGGGGACAATGTAGAGGGAGATTTACTCTGTATCTAACCCTGTGCTGTACCTGTCCTGGGAGTGTATGATGGGGACAGTGTAGAGGGAGCTTTACTCTGTATCTAACCCCGTGCTGTAACTGTCCTGGGAGTGTTTGATGGGAACAGTGTAGAGGGAGATTTACTCTGTATCTAACCCCGTGCTGTACCTGTCCTGTGTGTGTTTGATGGGGACAGTGTAGAAGGAGATTTACTCTGTATCTAACCCTGTGCTGTACCTGTCCTGGGAGTATATGATGGGGACAGTGTAGAGGGAGCTTTACTCTGTATCTAACCCCGTGCTGTACCTGTCCTGGGAGTGTTTGATGGGGACAGTGTAGAGGGAGCTTTACTCTGTATCTAACTCCGTGCTGTACCTGTCCTGGGAGTGTTTGATGGGGTCAGTGTTGAGGGAGATTTACTCTGTATCTAACCCTGTGCTGTACCTGTCCTGGGAGTGTATGATGGGGACAGTGTCGAGGGAGCTTTACTCTGTATCTAATCCCATGCGTGATCTGTCTTGGGAGTATTTGATGGTGACAGTGTCGAGGGAGCTTTACTCTGTATCTAACCCCATGGTGTACCTGTCCTGGGAGTGTTTGACGGGGACAGTGTCGAGGGAGCTTTACTCTGTATCTAATCCCATGATGTTTTCTCCCCTGGGAGTGTCTGTTTCGGACAGTGTACAGGGAGCTTTACTCTGTATCTAACTCTGTGCTGTACGTGTCCTGGGAGTGTTTGCTGCGGACAGTTTGGAGGGATCTTTACTCTGTTTCTAACCCCATGGTGTAACTACCCTGGGAGTGTTTGATGGGGACAGTGTAGAGGGAGCTTTACTCTGTATCTAACCCCGTGCTGTACCTGTCCTGGGAGTGTTTGATGGGGACAGTGTATAGGGAGCTTTACTCTGTATCTAACCCCGTGTGTTACCTGTGCTGGGAGTGTTTGATTTTGACAGTGTAGAGGGAGCTTTACTCTGTATCTAACTCTGTGCTATAACTGTCCTGGGAGTGTTTGATGCGGACAGTGTAGAGGGAGCTTTACTCTGTATCTAACCCTGTGGTGTACCTGTCCTGGGAGTGTTTCATGGGGACAGTGTAGAGGGAGATTTACTCTGTATCTAACCCTGTGCTGTACCTGTCCTGGGAGTGTTTGATTTTGACAGTGTAGAGGGAGCTTTACTCTGTATCTAACTCTGTGCTATAACTGTCCTGGGAGTGTTTGATGCGGACAGTGTAGAGGGAGCTTTACTCTGTATCTAACCCCGTGCTGTACCTGTCCTGGGTGTGTTTGATGGGGACAGTGTAGAGGGAGCTTTACTCTGTATCTAACCACGTGCTGTACCTGTCCTGGGAGTGTTTCATGGGGACAGTGTAGGGGGAGCTTTACTCTGTATCTAAGCCTGTGCTGTGCCTGTCCTGGGATTGTTTGATGTGACCAGTGTAGAGGGAGCTTTACTCTGTATCTAACCCTGTGCTGTACCTGTCCTGGGAGTGTTTCATGGGGACAGTGTAGAGGGAGATTTACTCTGTATCTAACCCTGTGCTGTACCTGTCCTGGGAGTGTTTGATTTTGACAGTGTAGAGGGAGCTTTACTCTGTATCTAACTCTGTGCTGTACCTGTCCTGGGACTGTTTGATGTGACCAGTGCAGAGGGAGCTTCACTCTGTACCTGACCCCTGTCCTGTACCTGTCCTGTGAGTGTTTGCTGCAGACAGTTTGGAGGGATCTTTACTCTGTTTCTAACCCCATGCTGTAACTACCCTGGGAGTGTTTGACGGGGACAGTGTAGGGTGAGCTTTACTCTGTATCTAACCCTGGGCTGTACTTTGCCTGGGAGTGTTTGATGGGGATGGTGTCGAGGGAATTTTACTCTATATCTAACCCCGTGCTGTACCTGCCCTGGGAGTATTTGATGGGGACAGTGTATAGTGAGCTTTTCTCTGTAACTTACCCCGTGATGTACCTGTCCTGGGACTGTTTGATGAGCTGGTGTAGAGGGAGCTTTACTCTGTATCTAACCCCGTGCTGTACCTGTCCTGGGAGTGTTTGATGGGGACAGTGTATAGGGAGCTTTACTCTGTATCTAACCCCATGCTGTACCTGTCCTGGGAGTGATTGATGGAGACATTGTACAGGGAGCTTTACTCTGTATCTAACCCCGTGTGTTACCTGTGCTGGGAGTGTTTGATTTTGACAGTGTAGAGGGAGCTTTACTCTGTATCTAACTCTGTGCTATAACTGTCCTGGGAGTGTTTGATGCGGACAGTGTAGAGGGAGCTTTACTCTGTATCTAACCCCGTGCTGTACCTGTCCTGGGAGTGTTTCATGGGGACAGTGTAGAGGAAGCTTTACTCTGTATCTAACCCCGTGCTGTACCTGTCCTGGGAGTGTTTGATGGGGACAGTGTAGAGGGAGCTTTACTCTGTATCTAACCCTGGGCTGTACTTGTCCTGGGAGTGTTTGATGGGGATGGTGTCGAGGGAATTTTACTCTATATCTAACCCCGTGCTGTACCTGCCCTGGGAGTATTTGACAGGGACAGTGCAGAGGGAGCTTTTCTCTGTATCTAACCCTGTGCTGTACCGGTCCTGAGAGTGTTTGATGGAGACTGTGTATAGTGAGCTTTTCTCTGTATCTAACCCCGTGCTGTACCTGTCCTGGGAGTATTTGATATGGACAGTGTAGAGGGGGCTTTACTCTGTATCTAACCCCGTGATGTACCTGTCCTGGGACTGTTTGATGAGCTGGTGTAGAGGGAGCTTTACTCTGTTTCTAACCCCATGTTGTACCTGTCCTGGGAGTGTTTGATGGGAACTGTGTAGAGGGAGCTTTTCTCTGTATCTAACCCCGTGCTGTACCTGTCCTCGGAGTGTTTGATGGCGACAGCGTACAGGGAGCTTTACTCTGTATCTAACCCCGTGCTGTACGTGTCCTGGGAGTGTTTGCTGCGGACAGTTTGGAGGGATCTTTACTCTGTTTCTAACCCCGTGCTGTACCTGTCCTGGGAGTGTTTCATGGAAGCAGTGTGGAGTGAGCTTTGCTCTGAATCACACATTGTGATGTACCTGTCCTGGGTGTGTTTGATGGGGACAGAGTAGAGGGAGCTTTATTCTGTTTCTCACCCCTTGCTGTACCTGTCCTGGGAGTGTTTGCTTTGGACAGTTTGGAGGGATCTTTACTCTGTTTCTAACCCCATGGTGTAACTACCCTGGGAGTGTTTGATTGGGACAGTGTACAGGGAGCTTTACTCTGTATCTAAGCCTGTGCTGTACCTGTCCTGGGAGTGTTTGATGGGGACCGTGCAGAGAGAGCTTTAATCTGTATCTAACCCCGTGCTGTACCTGTCCTGGGAGTGTTTCATGGAGGCAGTGTGGAGTGAGTTTGCTCTGAATCAAACACTGTGGTGTACCTGTCCTGGGTGTGTTTGATGGGGACAGAGTATAGGGAGATTTTCTCTGTATCTAACCCCATGGTGTACCTGCCCTGGGACTGTTTGATGGGGACTGTGGAGAAAGAGCTTTTCTCTGTATCTCACCCCGTGCTGTACCTGTCCTGGGAGTGTTTGATGCGGAAAGTGTAGAGGGAGCTTTACTCTGTATCTCACCCCATGGTGTACCTGTCCTGGGAGTGTTTGATAGGGACAATGCAGAGTTAGTTTAACTTTGTATCTAACCCAGTGCTTTACCTGTCCTGGGAGTATTAGATGGGATCAGTTTACAGGGAGATTTACTCTGTATCTAATCCCGTGCTGTACCTGCCCTGGGAAAGTTGATGGGGACAGTGTAGAGAGAGCTTTAATCTGTATCTAACCCCGTGCTGTACCTGTCTTGGGAGTGTTTGATGGGGACAATGTAGAGGTAGATTTACTCTCTATCTAACCTCGTGATGTTTCTGTCTTGGGATTGTTGGACGGGCACAGTGTCCATGGGGCTTTACTCTGTATCTAACCCCGTGCTGTACCAGTCCAGGGAATGTTTGATGGGGACAGTGTAGGGGGAGATTTACTCTGTATCTAACCCCGTGCTGTACCTGTCCTGGGAGTGTTTGATGGGGAAAGTGTAGAGGGAGCTTTACTCTGTATCTAACCCCGTGCTGTACCTGTCCTGGGAGTGTTTGATGGGCACAGTGTAGAGGGAGCTTAATTCTGCATCTAAACCCGTGATGTTACTCCCCTGGGAGTGTTTGTTGGGGCAATGTAGAGGGAGCATTAGTCTGTATCAAACCCCGTGCTGTACCTATCTTGGGAGTGTTTGATGGGAATAGTGTAGGGGGAGATTTACTCTGTATCTAACCCCGTGCTGTACCTGTCCTGGGAGTGTTTGATGGGGACAGTGTAGAGGGAGCTTTACTCTGTATCTAACCCCGTGCTGTACCTGTCCTGGGAGTGTTTGGTGTGGTCAGTGTAGAGGGTTATTTAAATTATATCTAAACCCACGATATTTCTCCCCTGGGAGTGTCTGTTGCGGACAGTGGAGAAGGAGCTTTATTCTGTACCGAACCCTGTTATGTTCCATCCCGGGGAGTGTTTGTTGGGGACAGTTTGGAGGGATCTTTACTCTGTTTCTAACCCCAAGGTGTAACTACCCTGGGAGTGCTTGATGGGGACAGTGTAGAGGGAGCTTTACTCTGTATCTAACCCCGTGCTGTTCCTGTCCTGGGAGTGTTTGTTGGGGTCAGTGTAGAGGGAGCTTTACTCTGTATCTAACCCTGTGCTGTACCAGTCCTGGTAGGGTTTGATGGGGAGAGTGTAGAGGGAGCTTTACTCTGTATCTAACCCCGTGCTGTTCCTGTCCTGGGAGTGTTTGATGGTGACAGTGTAGAAGGAGCTTTACTCTGTATCTAAACCGTTACTGTACCTGTCCTGGGAGTGTTTGATGGGGTCAGTGTACAGGGAGCTTTACTGTGGACCTATCCCGGTGATGTTCCTCCCCTGTGAGTTTTTATTAGGGACAGTGTAGAGGGAGATTTACTCTGTATCTAACCCCGTGCTCTATTGGTCCTGGGAGTGTTTGATGCGGTCAGTGTAGTGGGATCTTTATTCTGTATCTCACCCCGTATTGTACACTGTCCTAGGAGTGTATTATGGTGACAGTGCAGAGGGAGCTTTACTCTGTATCTAACCCCATGCAGTACCTCTCCTGGGAGTGTTTGATGCAGATAGTGTAGAGGGAGCTTTACTCTGTATCTAACCCCGTGCTGTACCTGTCCAGGGAGTGTTTGATGGGGACAGTGTAGAGGGAGCTTTACTCTGTATCTAACCCCGTGCTGTAACTGTCTTGGGTGTGTTTGATGGGGACAGTGTAGAGGGAGATTTACTCTGTATCTAACCCTGTGCTGTACCTGTCCTGGGAGTGTTTGATGGGGACAGTGTAGAGGGAGATCGACTCTGCATCTAAACTCGAACTGTACCTGTCCTGGGAGTGTTTGATGGGGACAGTGTAGAGGGAGCTTTACTCTGTATCTAACCCCGTGCTGTACCTGTCCTGGGAGTGTTTGATGGGGACAGTGTAGAGGGTTCTTTACTCTGTATCTAACCCCGTGCTGTACCTGTCCTGGGAGTGTTTGATGGGTTCAGTGTAGAGGGTTCTTTACTCTGTATCTAACCCCGTGATGTTACTCCCCTGGGAATGTCTGTTGGGGACAGTGGAGAGGGAGCTTTATTCTGTACCTAACCCTGTTATGTTCCACCCCGGGGAGTGTTTGTTGGGGACAGTGTAGAGGGAGCTTTAATCTGTATCTAACCCCGTGCTCTATCGGTCCTGGGAGTGTTTGATGTGGACACTGTACAGGGACCTTTACTCTGTATCTAACCCCGTGCTGTACCTGTCCTGGGAGTGTTTGATGGGGACAGTGTAGAGGGAGCTTTACTCTGTATCTAACCCCGTGCAGTGCCTGTCCTGGGTGAGTTTGATGGGGACGGTGTAGGGAGAGCTTTACTCTGCATCTCACCCCGTGTGTTACCTGTCCTGGGAGAGTTTGATGGGGTCAGTGTAGTGGGAGATTTACTCTGTATCTAACCCCGTGCGGTACCTGTCCTGGGAATGTTTGATGGGATCAGTGCAGTGGGAGATTTACTCTGTATCTAACCCCGTGCTGTACCTGTCCTGAGAGTGTTTGATGGGGACAGTGTAGAGGGAGCTTTAATCTGTATCTTAACCTGTGCTGTACCTGTCCTGGGAGTGTTTCATGGAGGCAGTGTGGAGGGAGCTTTGCTCTGAATCAAACCCTGTGATGTACCTGTCCTGGGTGTTATTCATAGGGACAGAGTATAGGGAGCTTTACTCTGTATCTAATCCCATGCTATACCTGGCCTGGGAGTGTTTGATGGGGACGGTGTAGTGGGAGCTTTACTTTGTATCTAATCCTGTGCTGCACTTGCCCTCGAGTGTTTAATGGGGACAGTCTAGAGGGAGATTTGCTCTGTATCTAAAACTGTTCTTTATCTGTCATTGGAGTGTTTCATGGAGACAGTGTGGAGGGAGCTTTACTCTATATCTTAACCTGTGCTGTACCTGTCCTGGGAGTGTTTGATGGGGTAAGTGTAGAGGGAGCTTTACTCTGCATCTAACCCCGTGCTGTACCTGTCCTGGGAGTGTTTGATGGGGACAGTGTAGAGGGAGCTTTACTCTGTATCTCACCCCGTGCTGTACCTGTCCTGGGAGTGTTTGATGGGGTAAGCGTAGAGGAAGCTTTACTCTGTATGCAATCCCGTGCTCTATCTATCCTGGGATTCTTTGATGGTGACAGTGTAGAGAGAGCTTTTGTCTGTATCTAATCCTGTACTGAACAAGCCCTGGGAGTGTTTCATGGGGACAGTGTAGAGGGAGCTTTACTCTGTATCTAACCCCGTGCTGTACCTGTCCTGGGAGTGTTTGATGGGACAGTGTAGAGGGAGCTTTACTCTGTATCTAACCCCATGCTCTCCCTGTCTTGGGAGTGTTTGATGGGGACAGTGTAGAGGGACCTTTACTCTGTATCTAACCCCATGCTGTACCTGTCCTGGGCTGAGCGTCAACTCGCAGACACTTCCTCCTACCTCTCCCTGGACCATGACCCCACCACTGAACATATAGCCATTGTTTCCAGGACTGTTATTGACCTCATCTCCTCTGGGGATCTCCCTCCCACAGCTTCCAACCTGATAGTCGCCCAACCTCGGACGGCCCGCTTCTACCTCCTTCCCAAAATCCACAAACAAAACTGCCCCGGTAGACCGATTGTCTCAGCTTGCTCCTGCCCCACAGAACTCATTTCTCGTTATCTTGACTCCCTTCTCTCTCCCCTTGTCCAGTCCCTTCCCACCTACATCCTTGATTCCTCTGACACCTTACGTCACATCAACAATTTCCAGTTCCCTGGCCCCAACCGCTTCCTCTTCACCATGGACGTCCAATCCCTCTACACCTCCATCCCCCACCAGGATGGTCTGAGGGCCCTTAGCTTCTTCCTCGAACAGAGGCCCGAACAATCCCCATCCACCACTACTCTCCTCCGTCTGGCTAAACTTGTTCTCACGTTGAACAATTTCTCCTTTAAATCCTCTCACTACCTCCAAGTAAAAGGTGTGGCTATGGGTACCCGCATGGGCCCCAGCTATGCCTGTCTCTTTATGGGGTATGTGGAACATTCCTTGTTGCAGTCCTACTCCGGACCCCTTCCACAACTCTTTCTCCGTGACATCGATGATTACTTCGGTGCCGCTTCATGCTCTCGTCGGGACTTGGAAAAATTTATTAATTTTGCTTCCAATCTCCACCCCTCCATTATTTTCACGTGGTCCATCTCTGACACTTCCCTTCCCTTCCTTGACCTCTCTGTCTCAATCTCTGGTGATAGACTGTCCACCAATATCCATTACAAACCCACTGACTCCCACAGCTACCTCGACTACAGCTCCTCACACCCCGCTTCCTGTAAGGACTCCATCCCATTCTCCCAGTTCCTTCGCCTCCGTCGCATCTGTTCCGATGATGCTACCTTCAAAAACGGTTCCTCTGACATGTCCTCCTCCTTGTTAACCGAGGTTTTCCACCCACAGTCGTTGACATGGCCCTCAACCGTGTCCGGCCCATCTCCCGCGCATCCGCCCTCACGCCTTCTCCTCCCTCCCAGAAACATGATAGGGTCCCCCTTGTCCCCACTTATCACCCCACCAGCCTCCGCATTCAAAGGATCATCCTCCGCCATTTCCGCCAACTCCAGCATGATGCCACCACCAAACACATCTTCCCTTCACCCCCCTTATCGGCATTCCACAGGGATTGCTCCCTCCGGGACACCCTGGTCCACTCCTCCATCACCCCCTACTCCTCAACCCCCTCCTATGGCACCACCCCATGCCCACGCAAAAGATGTAACACCTGCCCCTTCACTTCCTCTCTCCTCACCGTCCAAGGGCCCAAACACTCCTTTCATGGGAAGCAACATTTCACTTGCATTTCCCCCAACTTAGTCTACTGCATTCGTTGCTCCCAATGTGGTCTCCTCTACATTGGAGAGAACAAACGTAAACTGGGCGACCGCTTTGCAGAACACCTGCGGTCTGTCCGCAAGAATGATCCAAACCTCCCTGTGGCTTGCCATTTTAACACTCCACCCTGCTCTCTTGCCCACATGTCCGTCCTTGGCTTGCTGCATTGTTCCAGTGAAGCCCAACGCAAACTGGAGGAACAGCACCTCATCTTCCGACCAGGCACTTTACAGCCTTCCGGACTGAATATTGAATTCAATAACTTTAGGTCGTGAGCTCCCTCCTCCATCCCCATGGCCCCCCCACCCATGTTTCTTCCTCCTTCCTTTTGTTTTTTTCCAATGAATTATATAGATTTTTCTTTTTCCATCCTATTTCCATTATTTTTAAATATTTTTAAATCTTTTATGCTCTCCCTACCCCCACTAGAGCTGTACCTTGAGTGCCCTACCATCCATTCTTAATTCGCACATTCGTTTAGATAATATCACCAACTTCGATACCTATGTGTTCTTTTGTTCACCATCTGTGACATCTTTTGATGATCTGCTTCTATCACTGCTTGCTTGTCCCTACAACCACACCGCCCCCCTCCACTTCTCTCCCCCAACCCAATGACCCCTCCCCCAGCCCCACCAGCCCCACCCCAACACCTTAAACCAGCTTATATTTCAACCATTCCTGGGATTCACCTAGTTCTGTCGAAGGGTCATGAGGACTCGAAACGTCGACTCTTTTCTTCTCCGCCGATGCTGCCAGACCTGCTGAGTTTTTCCAGGTAATTCTGTTTTTGTTTTGGATTTCCAGCACCGCAGTTTTTTGTTTTTGTATCTGTCCTGGGAGTGTTTGATTGTGACAGTGTGGAGGGAGCTTTACTCTGTATCTAACCCCGTGTTGTACCTGTCCTGGGAGTGTTTGATTGTGACAGTGTGGAGGGAGCTTTACTCTGTATCGAACCCCGTGCTGTACCTGTCCTGGGAGTGTTTGATGGGGACAGTGTAGAGTGAGCTTTACTCTATATCTAACCCTGTGCTGTGTCTGTCCTGGGAGTGTTTGATGAGGTCAGTGTCGAGGGAGCTTTACTCTGTATCTAACCCCGTGCTGTACCTGTCCTGGGAGTGTTTGATGGGGACAGTGTAGAGGGAGTTTTACTCTGTATCTAACCCCGTGCTGTACCTGTCCTGGGAGTGTTTGATGGGGTCAGTGTAGAGGGAGCTTTACTCTGTATCTAACCCCGTGCTGTACCTGTCCTGGGAGTGTTTGATGGGGTCAGTGTCGAGGGAGCTTTACTCTGTATCTAACCCCGTGCTGTATCTGTCCTGGGAGTGTTTGATGGGGTCAGTGTAGAGGGAGTTTTACTCTGTATCTAACCCCATGCTGTACCTGTCCTGGGAGTGTTTGATGGGGTCAGTGTAGAGGGAGCTTTTCTCTGTATCAAACTCCGTGCTGTACCTGTCTTGGGAGTGTTTGATGGGGACAGTGCAGAGGGAGCTTTACTTTGTATCTAACCCTGTGCTGCTCGTGCACTGGGAGTGTTTGATAGGGACAGTGTGGATGGAGCTTTAATCTGTATCTTACCCTGTGCTTTACCTGTCCTCGGTGTGTTTGATGGGGACAGTGTAGGTGGAGCTTTACTCTGTATCTAACCCCGTGATGTTCCTCCCATGAGAGTGTTTGATGGGGACTGTGTGGAGGGAGCTTTACTCTGTATTTAACCCCGTGCTGCACTTGCCCGGGGAGTGTTTGATGGGGACAGTCGAGAGGGCGCTTTTATCTGTATCTAAGCCTGTACTGTATCTGTCGTTTGAGTTTTTCATGGAGACAGTGGAGGGAGCTTTACTTTGAATCATACCCTGTGATGTACCTGTCCTGGGAGTGTTTGATGGGGACAGTGTACAGGGAGCTTTACTCTGTATGTAATCCCGTGTACTGACCCCATCAAACATTCCTAGGGCTTGTTCAGTACGGGATTAGATACAGAGTAAAGCTCCCTCTGCGCTGTCCACATCAAACACTCCCAGGACAGATACACCACTGCGTTAGATACAGAGTAAAGCTCCATCCACACTGTTGCAATCAACCACTGCCAGGACAGGTACAGCTCAAGGTTAGATACAGAGTAAATCTCCCTCTACTTTGTCCCCATCAAAGACTCCCAGTGCAAGTGCAGCACAGGATTAGGTATAGAGTAAAGCTCCAAGTACACTGTGCCCATCAGAGACTCCCAGGGCAGCTACAGCATGGGTTTAGATACAGAGTAAAGCTCCCTCTACATTATGCCCATCAAGCACTCCAAGGACAGTTACAACACAGGGTTAGATACAGAGTAGAGCTCCCTCTACACTGTCCCCATCAAACACTCCCAGGACAGGTACAGCACGCAGTTAGACACAGAGTAAAGCTCCCTCTGCACTGACCCCATCAAACACTCCCAGTGCAGGTACAGCACGGGATTACATACTGATTAAACATCCCTCTACCCTGTCCCCATCAAACACTCCCAGGATGGTACATCATAGATACAGCACAGGCTTCGATACAGAGGAAATCGGCCCTTAAACTGCCACCATCAAATACTCCCAGCCCAGGTTTAGATACAGAGGAAAGCTCCCTCTACACTTCCACTATCATACACTCCCAGGACAGGTACAGCACGTGGTTAAATACAGAGTAAATCACCCTCTACATTGTCCGCATCAAACACGCCCAGGACAGGTACAGCACGGGGTTAGATACAGAGTAAAGCTCCCTCTACACTGTCCCCATCAAACACTCCCAGGACAGTTACAACACAGGGTTAGATACAGAGTAAAGCTCCCTCTACACTGTCCCCATCAAACACTCCCAGGGCAGGTACAGCAGGGGATTAGATACAGAGTAAAGCTCCCTCTACACTGGCCTCATCAAACACACCCTGGACAGGTACAGCACAGGGATGGTTGCTGACTAAAGCCTCTTCTAGACTGTCCATACCAAATACTCCCAGTCCAGGGAAAGCACGGGGGTCGATACTGCGTAAAGCTCACTCTACACTATGCCCATCAAACACTCCCAGTCCAGGGACAGCTCGGGATAGATACAGAGTGAATTTCCCTCTACACTGTCCCCATCAAACACTTCCAAGACAGGTACAGCACGGGATTAGATACAGAGTGAATTTTCCTCTACACTGTCCCCATCAAACACTTCCAAGACAGGTATGGCACAGGTTTCAACACAGGGTTAGATACAGAGTAAAGCTCCTCTACACTGTCCCCATCAAACACTCCCAGGACAGGTACTGCACGGGGTTAGATACAGAGTAAATCTCCCTCTGCACTGTCTCTACCAAGGACTCCCAGTCCAGGGACAGCACGAGGATAGATACAGAGTAATGCTCCCTCTGCACTGACCCCATCAAACACTCCCAGGAGCCATACAGCACGGGATTAGATACAGAGTAAAGCACCCTCAAACTGATCCCATCAAACACAGCCAGGACAGTTACTTCACAGATACAGTACAGGCTTAGATACAGAGAAAAGCGGCCTCTAGACTGTCCCCATCAAATACTCCCAGCCCAGGTGCAGCATGGGGTTAGATACAGAGGAAAGCTTCCTGTACACTGTCCCCATCAAACACTCCCAGGACAGGTGCAGCTCGAGGTTAGATACAGAGTAAAGCTCCCTCTCCACTGTCCCCATCAAACACTCCCAGGACAGGTACAGCACAGGTTGGTTACAGAGTAAAGCTCCATCCACACTGTTGCATTCAAACACTCCCAGGACAGTTACAGTACGAGGTTAGATACTGAGTAAAGATCCCTCTACACTGTCCCCATCAAACACTCCCAGGGCAGGTACAGCATTGGGTTAGATACAGAGTAAAGCTCCCTATACAGTGTCCCCATCAAACACTCCCAGGAGCGGAACAGCACAGGGTTAGATACAGAGTAAAGCTCCCTCTACACTGACCCCATCAAACACTCCCAGGACAGGTACATCACGGGGTTAGATACAGAGTAAAGCTCCCACCAGACTGACCCCATCAATCAAGCCCTGCACAGGTACAGCACGGGTTTAGATACAGAGTAAAGCTCCCTCTGCACTGTGCCCAACAAACACTCCCAGGGGAGGAACAATACGGTGTTAGATGCAGAGTAAAGTTCCCTCTACGCTGTCCCCATCAAACACTCCCAGGACAGGTACAGCTCGGGGTTAGATACAGAGAAAAGCGGCCTCTAGACTGTCCCCATCAAATACTCCCAGCCCAGGTGCAGCACGGGGTTAGATACAGAGTAAATCTCCCTCTACACTGTCCCCATCAAACACTCCCAGGAGTGATACAGCACAGGATTAGATACAGATTAAAGCACCCTCTACACTGATCCCATCAAACACGCCCTGGACAGGTACAGCACAAGGTTCGATACAGAGGAAAGCTTCCTGTACACTGTCCCCATCAAACACTCCCAGGACAGTTACAGCACAGGGTTAGATACAGAGAAAAGCTCCCTCTACAGTGACCCCAATCAAACACTCCCAGGACAGGTACAGCACGCGGTTAAATACAGAGTAAATCTCCCCCTACACGGTCCCCATCAAACACTCCCAGTGCAAGTGCAGCACAGGGTTAGGTATAGAGTAAAGCTCCTACTTCACTGTCCCCATCAGAGACTCCCAGGGCAGCTACAGCATGGGATTAGATACAGAGTAATGCTCCCTCTGCACTGTCCCCATCAAACACTTCCAAGACAGTTACGGCACAGGTTTAGATACATAGGAAAGCTTCCTGTGCACTGTCCCCATCAAACACTCCCAGGACAGGTACTGCACGGGGTTAGATACAGAGTAAAGCTCCATCCATACTGTTGCAATCAAACACTCCCAGGAGCAATACAGCACGGGATTAGATACAGAGTAAATCTCCCTCTGCACTGAGTAATGCACCCTCAAACTGATCCCATCAAACACACCCTCGACAGTTACTTCACAGATACAGTACAGGCTTAGATACAGAGAAAAGCGGCCTCTAGACTGTCCCCATGAAACACTCCCAGGGCAAGTACAGCACGGGGTTAGAACCAGAGTAAATCTCCCTCTACACTGTCCCTATGAAACACACCCAGGACAGGTACAGCACGGGTTTAGATGCAGAGTAAAGCTCCCTCCACACTGTCTCCATGAAACACCCCAATGACAGATACAGTACAGGCTTAGACACAGAGAAAAGCGGCCTCTAGACTGTCCCCGTCAGAGACTCCCAGGGCAGGTACAGCACGGGGTTAGATACAGAGTAAAGCTCCCTCTCCACTGTCCCCATCAAACACTCCCAGGACAGGTACAGCACGGGGTTAGATACAGAGTAAAGCTCCCTCTCCACTGTCCCCATCAAACACTTCCAAGACAGTTACAGCATGAAGTTAGATACAGAGTAAAGTTCCCTCTACACTGACCCCATCAAACACACCCAGGACAGGTAAAGCTCGGGGTTAGATACAGAGTACATCTCCCTCGACACTGACCCCATCAACCACATCCAGGACAGGTACAGCACGGGATTACATACAGAGTAAAGCTCCCTCTACACTGACCATATCAAACACTCCCAGGACAGGTACAGCACGGGGTTAGAAAAATAGTCAAGCTCCCCCTACACTGTACCATCAAACACTCTCAGGAGAGATACAGCACGGGATTAGATACAGAGTAAAGCACCCTCTACACTGTCCCCATCAAACACTCCCAGGACAGGTACATCACAGGTTATGATTCAGAGTAAAGCTCCATGAAACACTCCAATGACAGCCATAGTACAGGCTTAGATAAAGAGTAAAGCGCCCTGTAGTCTGTCCCCATCAAGCACTCCCAGGGCAAGTGCAGCACGGGGTTAGATACAGAGTAAAGCTCCCTCTACACTGTGCCCATCAAATACTCCCAGCCCAGGTGCAGCACAGGTTTCGATACAGTGTAATGCTCCCTCTAAACTGTCCCCATTAAACACACCCAGGAGAGGTACAGCACGGGGTTAGATACAGAGTAAAGATCCCTCTACACTGTCCCAATCAAACACTCCCAGGACAGGTACAGCATGGGGTTAGATACAGAGTAAAGCTCCCACTACACTGACCCCATCAAACACTCCTAGCGCTTAAAAACAAAAAATTGCGGATGCTGGAAGTCCACAACAAAAACAGAATTACCTGGAAAAATTCAGCAGGTCTGGCAGCATCGGCGGAGAAGAAAAGAGTTGACGTTTCGAGTCCTCATGACCCTTCAACAGAACATTGTTCAGTACGTTATTAGATACAGAGTAAAGCTCCCTCTACACTGTCCCCATCAAACATTCCTGGGGCTTGTTCAGTACGGTATTATATACAGAGTAAAGCTCTCTCTGCACTGTCAACATCAAACACGCCCAGGACAGGTACAGCACGGGATTACATACAGAGTAAAGCTCCCCCTACACTGACCCCATCAAACACTCGCAGGACTGGTGCAGCACGGTTTAAGATATAGAGTAAAGCTCCATCCACACTGTCTCCATGAAACACTCCAGTGACAGATACAGTACAGGGTGAGATACAGAGTAAAGCTCCATCTACACTTTCCCCATCAAACACTCCCAGGACAGGTACAGCACGGGGTTAGATACAGAGTAAAGCTCCCTCTACACTGTCCCCATCAAACACTCCTAGGACAGTTACAGCACGGGGTTAGATATAGAGTAAAGCTCCCTCTACACTGTCCCCATCAAACACTCCCAGGGCAGGTACAGCACGGGATTAGATACAGAGTAAAGCTCCCTCTACACTGGCCTCATCAACACACCCTGGACAGGTACAGCACAGGGATGGTTGCTGACTAAAGCCTCTTCTAGACTGTCCACACCAAATACTCCCAGTCCAGGGAAAGCACGGGGGTCGATACTACGTAAAGCTCACTCTACACTATGCCCATCAAACACTCCCAGTCCAGGGACAGCACGGGATAGATACAGAGTGAATTTCCCTCTACACTGTCCCCATCAAACACTTCCAAGACAGGTACAGCACGGGATTAGATACAGAGTGAATTTCCCTCTACACTGTCCCCATCAAACACTTCCAAGACAGGTACTGCACAGGGTTAGATACAGAGTAAAGCTCCCTCTACACTGTTGCAATCAAACACTCCCAGAACAGGTACAGCTGAAGGTTAGATACAGAGTAAATCTCCCTCTGCACTGAGTAAAGCACCCTCAAACTGATCCCATCAAACACACCCTCGACAGTTACTTCACAGATACAGTACAGGCTTAGATACAGAGAAAAGCGGCCTCGAGACTGTCCCCATCAAATACTCCCAGCCCAGGTGCAGCACGGGGTGAGATACAGAATAAAGCTCCCTCTACACTGTCCCCATCAAACACTCCCAGGACAGGTGCAGCTCGAGGTTAGATACAGTGCAAGCTCCCTCTCCACTGTCCCCATCAAACACTTCCAAGACAGGTACAGCACAGGTTGGTTACAGAGTAAAGCTCCATGCACACTGTTGCATTCAAACACTCCCAGGACAGTTACAGTACGAGGTTAGATACTGAGGAAAGATCCCTCTACACTGTCCCCATCAAACACTCCCAGGGCAGGTACAGCATTGGGTTAGATACAGAGTAAATCTCCATCTACACTGTCCCCATTAAATTCTCCCAGCCCAGGTGCAGCACAGGGTTAGATACAGAGTAAATCTCCATCTACACTATCCCCATCAAACACTTCCACGACAGGTACAGCATGGGGTTAGATACAGAGTAAAGTTCCCTCTACACTGTTGCAATCAAACACTCCCAGAACAGGTCCAGCTGAAGGTTCGATACAGAGTAAATCTCCCTCTGCACTGTCTGTACCAAGGACTCCCAGTCCAGGGACAGCACGAGGATAGATACAGAGTAATGCTCCCTCTGCACTGACCCCATCAAACACTCCCAGGAGCCATACAGCACGGGATTAGATACAGAGTAAAGCACCCTCAAATTGATCCCATCAAACACTCCCAGGACAGTTACTTCACAGATACAGTACAGGCTTAGATACAGAGAAAAGCGGCCTCTAGACTGTCCACATCAAACACTCCCAGGACAGGTACAGCACGGGGTAAGATACAGAGTAAAGCTCCCTCTACACTGTCAAACACTCCCAGGACAGTTACAGCTCAGGGTTAGATAGAGAGTAAATCTCCCTCTACAATGTCCCCATCAAACAGTCCCAGGACAGGTACAGCACGGGGTAAGATACAGAGTAAAGCTCCCTCTACACTGTCCCCATCAAACACTCCCAGGACAGTTACAACACAGGGTTAGATACAGAGAAAAGCTCCCTCTACAGTGACCCCAATCAAACACTCCCAGGGCAGTTACAGCACAGGGTTAGATAGAGAGTAAAGCTCCCTCTCCACTGTCCCCATCAAACATTCCCAGGACAGTTACAACACAGGGTTAGATACAGAGTAAAGCTCCATCCACACTGTTGCAATCAAACACTCCCAGGACAGTTACAGTACGAGGTTAGATACTGAGTAAAGATCCCTCTACACTGTCCCCATCAAACACTCCCAGGGCAGGTACAGCATTGGGTTAGATACAGAGTAAATCTCCATCTACACTGTCCCCATTAAATTCTCCCAGCCCAGGTGCAGCACAGGGTTAGATACAGAGTAAATCTCCATCTACACTATCCCCATCAAACACTTCCAGGACAGGTACAGCATGGGGTTAGATACAGAGTAAAGCTCCAGCTACACTGACCCCCTCAAAGACTCCTAGCGCTTGTTCAGTACGTTATTAGATACTGAGTAAAGATCTCTCTACACTGTCATCATCAAACAATCCCAGGATAGGTACAGCATGGGATTATATACAGAGTAAAGCTCCCGCTACTCTATCCCCATCATACATTCCAAGGGCAGGTACAGGACGTGGTTAAATACAGAGTAAATCTCCCCCTACACTGTCCCCATCAAACACTCCCAGGACAGGTACAGCACGGGGTGAGGTACAGAGTAAAGCTCCCTCTGCACTGACCCCATCAAATGCTCCCAGGACAGGTACAGCATGGCCTTAGATACAGAGTAAAGCTCCCTCTGCACTGACCCCATCAAACATTCCCCGGACAGGTACAGCACAGGGTTGGTTGCTGAGTAAAGGCTCCTCTAGACTGTCCCCACCAAACACTCCCAGGACAGGTACAGCATGGGATTACATACAGAGTAAAGCTCCCTCCACACTGTCCCCATCAAACACTCCCAGGACAGGTACAGCACGGGGTTAGATACAGAGTAAAGCTCCATCTACACTGTCCCCATCAAACACTCCCAGTCCACGGAAAGCACCGGGTTAGATACAGAGTAAAGCTACCTCTACACTATCCCAATCAAACATTCCCAGGACAGTTACAGCACGGGGTTATATAGAGTAAAGCTCCCTCTAAACTGACCCCTTCAAACACTCCTAGGTCTTGTTCAGTACGGTGTTAGATACAGAGTAAAGCTCCCTCTACACTGACCCCATCAAACACACCCAGGACAGGTACATCACAGGTTATGATTCAGAGTAAAGCTCTCTCCATACTGTCTCCATGAAACACTCCAATGACAGACACAGTACAGACTTAGATACAGAGAAAAGCTGCCTCTAGACCTTGCCCATCAAACACTCCCAGGGCAAGTGCAGCACGGGGTTAGATACAGATTAAAGCTCCCTCTACACTGTCCCCTTCAAACACACCCAGGACTGATACACCACGGGGTTAGATACAGAGTAAGTCTCCCTCTACATTGTCCCCATCAAACACTCCCAGTGCAAGTGCAGCACAGGGTTAGGTATAGAGTAAAGCTACCAGTACACTGTCCCCATCAGAGACTCCCAGGGCAGCTACAGCACGGGTTTCGATACAGAGTAAAGATCCCTCCACACTATGCCCATCAAGCACTCCAAGGACAGTTACAACACAGGGTTAGATATAGAGTAGAGCTCCCTCTACAGTGACCCCAATAAAACACTCCCAGGACAGTTACAGCGCGGGGTTAGATACAGAGTGAAGCTCCCTCTGCACTGACCCCATCAAACACTCCAAGGACAGGTACAGCACGCGGTTAAATACAGAGTAAAGCTCCCTCTACATTGTCCCCATCAAACACTCCCAGGACAGGTACAGCATGGTGTTAGATACAGAGTAAATCTCCCTCTACACTGTCCCCATCAAACACTCCCAGGACAGGTACAGCACGGGGTTCGATACAGCGTAAAGCTCCCGCTACACTATCCCCATCAAACACTCCAAGGACAGGTACAGGACGTGGTTAGATACAGAGTAAAGCTCCCACAACACTGACCCCATCAAACACTCCTAGGGCGTACCCGCATGGGCCCCAGCTATGCCTGTCTCTTTATGGGGTATGTGGAACATTCCTTGTTGCAGTCCTACTCCGGCCCCCTTCCACAACTCTTTCTCCGGTACATTGATGATTACTTCGGTGCCGCTTCATGCTCTCGTCGGGACTTGGAAAAATTTATTAATTTTGCTTCCAATCTCCACCCCTCCATCATTTTCACGTGGTCCATCTCTGACACTTCCCTTCCCTTCCTTGACCTCACTGTCTCAATCTCTGGTGATAGACTGTCCACCAATATCCATTACAAGCCCAGCGACTCCTACAGCTACCTCGACTACAGCTCCTCACACCCCGCTTCCTGTAAGGACTCCATCCCATTCTCCCAGTTCCTTCGCCTTCGTCGCATCTGTTCCGATGATGCTACCTTCAAAAACGGTTCCTCTGACATGTCCTCCTCCTTCCTTAACCGAGGTTTTCCACCTACAGTGGTTGACATGGCCCTCAACCGTGTCCAGCCCATCTCCCGCGCATCCGCCCTCACACCTTCTCCTCCCTCCCAGAAACATGATAGGGTCCCCCTTGTCCTCACTTATCACCCCACCAGCCTCCGCATTCAAAGGATCATCCTCCGCCATTTCCGCCAACTCCAGCATGATGCCACCACCAAACACATCTTCCCTTCACCTCCCCAGCGGCATTCCACAGGGATCGCTCCCTCTGGGACACACTGGTCCACTCCTCCATCACCCCCTACTCCTCAACCCCCTCCTGTGGCACCACCCCATGCCCACGCAAAAGATGTAACACCTGCCCCTTCACTTCCTCTCTTCTCACCGTCCAAGGGCCCAAACACTCCTTTCAAGTGAAGCAGCATTCCACTTGCATTTCCCCCAACTTAGTCTACTGCATTCGTTGCTCCCAATGTGGTCTCCTCTACATTGGAGAGACCAAACGTAAACTGGGCGACCGCTTTGCAGAACACCTGCGGTCTGTCCGCAAGAATGATCCAAACCTCCCTGTGGCTTGCCATTTTAACACTCCACCCTGCTCTCTTGCCCACATGTCTGTCCTTGGCTTACTGCATTGTTCCAGTGAAGCCCAACGCAAACTGGAGGAACAACACCTCATCTTCCGACTAGGCACCCTACAGCCTTCCGGTCTGAATATTGAATTCAATAACTTTAGGTCGTGAGCTCCCTCCCCCATCCCCACCCCCTTTCTGTTTCCCCCCTTTTTTTTTCCCCAATAAATTATATAGATTTTTCTTTTCCCACCTATTTCCATTATTTTTAAATATTGTAAAATCTTTTATGCTCCCTCCACCCCCACTAGAGCTGTACCTTGAGTGCCCTACCATCCATTCTTAATTAGCACATTCGTTTAGATAATATCACCGACTTTAACTTTAACACCTATGTGTTCTTTTGTACCATTGTCGCTGACATCTTTTGATGATCTGCTTCTATCACTGCTTGTTTGTCTACACAACCACCTCTCTCTCTCTCTATCTCTCCGCCCCCCACACACACACCTTAAACCAGCTTATATTTCAACTCTTTCTTGGACTCGAAATCAAGTTCTGTCGAAGGGTCATGAGGACTCGAAACGTCAACTCTTTTCTTCTCCGCCGATGCTGCCAGACCTGCTGAGTTTTTCCAGGTAATTCTGTTTTTGTTTTGGATTTCCAGCATCCGCAGTTTTCTTTGTTTTTATATCAGTGTAGAGGGCACTGTTTTCTGTATCTGACCCTGTACTGCATCTGTCATCAGTGTGTTTCATGGAGGCAGTGTGGAGTGAGCTTCACTCTGAATCAAACACTGTGATGTACCTGTCCTGTGAGTGTTTTATGGGGAGGGTGTAGACGGAGCTTTGCTCTTTACCTCATCCCGTGCTGTACCTGTCCTGGGAGTGTTTGATGGGGACAGTGTAGTGCTAGATCTACTCTGTATCAAACCCTGTGCTGTCCCTGTCCTGGGAGTATTTGATGGGGACAGTATAGAGGGAGTTTTACTCTGTTTGGAGGACCCGCCCGGGTGAGATACAATCAGTGAGCTGCGGCTGGACCTCCAGCCAATCAGTAAGATCCAGGGTGGTCCTCCAGCCAATCAGCGAGAGGCAGGCTGGTCAGCCATTGTCTCTGATTGGACAGACAGGCTGTACCTGTCCTGGGAGTGTTTGATGGGGTCAGTGGAGAGGGAGCTTTACTCTGTGTCTAACCTCGTGTTGTACCTGACCTGGGAGTGTTTGATGGGGTCAGTCTGGAAAGAGCTTTACTCTGTGTCTAACAGCGTGTTGTACCTGACCTGGGAGTGTTTGATGGGGTCAGTCTAGAGGGAGCTTTACTCTTTAGTCTAACCGCGTGTTGTACCTGTCCTGGGAGTGTTTGATGGGGTCAGTGTAGAGGGCACTGTTTTCTGTATCTGACCCTGTACTGCATCTGTCATCGGAGTGTTTCATGGAGGCAGTGTGGAGTGAGCTTTACTCTGAATCAAACACTGTGATGTAACTGTCCTGTGAGTGTTTAATGGGGATGGTGTAGACGGAGCATTGCTCTGTACCTCATCCCGTGCTGTACCTGTCCTGGGAGTGTTGGATGGGGACAGTGTAGTGCTAGATCTACTCTTTATTTAACCCCGTGCTGTACCTGTCCTGGGAATGTTTGATGGGAACAGTGTACAGGGAGATTTACTCTGTATCTAACCCCGTGCAGTACCTGCCCTGGGAGTGTTTGATGTGGACAGTGTAGAGGGAGCTTTACTCTTTTGTCTAACCGCATGTTGTACCGGTCCTGGGAGTGTTTGATGGAGACAGTATAGAGGGAGATTTACTCTGTATCTAACCCTGTGCTGTACCTGTGCTGGGAGTGTTTGATGGGGACAGTGTAGAGGGAGATTTACTCTGTATCTAACCCCGTGCTGTACCTCTCCTGGGAGTGTTTGACGGGGACAGTCTACAGGGTGCTTTAGTCTGTATCTGACCCCATGCTGTACCTGTCCTGGGAGTGTTTGATTGGGACGGTGTAGAGGGAGCTTTACTCTGTATCTAACCCCGTACTGTACCTGCTCTGGGAGTGTTGAATGGGGACAGTGTAGAGGGAGCTCTACTTTGTATCTAACCCCGTGCTATACCTGCCCTCAGTGTGTTTGATGGAAACAGTGTAGAGGGAGCTTTACTCTGTATCTCACCCCGTGCTGTACCTGTCCTGGGAGTGTTTCATGGTGGCAGTGTGGAGGGAGCTTTGCTCTGAATCAAACCCTATGATGTACCAGTCCTGGGAGGGTTTGATGGGGACAGAGTATAGGGTGCTTTACTCTGTTTCTAACCCTGTGCTGTACCTGTCCAGGGAGCGTTTGATGTGGTCAGCGTAGTGGTAGCTTTGCTCTGAATCGTACCCTGTGATGTACCTGTCCTGGGAGTATTTGATGGTGACAGTGTAGAGGGAGCTTTACTCTGTATCTAACCCCGTGATGTACCTGTCCTGGGAGTGTTTGATGGGGACAGTGTAGATGGAGCTTTACTCTGTATCTAACCCCGTGCTGTACCTGTGCAGGGCTTGTTTGATGGGGTCAGTCTGGTGGGAGCTTTACTCTATATCTAACCCCGTGCTGCACGTGTCCTGGGAGTGTTTGATGGGGACAATGTGGTGGGAGCTTTACTCTGTATCTAACCCCATGCTGTACGTGTCCTGGGAGTGTTTGATGGGGTCAGTATAGAGGGAGCTTTACTCTGTATCTAACCCCGTGATGTACCTGTCCTGGGAGTGTTTGATGGGGTCCGTGTAGAGGGCACTGTTTTCTGTATCTGACCCTGTACTGCATCTGTCATCAGTGTGTTTCATGGAGGCAGTGTGGAGTGAGCTTCACTCTGAATCAAACACTGTGATGTACCTGTCCTGTGAGTGTTTTATGGGGAGGGTGTAGACGGAGCTTTGCTCTTTACCTCATCCCGTGCTGTACCTTGTCCTGGGAGTGTTTGATGGGGACAGTGTAGTGCTAGATCTACTCTGTATCAAACCCCGTGCTGTCCCTGTCCTGGGAGTAGTTGATGGGGACAGTGTAGATGGAGCTTTACTCTGTATCTAACCCCGTGCAGTACCTGCCCTGGGAGTGTTTGATGTGGACAGTGTAGACGGAGCTTTAGTCTGTATCAAACCCCATTGTGTACATTCCCTGGGTGTGTTTGTTGGTGACGGTGTCGAGGCAGTTTTACTCTGTATCTAACCCCGTGCTGTACCTGTCCTGGGAGTGTTTGATGGGGACAGTGTAGGGTGAGCTCTACTCTGTATCTAACCCTGTGCTGTACCTGTCCTTGGAGTGGTTCATGGAGGCAGGGTGGAGTGAGCTTTGCTCTGAATCAAACACTGTGATGTCCCTGTGCTGGGAGGGTTTGATGGGGACAGAGTATATGGAGCTTTACTCTGTTTCTAACCCCGTGCTGTACCTGTCCTGGGCGTGTTTGATGGGGGCAGTGTAGAGGGAGCTCTACTGTGTATCTAACCCTGTGCTGTACCTGTCATTGGAGAGTTTGATGGGGAGAGTGTAGAGGGGGCCTTACTCTGTATCTAACTCCGTGCTGCACCTGACCTGGGAGTGTTTGATGGGGCCAGTGTAGAGGGAGCTTTACTCTTTTGTCTAACCCCGTGCTGTACCTGTCCTGAGAGTGTTGATGGGGACAGTGTAGAGGGAGCTTTACTCTGTATCTGAACCCGTGCTGTACCTATGCAGGGCTTGTTTGATGGGGTCAGTCTGGTGGGAGCTTTACTCTGTATCTAACCCCGTGATGTACCTGTCCTGGGAGTGTTTGATGGGGACGGTGTAGAGGGAGCTTTACTCTGTATCTAACCCCGTGATGTACCTGTCCTGGGAGTGTTTGATGGGGACGGTGTAGAGGGAGCTTTACTCTGTATCTAACCCCGTGCTGTACGTGTCCTGGGTGTGTTTGATGGGGACAATGTGGTGGGAGCTTTACTCTGTAACTAATCCCATGCTGTAGCTGTCCTGGGCGTGTTTGATGGGGACAGTGTAGAGGGACTTTACTCTGGACCTAACCCCGTGCTGTACCTGTCCTGGGAGTGTTTGATGGGGACGGTGTAGAGGGAGCTTTACTCTGTATCTAACCCTGTGCTCTACCAGTCCTGGGAGTGTTTGATGGGGACAGTGATTTGGGAGCTGTACTGTCTATTTAACCCCATGCTGTACCTGTGCTGGCAGTGTTTGATGGGGACAGTATCGATGGAGCTTTACTCTGTATCTAATCACGTGCTTGACCTGTCCTGGGAGTGATTGATGTGGACACTAGAGGAGGTTTACTCTGGATCTAACCCCGTGCTGTACTGTCCTGAGAATGTTTGATGGGGACATTGTAGAGGGAGCTTTACTCTGTATCTAACCCCGTGATGTACCTGTCCTGGGAGTGTTTGATGGGGTCAGTGTAGAGGGCACTGTTTTCTGTATCTGACCCTGTACTGCATCTGTCATCAGAGTGTTTCATGGAGGCATTGTGGAGTGAGCTTTGCTCTGAATCAAACCCTGTGATGTACCAGTTCTGGGAGTGTTTGATGGGGACAGAGTAAAGGGAGCTTTATTCTGTATCTAACCCCGTGCTGTACCTGTCCTGGGAATGTTTGATGGGGATAGTGTAGAGGGAGCTTTACTCTGTATCCAACCCCGTGCTGTACCTCTCCGGGGAGTGTTTGATGGGGACAGTGTAGTGGGAGCTTTACTCTGTATCTAACCCCGTGCTGTACCTGTCCTGGGAGTGTTTGATAGGGACAGTGTAGATGGAGATTCACTGTGTATCTAACCACGTGCTGTACCTGACCTGGGAGCTTTTGATGGGGACAGTGTAGAGGGAGCTTTACTCTGTATCTAAACCCGTGCTGTACCTGTCCTGGGAGTGTTTGATGGGGACGGTGTAGAGGGAGCTTTACTCTGTATCTAACCCTGTGCTGTACGTGTCCTGGGAGTGTTTGATGGGGACAGTGTAGAGGGAGCTTTACTCTGTATCTAACCCCGTGTGTTACCTGTCCTGGGTGTGTTTGATGGGGACAGTGCAGAGGGAGCTTTACTCTGTATCTCACCCCGTGCTGTACCTGTCCTGGGAGTGTTTGATGGGGACAGTGTGGAGGGAGCTTTACTCTGTGTCTAACCCCGTGCTGTACCTGTCCTGGGAGTGTTTGATGAGGTCACTGTAGAGGGCACTGTTTTCTGTATCTGACCCTGTACTGCATCTGTCATCAGTGTGTTTCATGGAGGCAGTGTGGAGTGAGCTTCACTCAGAATCAAACACTGTGATGTACCTGTCCTGTGAGTGTTTTATGGGGAGGGTGTAGACGGAGCTTTGCTCTTTACCTCATCCCGTGCTGTACCTGTCCTAGGAGTGTTTGATGGGGACAGTGTAGTGCTAGATCTACTCTGTATCAAACCCCGTGCTGTCCCTGTCCTGGGAGTATTTGATGGGGACAGTATAGAGGGAGTTTTACTCTGTATCTAACCCGGGCGGGTCCTCCAAACAATCAGTGAGATGCGGCTGGACCTCCAGCCAATCAGTAAGATCCAGGGTGGTCCTCCAGCCAATCAGCGAGAGGCAGGCTGGTCAGCCATTGTCTCTGATTGGACAGACAGGCTGTACCTGTCCTGGGAGTGTTTGATGGGGTCAGTGGAGAGGGAGCTTTAATCTGTGTCTAACCGCGTGTTGTACCTGACCTGGGAGTGTTTGATGGGGTCAGTCTGGAAAGAGCTTTACTCTGTGTCTAACCGCGTGTTGTACCTGACCTGGCAGTGTTTGATGGGGTCAGTCTCGAGGGAGCTTTAATCTGTGTCGAACCGCGTGTTGTACCTGTCCTGGGAGTGTTTGATGGGGTCAGTCTAGAGGGAGCTTTACTCTTTTGTCTAACCGCGTGTTGTACCTGTCCTGGGAGTGTTTGATGGGGACAGTGTAGAGGGAGCTTTACTCTGTATCTAACCCCGTGCTGTACCTGTCCTGGGAGTGTTTGATGGGGACAGTGTAGATGGAGCTTCACTGTGTATCTAACCCCATGCTGTACCTGTCCTGGGAGTGTTCGATGGGGTCAGTGTAGATAGAGTTTCACTGTGTATCTAAGCACGTGATGTACCTGTCCTGGGAGTGTTTGATGGGGACAGCGTAGAAAGAGTTTTACTCTGCATCTAACCCCGTATTGTTCCTCCCCTGGGAGTGTTTGTTGGGCACAGTGTAGAGGGAGCTTTACTCTGTATTTAACCCGTGCTGTACCTGTGCAGGGCTTGATTGATGGGATCAGTCTGCTGGGAGCTTTACTCTGTATCTAACCCCATGCTGTACCTGTCCTTGGAGTGTTTGATAGGGACAGTGTAGAGGGAGCTTTACTCTGTGTCTAACCCCATGCTGTACCTGTTCTGGGTGTGTTTGTTGGGGCCAGTGTAGAGGGAGCTTTACTCTTTTGTCTAACCCCGTGCTGTACCTGTCCTGAGAGTGTTGATGGGGACAGTGTAGAGGGAGCTTTACTCTGTATCTGAACCCGTGCTGTATCTGTGCAGGGCTTGTTTGATGGGGTCAGTCTGGTGGGAGCTTTACTCTGTATCTAACCCCGTGATGTACCTGTCCTGGGAGTGTTTGATGGGGACGGTGTAGAGGGAGCTTTACTCTGTATCTAACCCCGTGCTGTACGTGTCCTCGGTGTGTTTGATGGGGACAATGTGGTGGGAGCTTTACTCTGTAACTAATCCCATGCTGTAGCTGTCCTGGGGGTGTTTGATGGGGACAGTGTAGAGGGACTTTACTCTGTATCTAACCCCGTGCTGTACCTGTCCTGGGAGTGTTTGATGGGGACGGTGTAGAGGGAGCTTTACTCTGTATCTAACCCCGTGCTGTACCTGTCCTCGGAGTGTTTGATGGGGACAGTGATTTGGGAGCTGTACTGTCTATTTAACCCCATGCTGTACCTGTGCTGGCAGTGTTTGATGGGGACAGTATCGATGGAGCTTTACTCTGTATCTAATCACGTGCTTGACCTGTCCTGGGAGTGATTGATGTGGACACTAGAGGGAGGTTTACTCTGGATCTAACCCCGTGCTGTACTGTCCTGAGAATGTTTGATGGGGACATTGTAGAGGGAGCTTTACTCTGTATCTAACCCTGTGATGTACCTGTCCTGGGAGTGTTTGATGGGGTCAGTGTAGAGGGCACTGTTTTCTGTATCTGACCCTGTACTGCATCTGTCATCAGAGTGTTTCATGGAGGCATTGTGGAGCGAGCTTTGCTCTGAATCAAACCCTGTGATGTACCAGTTCTGGGAGTGTTTGATGGGGACAGAGTAAAGGGAGCTTTATTCTGTATCTAACCCCGTGCTGTACCTGTCCTGGGAATGTTTGATGGGGATAGTGTAGAGGGAGCTTTACTCTGTATCTAACCCCGTGCTGTACCTCTCCGGGGAGTGTTTGATGGGGACAGTGTGGAGGGAGCTTTACTCTGTGTCTAACCCCGTGCTGTACCTGTCCTGGGAGTGTTTGATGGGGACAGCGTAGCGGGAGCTTTACTCTGTATCTAACCCCGTGATGTTCCTTCCCTGGGAGTGTTTGTTGGGCACAGTGTAGAGGGAGCTTTACTCTGTATCTACCCACTTGCTGTACCTGTCCTGTGAGTGCTTGATGCGGACAGTGTGGAGGGAGCTTTACTCTGTATCTAACACCGTGCTGTACCTGTCCTGGGAGTGTTTGATGGGGTCAGTGTAGAGGGAGCTTTGCTCTGTATCTCACCCCGTGCTGTACCTGTCCTGGGAGTGTTTGATGGGGACAGTGATTTGGGAGCTGTACTGTCTATTTAACCCCATGCTGTACCTGTGCTGGCAGTGTTTGATGGGGACAGTATCGATGGAGCTTTACTCTGTATCTAATCACGTGCTTGACCTGTCCTGGGAGTGATTGATGTGGACACTAGAGGGAGGTTTACTCTGGATCTAACCCCGTGCTGTACTGTCCTGAGAATGTTTGATGGGGACATTGTAGAGGGAGCTTTACTCTGTATCTAACCCCGTGATGTACCTGTCCTGGGAGTGTTTGATGGCGACAGTGTAGAGGGAGCTTTACTCTGTATCTAACCCCGTGCTGGACCTGTCCTGGGAGTGTTTGATGGGGACAGTGTAGAGGGAGCTTTACTCTGTATCTAACCCCTTGTTGTAAGTGTCCTGGGAGTGTTTGATGGGGACAGTGTAGATGGTTCTTTACTCTGTATCTAACCCTGTCATATTCCTCCCCTGGGAGTGTTTGTTGGGCACAGTGTGGAGGGAGCTCTACTCTGTATCTAACCCGTGCTGTACCTGTCCTGGGAGTGTTTGTTGGGCACAGTGTAGATGGGGCTTTACTCTGTATCTAACCCCATGCTGTACCTGTGCTGGGTGTGTTTGTTGGGGCCAGTGCAGAGGGAGCTTTACTCTTTTGTCTCACCCCGTGCTGTACCTGTCCTGGGAGTGTTTGTTAGGGACAGTGAAGAGGGAGCTTTACTCTGTCTCTAACCCCGAGCTGTACCTGTCCTGGGAGTGTTTGATGGGGTCAGTATAGAGGGAGCTTTACTCTGTATCTAACCCGTGATGTACCTGTCCTGGGAGTGTTTGATGGGGTCAGTGTAGAGGGCACTGTTTTCTGTATCTGACCCTGTACTGCATCTGTCATCAGTGTGTTTCATGGAGGCAGTGTGGAGTGAGCTTCACTCTGAATCAAATACTGTGATGTACCTGTCCTGTGAGTGTTTTATGGGGAGGGTGTAGACGGAGCTTTGCTCTTTACCTCATCCCGTGCTGTACCTTGTCCTGGGAGTGTTTGATGGGGACAGTGTAGTGCTAGATCTACTCTGTATCAAACCCCGTGCTGTCCCTGTCCTGGGAGTAGTTGATGGGGACAGTATAGAGGGAGTTTTACTCTGTATCTAACCCGGGCGGGTCCTCGAAACAATCAGTGAGATGCGGCTGGACCGCCAGTCAATCAGTAAGATCCAGGGTGGTCCTCCAGCCAATCAGCGAGAGGCAGGCTGGTCAGCCATTGTCTCTGATTGGACAGACAGGCTGTACCTGTCCTGGGAGTGTTTGATGGGGTCAGTCTAGAGGGAGCTTTACTCTTTAGTCTTACCGCGTGTTGTACCTGTCCTGGGAGTGTTTGATGGGGTCAGTCTGGAAAGAGCTTTACTCTGTGTCTAACCGCGTGCTGTACCTGACCTGGGAGTGTTTGATGGGGTCAGTCTAGAGGGAGCTTTACTCTTTAGTCTTACCGCGTGTTGTACCTGTCCTGGGAGTGTTTGATGGGGTCAGTGTAGAGGGCACTGTTTTCTGTATCTGACCCTGTACTGCATCTGTCATCGGAGTGTTTCATGGAGGCAGTGCGGAGTGAGCTTTACTCTGAATCAAACACTGTGATGCACCTGTCCTGTGAGTGTTTAATGGGGATGGTGTAGACGGACCATTGCTCTGTACCTCATTCTGTGCTGTACCTGTCCTGGGAGTGTTGGATGGGGACAGTGTAGTGCTAGATCTACTCTTTATTTAACCCCGTGCTGTCCCTGTCCTGGGAATGTTTGATGGGTATAGTGCAGAGGGAGCTTTATTCTGTATCTAACCTCGTGATGTACCTCTCCGGGGAGTGTTTGATGGGGACAGAGTATAGGGAGCTTTACTCTGTATGTAACTCCTTGCTGGACCTGACCTGTGAGTGCTTGATGCGGACAGTGTGGAGGGAGCTTTACTCGGTAATCACGGGTTTAGATACATTTCCTGGGAATGTTTGATCGGGACTGTGGAGAGGGAGCTATACCCTGTAATTAACCCTGTGCTGTACCTGTCCTATGAGTGTTTGATGGGGACAGTGTAGAGGGAGCTCGACTCTGTGTCTAACCGCGTGTTGCACCTGACCTGGGAGTGTTTGATGGGGACAGTGTAGATGGAGCTTTACTCTGTATCTAACCCCGTGCTGTACCTGTCCTGGGAGTGTTTGATGGGGATAGTGTAGTGGGAGATTTACTCTGTATCTGAACCCGTGCTGTACCTGCCCTGGGAGTGTTTGATGTGGACAGTGTAGACGGAGCTTTAGTCTGTATCAAACCCCATTGTGTACATTCCCTGGGTGTGTTTGTTGGTGACGGTGTCGAGGCAGTTTTACTCTGTATCTAACCCCGTGCTGTACCTGTCCTGGGAGTGTTAGATGGGGACAGTGTAGAGGGAGCTTTACTCTGTATCTAACCCCATGCTGTACCTGTGCTGGCTGTGTTTGTTGGGGACAGTGTAGAGGGAGCTTTACTCTGTATCTAACCCCGTGCTGTACCTGTCCTGGGAATGTTTGATGGGTATAGTGTAGAGGGAGCTTTATTCTGTATCTAACCTCGTGATGTACCTCTCCGAGGAGTGTTTGATGGGGACAGAGTATAGGGAGCTTTACTCTGTATCTAACCCCGTGCTGTACCTGTCCTGGGAATGTTTGATGGGTTTCGTGTAGAGGGAGCTTTATTCTGTATCTAACCTCGTGATGTACCTCTCCGGGGAGTGTTTGATGGGGACAGAGTATAGGGAGCTTTACTCTGTATGTAACTCCTTGCTGGACCTGACCTGTGAGTGCTTGATGCGGACAGTGTGGAGGGAGCTTTACTCGGTAATCACGGGTTTAGATACATTTCCTGGGAATGTTTGATCGGGACTGTGGAGAGGGAGCTATACCCTGTAATTAACCCTGTGCTGTACCTGTCCTATGAGTGTTTGATGGGGACAGTGTAGAGGGAGCTCGACTCTGTGTCTAACCGCGTGTTGTACCTGACCTGGGAGTGTTTGATGGGGACAGTGTAGATGGAGCTTTACTCTGTATCTAACACCGTGCTGTACTTGTCCTGGGAGTGTTAGATGGGGACAGTGTAGTGGGAGCTTTACTCTGTATCTAACCCCGTGCTGTACCTGTCCTGGGCGTGTTTGATGGGGACAGTGTAAAGGGAGCTCTACTGTGTATCTTACCCCATAGTGTACCTGCCCTGGGAGTGTTTGATGGGGATAGTGTGGAGGGAGCTTTACTCTGTATCTAACCCTTGGCTGTACCTGTCATTGGAGAGTTTGATGGGGAGAGTGTAGAGGGAGCTTTACTCTGTATCTAAGTCCGTGCTGTACCTGTCCTGAGAGTGTTTGATGGGGACAGTGTATAAGGAGCTTTACTCTGTATCTAACCCCATGGTGTTCCTGCCCTGGGAGTGTTTGATGGGGACAGTGTAGAGGGAGCTTTACTCGGTACATCACGGGTTTAGATACGTTTCCTGGGAATGTTTGATGGGGACTGTGTAGAGGGAGCTTTACCCTGTATCTAACCCCGTGCTGTACCTGTCCTGGGAGTGTTTCATGGAGGCAGTGTGGAGTGACCTTTACTCTGAATCAAACACTGTGATGTCCCTGTGCTGGGAGGGTTTGATGGGTACAGAGGAGAGGGAGCTTTACTCTATATCTAACCCCGTGCTGTACTTGTCCTGGGAGTGTTTGATGGGGACAGTGTAGAGGGAGCTTTACTCTGTATCTAACCCCGTGCTGTACCTCTCCTGGGAGTGTTTCATGGAGGCAGGGTGGAGTGAGCTTTGCTCTGAATCAATCACTGTGATGTCCCTGTGCTGGGAGGGTTTGATGGGGACAGAGTATATGGAGCTTTACTCTGTTTCTAACCCCGTGCTGTACCTGTCCTGGGCGTGTTTGATGGGGGCAGTGTAGAGGGAGCTCTACTGTGTATCTAACCCTGTGCTGTACCTGTCATTGGAGAGTTTGATGGGGAGAGTGTAGAGGGAGCCTTACTCTGTATCTAACTCCGTGCTGCACCTGACCTGGGAGTGTTTGATGAGGTCAGTCTGGAGGGAGCTTTACTCTTTTGTCTAACCCCGTGCTGTTCCTGTCCTGGGAGTGTTTGATGGGGACAGTGTAGAGGGAGCTTTACTCTGTATCTAACCCCGTGATGTACCTGTCCTGGGAGTGTTTGATGGGGACAGTGTAGATGGAGCTTTACTCTGTATCTAACCCCGTGCTGGACCTGTCCTGGGAGTGTTTGATGGGGACAGTGTAGAGGGAGCTTTACTCTGTATCTAACCCCTTGTTGTAAGTGTCCGGGGAGTGTTAGATGGGGACAGTGTAGATGGTTCTTTACTCTGTATCTAACCCCGTGCTGTACCTGTCCTGGGAGTGTTTGATGGCGACAGTGTAGAGGGAGCTTTACTCTGTATCTAACCCCGTGCTGTACCTGTCCTGGGAATGTTTGATGGGTTTCGTGTAGAGGGAGCTTTATTCTGTATCTAACCTCGTGATGTACCTCTCCGGGGAGTGTTTGATGGGGACAGAGTATAGGGAGCTTTACTCTGTATGTAACTCCTTGCTGGACCTGACCTGTGAGTGCTTGATGCGGACAGTGTGGAGGGAGCTTTACTCGGTAATCACGGGTTTAGATACATTTCCTGGGAATGTTTGATCGGGACTGTGGAGAGGGAGCTATACCCTGTAATTAACCCTGTGCTGTACCTGTCCTATGAGTGTTTGATGGGGACAGTGTAGAGGGAGCTCGACTCTGTGTCTAACCGCGTGTTGTACCTGACCTGGGAGTGTTTGATGGGGACAGTGTAGATGGAGCTTTACTCTGTATCTAACACCGTGCTGTACTTGTCCTGGGAGTGTTTGATGGGGTCAGTGTAGAGGGAGCTTTACTCTTTTGTCTCACCCCGTGCTGTACCTGTCCTGGGAGTGTTTGTTAGGGACAGTGAAGAGGGAGCTTTACTCTGTCTCTAACCCCGAGCTGTACCTGTCCTGGGAGTGTTTGATGGGGTCAGTGTAGAGGGAGCTTTACTCTGTATCTAACCCCGTGATGTACCTGTCCTGGGAGTGTTTGATGGGGTCAGTATAGAGGGAGCTTTACTCTGTATCTAACCCGTGATGTACCTGTCCTGGGAGTGTTTGATGGGGTCAGTGTAGAGGGCACTGTTTTCTGTATCTGACCCTGTACTGCATCTGTCATCAGTGTGTTTCATGGAGGCAGTGTGGAGTGAGCTTCACTCTGAATCAAATACTGTGATGTACCTGTCCTGTGAGTGTTTTATGGGGAGGGTGTAGACGGAGCTTTGCTCTTTACCTCATCCCGTGCTGTACCTTGTCCTGGGAGTGTTTGATGGGGACAGTGTAGTGCTAGATCTACTCTGTATCAAACCCCGTGCTGTCCCTGTCCTGGGAGTAGTTGATGGGGACAGTATAGAGGGAGTTTTACTCTGTATCTAACCCGGGCGGGTCCTCGAAACAATCAGTGAGATGCGGCTGGACCGCCAGTCAATCAGTAAGATCCAGGGTGGTCCTCCAGCCAATCAGCGAGAGGCAGGCTGGTCAGCCATTGTCTCTGATTGGACAGACAGGCTGTACCTGTCCTGGGAGTGTTTGATGGGGTCAGTCTAGAGGGAGCTTTACTCTTTAGTCTTACCGCGTGTTGTACCTGTCCTGGGAGTGTTTGATGGGGTCAGTCTGGAAAGAGCTTTACTCTGTGTCTAACCGCGTGCTGTACCTGACCTGGGAGTGTTTGATGGGGTCAGTCTAGAGGGAGCTTTACTCTTTAGTCTTACCGCGTGTTGTACCTGTCCTGGGAGTGTTTGATGGGGTCAGTGTAGAGGGCACTGTTTTCTGTATCTGACCCTGTACTGCATCTGTCATCGGAGTGTTTCATGGAGGCAGTGCGGAGTGAGCTTTACTCTGAATCAAACACTGTGATGCACCTGTCCTGTGAGTGTTTAATGGGGATGGTGTAGACGGACCATTGCTCTGTACCTCATTCTGTGCTGTACCTGTCCTGGGAGTGTTGGATGGGGACAGTGTAGTGCTAGATCTACTCTTTATTTAACCCCGTGCTGTCCCTGTCCTGGGAATGTTTGATGGGTATAGTGCAGAGGGAGCTTTATTCTGTATCTAACCTCGTGATGTACCTCTCCGGGGAGTGTTTGATGGGGACAGAGTATAGGGAGCTTTACTCTGTATGTAACTCCTTGCTGGACCTGACCTGTGAGTGCTTGATGCGGACAGTGTGGAGGGAGCTTTACTCGGTAATCACGGGTTTAGATACATTTCCTGGGAATGTTTGATCGGGACTGTGGAGAGGGAGCTATACCCTGTAATTAACCCTGTGCTGTACCTGTCCTATGAGTGTTTGATGGGGACAGTGTAGAGGGAGCTCGACTCTGTGTCTAACCGCGTGTTGCACCTGACCTGGGAGTGTTTGATGGGGACAGTGTAGATGGAGCTTTACTCTGTATCTAACCCCGTGCTGTACCTGTCCTGGGAGTGTTTGATGGGGATAGTGTAGTGGGAGATTTACTCTGTATCTGAACCCGTGCTGTACCTGCCCTGGGAGTGTTTGATGTGGACAGTGTAGACGGAGCTTTAGTCTGTATCAAACCCCATTGTGTACATTCCCTGGGTGTGTTTGTTGGTGACGGTGTCGAGGCAGTTTTACTCTGTATCTAACCCCGTGCTGTACCTGTCCTGGGAGTGTTAGATGGGGACAGTGTAGAGGGAGCTTTACTCTGTATCTAACCCCATGCTGTACCTGTGCTGGCTGTGTTTGTTGGGGACAGTGTAGAGGGAGCTTTACTCTGTATCTAACCCCGTGCTGTACCTGTCCTGGGAATGTTTGATGGGTATAGTGTAGAGGGAGCTTTATTCTGTATCTAACCTCGTGATGTACCTCTCCGAGGAGTGTTTGATGGGGACAGAGTATAGGGAGCTTTACTCTGTATCTAACCCCGTGCTGTACCTGTCCTGGGAATGTTTGATGGGTTTCGTGTAGAGGGAGCTTTATTCTGTATCTAACCTCGTGATGTACCTCTCCGGGGAGTGTTTGATGGGGACAGAGTATAGGGAGCTTTACTCTGTATGTAACTCCTTGCTGGACCTGACCTGTGAGTGCTTGATGCGGACAGTGTGGAGGGAGCTTTACTCGGTAATCACGGGTTTAGATACATTTCCTGGGAATGTTTGATCGGGACTGTGGAGAGGGAGCTATACCCTGTAATTAACCCTGTGCTGTACCTGTCCTATGAGTGTTTGATGGGGACAGTGTAGAGGGAGCTCGACTCTGTGTCTAACCGCGTGTTGTACCTGACCTGGGAGTGTTTGATGGGGACAGTGTAGATGGAGCTTTACTCTGTATCTAACACCGTGCTGTACTTGTCCTGGGAGTGTTAGATGGGGACAGTGTAGTGGGAGCTTTACTCTGTATCTAACCCCGTGCTGTACCTGTCCTGGGCGTGTTTGATGGGGACAGTGTAAAGGGAGCTCTACTGTGTATCTTACCCCATAGTGTACCTGCCCTGGGAGTGTTTGATGGGGATAGTGTGGAGGGAGCTTTACTCTGTATCTAACCCTTGGCTGTACCTGTCATTGGAGAGTTTGATGGGGAGAGTGTAGAGGGAGCTTTACTCTGTATCTAAGTCCGTGCTGTACCTGTCCTGAGAGTGTTTGATGGGGACAGTGTATAAGGAGCTTTACTCTGTATCTAACCCCATGGTGTTCCTGCCCTGGGAGTGTTTGATGGGGACAGTGTAGAGGGAGCTTTACTCGGTACATCACGGGTTTAGATACGTTTCCTGGGAATGTTTGATGGGGACTGTGTAGAGGGAGCTTTACCCTGTATCTAACCCCGTGCTGTACCTGTCCTGGGAGTGTTTCATGGAGGCAGTGTGGAGTGACCTTTACTCTGAATCAAACACTGTGATGTCCCTGTGCTGGGAGGGTTTGATGGGTACAGAGGAGAGGGAGCTTTACTCTATATCTAACCCCGTGCTGTACTTGTCCTGGGAGTGTTTGATGGGGACAGTGTAGAGGGAGCTTTACTCTGTATCTAACCCCGTGCTGTACCTCTCCTGGGAGTGTTTCATGGAGGCAGGGTGGAGTGAGCTTTGCTCTGAATCAATCACTGTGATGTCCCTGTGCTGGGAGGGTTTGATGGGGACAGAGTATATGGAGCTTTACTCTGTTTCTAACCCCGTGCTGTACCTGTCCTGGGCGTGTTTGATGGGGGCAGTGTAGAGGGAGCTCTACTGTGTATCTAACCCTGTGCTGTACCTGTCATTGGAGAGTTTGATGGGGAGAGTGTAGAGGGAGCCTTACTCTGTATCTAACTCCGTGCTGCACCTGACCTGGGAGTGTTTGATGAGGTCAGTCTGGAGGGAGCTTTACTCTTTTGTCTAACCCCGTGCTGTTCCTGTCCTGGGAGTGTTTGATGGGGACAGTGTAGAGGGAGCTTTACTCTGTATCTAACCCCGTGATGTACCTGTCCTGGGAGTGTTTGATGGGGACAGTGTAGATGGAGCTTTACTCTGTATCTAACCCCGTGCTGGACCTGTCCTGGGAGTGTTTGATGGGGACAGTGTAGAGGGAGCTTTACTCTGTATCTAACCCCTTGTTGTAAGTGTCCGGGGAGTGTTAGATGGGGACAGTGTAGATGGTTCTTTACTCTGTATCTAACCCCGTGCTGTACCTGTCCTGGGAGTGTTTGATGGCGACAGTGTAGAGGGAGCTTTACTCTGTATCTAACCCCGTGCTGTACCTGTCCTGGGAATGTTTGATGGGTTTCGTGTAGAGGGAGCTTTATTCTGTATCTAACCTCGTGATGTACCTCTCCGGGGAGTGTTTGATGGGGACAGAGTATAGGGAGCTTTACTCTGTATGTAACTCCTTGCTGGACCTGACCTGTGAGTGCTTGATGCGGACAGTGTGGAGGGAGCTTTACTCGGTAATCACGGGTTTAGATACATTTCCTGGGAATGTTTGATCGGGACTGTGGAGAGGGAGCTATACCCTGTAATTAACCCTGTGCTGTACCTGTCCTATGAGTGTTTGATGGGGACAGTGTAGAGGGAGCTCGACTCTGTGTCTAACCGCGTGTTGTACCTGACCTGGGAGTGTTTGATGGGGACAGTGTAGATGGAGCTTTACTCTGTATCTAACACCGTGCTGTACTTGTCCTGGGAGTGTTTGATGGGGTCAGTGTAGAGGGAGCTTTACTCTTTTGTCTCACCCCGTGCTGTACCTGTCCTGGGAGTGTTTGTTAGGGACAGTGAAGAGGGAGCTTTACTCTGTCTCTAACCCCGAGCTGTACCTGTCCTGGGAGTGTTTGATGGGGTCAGTGCAGAGGGAGCTTTACTCTGTATCTAACCCCGTGATGTACCTGTCCTGGGAGTGTTTGATGGGGTCAGTATAGAGGGAGCTTTACTCTGTATCTAACCCGTGATGTACCTGTCCTGGGAGTGTTTGATGGGGTCAGTGTAGAGGGCACTGTTTTCTGTATCTGACCCTGTACTGCATCTGTCATCAGTGTGTTTCATGGAGGCAGTGTGGAGTGAGCTTCACTCTGAATCAAATACTGTGATGTACCTGTCCTGTGAGTGTTTTATGGGGAGGGTGTAGACGGAGCTTTGCTCTTTACCTCATCCCGTGCTGTACCTTGTCCTGGGAGTGTTTGATGGGGACAGTGTAGTGCTAGATCTACTCTGTATCAAACCCCGTGCTGTCCCTGTCCTGGGAGTAGTTGATGGGGACAGTATAGAGGGAGTTTTACTCTGTATCTAACCCGGGCGGGTCCTCGAAACAATCAGTGAGATGCGGCTGGACCGCCAGTCAATCAGTAAGATCCAGGGTGGTCCTCCAGCCAATCAGCGAGAGGCAGGCTGGTCAGCCATTGTCTCTGATTGGACAGACAGGCTGTACCTGTCCTGGGAGTGTTTGATGGGGTCAGTCTAGAGGGAGCTTTACTCTTTAGTCTTACCGCGTGTTGTACCTGTCCTGGGAGTGTTTGATGGGGTCAGTCTGGAAAGAGCTTTACTCTGTGTCTAACCGCGTGCTGTACCTGACCTGGGAGTGTTTGATGGGGTCAGTCTAGAGGGAGCTTTACTCTTTAGTCTTACCGCGTGTTGTACCTGTCCTGGGAGTGTTTGATGGGGTCAGTGTAGAGGGCACTGTTTTCTGTATCTGACCCTGTACTGCATCTGTCATCGGAGTGTTTCATGGAGGCAGTGCGGAGTGAGCTTTACTCTGAATCAAACACTGTGATGCACCTGTCCTGTGAGTGTTTAATGGGGATGGTGTAGACGGACCATTGCTCTGTACCTCATTCTGTGCTGTACCTGTCCTGGGAGTGTTGGATGGGGACAGTGTAGTGCTAGATCTACTCTTTATTTAACCCCGTGCTGTCCCTGTCCTGGGAATGTTTGATGGGTATAGTGCAGAGGGAGCTTTATTCTGTATCTAACCTCGTGATGTACCTCTCCGGGGAGTGTTTGATGGGGACAGAGTATAGGGAGCTTTACTCTGTATGTAACTCCTTGCTGGACCTGACCTGTGAGTGCTTGATGCGGACAGTGTGGAGGGAGCTTTACTCGGTAATCACGGGTTTAGATACATTTCCTGGGAATGTTTGATCGGGACTGTGGAGAGGGAGCTATACCCTGTAATTAACCCTGTGCTGTACCTGTCCTATGAGTGTTTGATGGGGACAGTGTAGAGGGAGCTCGACTCTGTGTCTAACCGCGTGTTGCACCTGACCTGGGAGTGTTTGATGGGGACAGTGTAGATGGAGCTTTACTCTGTATCTAACCCCGTGCTGTACCTGTCCTGGGAGTGTTTGATGGGGATAGTGTAGTGGGAGATTTACTCTGTATCTGAACCCGTGCTGTACCTGCCCTGGGAGTGTTTGATGTGGACAGTGTAGACGGAGCTTTAGTCTGTATCAAACCCCATTGTGTACATTCCCTGGGTGTGTTTGTTGGTGACGGTGTCGAGGCAGTTTTACTCTGTATCTAACCCCGTGCTGTACCTGTCCTGGGAGTGTTAGATGGGGACAGTGTAGAGGGAGCTTTACTCTGTATCTAACCCCATGCTGTACCTGTGCTGGCTGTGTTTGTTGGGGACAGTGTAGAGGGAGCTTTACTCTGTATCTAACCCCGTGCTGTACCTGTCCTGGGAATGTTTGATGGGTATAGTGTAGAGGGAGCTTTATTCTGTATCTAACCTCGTGATGTACCTCTCCGAGGAGTGTTTGATGGGGACAGAGTATAGGGAGCTTTACTCTGTATCTAACCCCGTGCTGTACCTGTCCTGGGAATGTTTGATGGGTTTCGTGTAGAGGGAGCTTTATTCTGTATCTAACCTCGTGATGTACCTCTCCGGGGAGTGTTTGATGGGGACAGAGTATAGGGAGCTTTACTCTGTATGTAACTCCTTGCTGGAGCTGACCTGTGAGTGCTTGATGCGGACAGTGTGGAGGGAGCTTTACTCGGTAATCACGGGTTTAGATACATTTCCTGGGAATGTTTGATCGGGACTGTGGAGAGGGAGCTATACCCTGTAATTAACCCTGTGCTGTACCTGTCCTATGAGTGTTTGATGGGGACAGTGTAGAGGGAGCTCGACTCTGTGTCTAACCGCGTGTTGTACCTGACCTGGGAGTGTTTGATGGGGACAGTGTAGATGGAGCTTTACTCTGTATCTAACACCGTGCTGTACTTGTCCTGGGAGTGTTAGATGGGGACAGTGTAGTGGGAGCTTTACTCTGTATCTAACCCCGTGCTGTACCTGTCCTGGGCGTGTTTGATGGGGACAGTGTAAAGGGAGCTCTACTGTGTATCTTACCCCATAGTGTACCTGCCCTGGGAGTGTTTGATGGGGATAGTGTGGAGGGAGCTTTACTCTGTATCTAACCCTTGGCTGTACCTGTCATTGGAGAGTTTGATGGGGAGAGTGTAGAGGGAGCTTTACTCTGTATCTAAGTCCGTGCTGTACCTGTCCTGAGAGTGTTTGATGGGGACAGTGTATAAGGAGCTTTACTCTGTATCTAACCCCATGGTGTTCCTGCCCTGGGAGTGTTTGATGGGGACAGTGTAGAGGGAGCTTTACTCGGTACATCACGGGTTTAGATACGTTTCCTGGGAATGTTTGATGGGGACTGTGTAGAGGGAGCTTTACCCTGTATCTAACCCCGTGCTGTACCTGTCCTGGGAGTGTTTCATGGAGGCAGTGTGGAGTGACCTTTACTCTGAATCAAACACTGTGATGTCCCTGTGCTGGGAGGGTTTGATGGGTACAGAGGAGAGGGAGCTTTACTCTATATCTAACCCCGTGCTGTACTTGTCCTGGGAGTGTTTGATGGGGACAGTGTAGAGGGAGCTTTACTCTGTATCTAACCCCGTGCTGTACCTCTCCTGGGAGTGTTTCATGGAGGCAGGGTGGAGTGAGCTTTGCTCTGAATCAATCACTGTGATGTCCCTGTGCTGGGAGGGTTTGATGGGGACAGAGTATATGGAGCTTTACTCTGTTTCTAACCCCGTGCTGTACCTGTCCTGGGCGTGTTTGATGGGGGCAGTGTAGAGGGAGCTCTACTGTGTATCTAACCCTGTGCTGTACCTGTCATTGGAGAGTTTGATGGGGAGAGTGTAGAGGGAGCCTTACTCTGTATCTAACTCCGTGCTGCACCTGACCTGGGAGTGTTTGATGAGGTCAGTCTGGAGGGAGCTTTACTCTTTTGTCTAACCCCGTGCTGTTCCTGTCCTGGGAGTGTTTGATGGGGACAGTGTAGAGGGAGCTTTACTCTGTATCTAACCCCGTGATGTACCTGTCCTGGGAGTGTTTGATGGGGACAGTGTAGATGGAGCTTTACTCTGTATCTAACCCCGTGCTGGACCTGTCCTGGGAGTGTTTGATGGGGACAGTGTAGAGGGAGCTTTACTCTGTATCTAACCCCTTGTTGTAAGTGTCCGGGGAGTGTTAGATGGGGACAGTGTAGATGGTTCTTTACTCTGTATCTAACCCCGTGCTGTACCTGTCCTGGGAGTGTTTGATGGCGACAGTGTAGAGGGAGCTTTACTCTGTATCTAACCCCGTGCTGGACCTTTCCTGGGAGTGTTTGATGGGGACAGTGTAGAGGGAGCTTTACTCTGTATCTAACCCCTTGTTGTAAGTGTCCTGGGAGTGTTTGATGGGGACAGTGTAGATGGTTCTTTACTCTGTATCTAACCCTGTCATATTCCTCCCCTGGGAGTGTTTTTTGGGCACAGTGTAGAGGGAGCTCTACTCTGTATCTAACCAGTGCTGTACCTGTCCTGGGAGTGATTGTTGGGCACAGTGTAGATGGGGCTTTACTCTGTATCTAACCCCATGCTGTACCTGTGCTGGGGGTGTTTGTTGGGGCCAGTGTCGAGGGAGCTTTACTCTTTTGTCTAACCCCGTGCTGTACCTGTCCTGGGAGTGTTTGATAGGGACAGTGTAGAGGGAGCTTTACTCTGTATCTAACCCCATGCTGTACCTGTGCTGGCTGTGTTTGTTGGGGACAGTGTAGAGGGAGCTTTACTCTATCTAACCCCGTGCTGTACCTGTCCTGGGAATGTTTGATGGGTATAGTGTGGAGGGAGCTTTATTCTGTATCTAACCTCGTGATGTACCTCTCCGGGGAGTGTTTGATGGGGACAGAGTATAGGGAGCTTTACTCTGTATCTAACCCCGTGCTGTACCTGTCCTGGGAATGTTTGATGGGTATAGTGTAGAGGGAGCTTTATTCTGTATCTAACCTCGTGATGTACCTCTCCGGGGAGTGTTTGATGGGGACAGAGTATAGGCAGCTTTACTCTGGATGTAACTCCTTGCTGGACCTGACCTGTGAGTGCTTGATGCGGACAGTGTGGAGGGAGCTTTACTCGGTAATCACGGGTTTAGATACATTTCCTGGGAATGTTTGATCGGGACTGTGGAGAGGGAGCTATACCCTGTAATTAACCCTGTGCTGTATCTGTCCTATGAGTGTTTGATGGGGACAGTGTAGATGGAGCTTTACTCTGTATCTAACCCCGTGCTGTACCTGTCCTGGGAGTGTTTGATGGGGACAGTGTAGAGGGAGCTTTACTCCATATCTTACCCCGTGCTGTACTTGTCCTGGGAGTGTTAGATGGGGACAGTGTAGATGGTTCTTTACTCTGTATCTAACCCCATGCTGTACCTGTCCTGGGAGTGTTTGATGGCGACAGTGTAGAGGGAGCTTTACTCTGTATCTAACCCCGTGCTGGACCTGTCCTGGGAGTGTTTGATGGGGACAGTGTAGAGGGAGCTTTACTCTGTATCTAACCCCTTGTTGTAAGTGTCCTGGGAGTGTTTGATGGGGACAGTGTAGATGGTTCTTTACTCTGTATCTAACCCTGTCATATTCCTCCCCTGGGAGTGTTTGTTGGGCACAGTGTAGAGGGAGCTCTACTCTGTATCTAACCCGTGCTGTACCTGTCCTGGGAGTGTTTGTTGGGCACAGTGTAGATGGGGCTTTACTCTGTATCTAACCCCATGCTGTACCTGTGCTGGGTGTGTTTGTTGGGGCCAGTGTAGAGGGAGCTTTACTCTGTATCTAACCCCGTGCTGTACCTGTCCTGGGAATGTTTGATGGGTATAGTGTAGAGGGAGCTTTATTCTGTATCTAACCTCGTGATGTACCTCTCCGGGGAGTGTTTGATGGGGACAGAGTATAGGGAGCTTTACTCTGTATCTAACCCCATGCTGTACCTGTCCTGGGAATGTTTGATGGGTATAGTGTAGAGGGAGCTTTATTCTGTATCTAACCTCGTGATGTACCTCTCCGGGGAGTGTTTGATGGGGACAGAGTATAGGGAGCTTTACTCTGTATGTAACTCCTTGCTGGACCTGACTTGTGAGTGCTTGATGCGGACAGTGTGGAGGGAGCTTTACTCGGTAATCACGGGTTTAGATACATTTCCTGGGAATATTTGATCGGGACTGTGGAGAGGGAGCTATACCCTGTAATTAACCCTGTGCTGTACCTGTCCTATGAGTGTTTGATGGGGACAGTGTAGAGGGAGCTCGACTCTGTGTCTAACCGCGTGTTGTACCTGACCTGGGAGTGTTTGATGGGGACAGTGTAGATGGAGCTTTACTCTGTATCTAACCCCGTGCTGTACTTGTCCTGGGAGTGTTAGATGGGGACAGTGTAGTGGGAGCTTTACTCTGTATCTAACCCCATGCTGTACCTGTCCTGGGCGTGTTTGATGGGGACAGTGTAAAGGGAGCTCTACTGTGTATCTTACCCCATAGTGTACCTTCCCTGGGAGTGTTTGATGGGGATAGTGTGGAGGGAGCTTTACTCTGTATCTAACCCTTGGCTGTACCTGTCATTGGAGAGTTTGATGGGGAGAGTGTAGAGGGAGCTTTACTCTGTATCTAAGTCCGTGCTGTACCTGTCCTGAGAGTGTTTGATGGGGACAGTGTATAAGGAGCTTTACTCTGTATCTAACCCCATGGTGTTCCTGCCCTGGGAGTGTTTGATGGGGACAGTGTAGAGGGAGCTTTACTCGATACATCACGGGTTTAGATACGTTTCCTGGGAATGTTTGATGGGGACTGTGTAGAGGGAGCTTTACCCTGCATCTAACCCCGTGCTGTACCTGTCCTGGGAGTGTTTCATGGAGGCAGTGTGGAGTGACCTTTACTCTGAATCAAACACTGTGATGTCCCTGTGCTGGGAGGGTTTGATGGGTACAGAGGAGAGGGAGCTTTACTCTATATCTAACCCCGTGCTGTACTTGTCCTGGGAGTGTTTGATGGGGACAGTGTAGAGGGAGCTTTACTCTGTATCTAACCCCGTGCTGTACCTGTCCTGGGAATGTTTGATGGGTATAGTGTAGAGGGAGCTTTACTCTGTATCTAACCTCGTGATGTACCTCTCCGGGGAGTGTTTGATGGGGACAGAGTATAGGGAGCTTTACTCCGGATGTAACTCCTTGCTGGACCTGACCTGTGAGTGCTTGATGCGGACAGTGTGGAGGGAGCTTTACTCGGTAATCACGGGTTTAGATACATTTCCTGGGAATGTTTGATCGGGACTGTGGAGAGGGAGCTATACCCTGTAATTAACCCTGTGCTGTACCTGTCCTATGAGTGTCTGATGGGGACAGTGTAGAGGGAGCTCGACTCTGTGTCTAACCGCGTGTTGTACCTGACCTGGGAGTGTTTGATGGGGACAGTGTAGATGGAGCTTTACTCTGTATCTAACCCCGTGCTGTACCTGTCCTGGGAGTGTTTGATGGGGACAGTGTAGTGGGAGCTTTACTCTGCATCTGAACCCGTGCTACACCTGTCCTGGGAGTGTTTGATGGGGACGGTGTAGAGGGAGCTTTACTCCATATCTTACCCCGTGCTGTACTTGTCCTGGGAGTGTTAGATGGGGACAGTGTAGATGGTTCTTTACTCTGTATCTAACCCCATGCTGTTCCTGTCCTGGGAGTGTTTGATGGCGACAGTGTGGAGGGAGCTTTACTCTGTATCTAACCCCGTGCTGGACCTGTCCTGGGAGTGTTTGATGGGGACAGTGTAGAGGGAGCTTTACTCTGTATCTAACCCCTTGTTGTAAGTGTCCTGGGAGTGTTTGATGGGGACAGTGTAAAGGGAGCTCTACTGTGTATCTTACCCCATAGTGTACCTGCCCTGGGAGTGTTTGATGGGGATAGTGTGGAGGGAGCTTTACTCTGTATCTAACCCTTGGCTGTACCTGTCATTGGAGAGTTTGATGGGGAGAGTGTAGAGGGAGCTTTACTCTGTATCTAAGTCCGTGCTGTACCTGTCCTGAGAGTGTTTGATGGGGACAGTGTATAAGGAGCTTTACTCTGTATCTAACCCCATGGTGTTCCTGCCCTGGGAGTGATGATGGGGACAGTGTAGAGGGAGCTTTACTCGGTACATCACGGGTTTAGATACGTTTCCTGGGAATGTTTGATGGGGACTGTGTAGAGGGAGCTTTACCCTGTATCTAACCCCGTGCTGTACCTGTCCTGGGAGTGTTTCATGGAGGCAGTGTGGAGTGACCTTTACTCTGAATCAAACACTGTGATGTCCCTGTGCTGGGAGGGTTTGATGGGTACAGAGGAGAGGGAGATTTACTCTATATCTAACCCCGTGCTGTACCTGTCCTGGGAGTGTTTGATGGGGACAGTGTAGAGGGAGCTTTACTCTATATCTAACCCCGTGCTGTACCTGTCCTGGGAGTGTTTGATGGGGACAGTGTAGAGGGAGCTTTACTCTGTATCTAACCCCGTGCTGTACCTCTCCTGGGAGTGTTTCATGGAGGCAGTGTGGAGTGAGCTTTACTCTGAATCAAACACTGTAATGTCCCTGTGCTGGGAGGGTTTGATGGACACAGTGTAGGGGAAGCTTTACTCTGTATCTAACCCCGTGCTGTACGTGTCCTGGGAGTGTTTGATGGGGACAGGGTAGATGTAGCTTTACTCTGTATCTAACCCCGAGCTGTACCTGTCCTGGGAGTGTTTGATGGGGACAGTGTAGAGGGAGATTTACTCTGTATCTAACCCCGTGCTGTACCTGTCTTGGGAGTGTTTCATGGAGGCAGTGTGGAGGGAGCTTTGCTCTGTATCTAACCCCGTGCTGTACCTGACCCTGGGAGTGCTTGATGGGGACAGTGTAGAGGGAGCTTTACTCTCTATCTAACCCTGTCATATTCCTCTCCTGAGAGTGTCTGTTGCGAACAGTGTAGAGGGAGCTTTTTTCTGTACCTAACCCTGTTATATGCCTCCCCTGGGAGTGTTTGATGGGGACAGTGTAGAGGTAGTTTTACTCTGCATCTAACACCGTATTGTTCCTCCCCTGGGAGTGTTTGATGGGGACAGCGTAGAGGGAGCTTTACTCTGTTTCTTACCTCGTGCTGCACCTGTCCTGGGAATGTTTGATGGGGATAGTGTAGAGGGAGCTTTAATCTGTATCTAACCCCGTGCTGTACCTGTCCTGGGAGTGTTTGATGGAGACAGTGTAGAGGGAGATTTACTCTGTATCTAACCCTGTGATGTACCAGTTCTGGGAGTGTTTGATGGGGACAGTGTAGAGGGAGCTTTATTCTGTATCTAACCCCGTGCTGTACCTGTCCTGGGAATGTTTGATGGGGATAGTGTAGAGGGAGCTTTAATCTGTATCTAACCCCGTGCTGTACCTGTCCTGGGAGTGTTTGATGGAGACAGTGTAGAGGGAGATTTACTCTGTATCTAACCCCGTGCTGGACCTGTCCTGGGAGTGTTTGATGGGACAGTGTAGAGGGAGATTTACTCTGTATCTAACCCCGTGCTGTACCTGACCCTGGGAGTGCTTGATGGGGACAGTGTAGAGGGAGCTTTACTCTGTATCTAACCCCTTGTTGTAAGTGTCCAGGGAGTGTTTGATGGGGACAGTGCAGATGGTTCTTTACTCTGTATCGAACCCTGTCATATTCCTCTCCTGAGAGTGTCTGTTGCGAACAGTGTAGAGGGAGCTTTTTTCTGTACCTAACCCTGTTATATGCCTCCCCTGGGAGTGTTTGATGGGGACAGTGTAGAGGTTGTTTTACTCTGTATCTAACCCCGCGCTGTACCTGTCCTGGGAGTGTTTTATGGGGACAGCGTAGAGGGAGCTTTACTCTGCATCTAACACCGTATTGTTCCTCCCCTGGGAGTGTTTGATGGGGACAGCGTAGAGGGAGCTTTACTCTGTTTCTTACCTCGTGCTGCACCTGTCCAGGGAATGTTTGACGGGGACATTGTAGAGCGAGCTCTACTCTGTATCTAACCCTGTGCTGTACCTGTCCTGGGAGTGTTTCATGGAGGCAGTGTGGAGTGAGCTTTGCTCTGAATCAAACACTGTGATGTTCCTGTCCTGGGAGTGTTTGATGGGGACAGAGTAGAGGGAGATTTATTCTGTATCTCACCCCGTGCTGTACCTGTCCTGGGAGTGTTTCATGGTGGCAGTGTGGAGGGAGCTTTGCTCTGAATCAAACCCTATGATGTACCAGTCCTGGGAGGTCTTGATGGGGACAGAGTATAGGGAGCTTTACTCTGTTTCTAACCCCGTGCTGTACCTGTCCAGGGAGCGTTTGATGTGGTCAGTGTAGTGGTAGCTTTGCTCTGAATCAAACCCTGTGATGTAGCTGTCCTGGGAGTATTTGATGGTGACAGTGTGGAGGGAGCTTTACTCTGTATCTAACCCCGTGATGTACCTTTCCTGGGAATGTTTGATGGGGACTCTGTAGAGGGAGCTTTACCCTGTATCTAACCCCGTCCTCTACCAGTCCTGGGAGTGTTTGATGGGGACAGTGTTTTGGGAGCTGTACTGTCTATTTTACCCCATGCTGTACCTGTTCTGGCAGTGTTTGATGGGGACAGTATCGATGGAGCTTTACTCTGTATCTAATCACGTGCTTGACCTGTCCTGGGAGTGATTGATGCAGACACTGGAGGGAGCGTTACTCTGTACCTAACCCTATTAAGTTCCTCCCCTGGGAGTGTTTCATGGAGGCAGTGTGGAGTGAGCTTTACTCTGAATCAAACACTGTGATGTACCTGTCCTGTGAGTGATTTTGGGGATGGTGTAGACGGAGCTTTGCTCTGTACCTCATCCCGTGCTGTACCTGTCCTGGGAGTGTTTCATGGGGACAGTACAGTGCTATATCGACTCTGTATCTAACCCCGTGCTGTCCCTGTCCTGGGAGGATTTCATGGGGACAGTATAGAGGGAGTTTTACTCTGTATCTAACCCCGTGCTGTACCTGTCCTGGGAGTGTTTGATGGGGACATTATAGATGGAGCTTTACTCTGTATCTAACCCCGTGATTTACCTGTCTTGGGAGTGTTTGATGGGGTCAGTCTAGAGGGAGCTTTACTCTTTAGTCTAACCGCGTGTTGTACCTGTCCTGGGAGTGTTTGATGGGGTCCGTGTAGAGGGCACTGTTTTCTGTATCTGACCCTGTACTGCATCTGTCATCGGAGTGTTTCATGGAGGCAGTGTGGAGTGAGCTTTACTCTGAATCAAACACTGTGATGTACCTGTCCTGTGAGTGTTTAATGGGGATGGTGTAGACGGAGCATTGCTCTATACCTCATTCCGTGCTGTACCTGTCCTGGGAGTGTTGGACGGGGACAGCGTAGTGCTAGATCTACTCTTTACCTCACCCCGTGCTGTACCTGTCCTGGGAATGTTTGATGGGAACAGTGTAGAGGGAGATTTACTCTGTATCTAACCCCGTGCTGTACCTGTCCTGGGAATGTTTGATGGGAACAGTGTAGAGGGAGATTTACTCTGTATCTAACCCCGTGCTGTACCTGCCCTGGGAGTGTTTGATGTGGACAGTGTAGAGGGAACTTTAGTCTGTATCAAACCCCATTGTGTACATTCCCTGGGTGTGTTTGTTGGGGACAGTGTCGAGGCAGTTTTACTCTGTATGTAACTCCGTGCTGCACCTGTCCTGGGATTGTTTGTTGGAGACAGTGTAGAGGGAGCTTTCCTCTGTATCTAACCCCGTGCTGTACCTGTCCTGGGAGTGTTTGATGGGGACATCATAGAGGGAATTTTACTCTGTATCTAACCCCGTGCTGTACCTGTCCTGGGAGTGTTGATGGGGACAGTATAGAGGGAGTTTTACTCTGTATCTAACCCGCGCGGGTCCTCCATCAATCAGTAAGACACGGCTGGACCTCCAGCCAATCAGTAACTTCCAGGGTGGTCATCCAGCCAATCAGTGAGAGGCAGGCTGGTCAGCCATTGTCTCTGATTGGACAGACAGGCTGCACCTGTCCTGGAGTGTTTGATGGGGACAGTGCAGAGAGAGCTTTACTCTGTATCTAACCCCGTGCTGTACCTGTCCTGGGAGTGTTTGATGGGGACAGTGTAGAGGGAGCTTTAGTCTGTGTCTAACCACGTGCTGTACCTGTCCTGGGAGTGTTTGATGGGGACAGTGTAGATGGAGCTTCACTGTGTATCTAACCCCGTGCTGTCCCTGTCCTGGGAGTGTTTCATGGAGGCAGTGTGGAGGGAGCTTTGCTCTGAATCAAACCGTGTGATGTACCAGTTCTGGGAGTGTTTGATGGGGACAGTGCAGTGGGAGCTTTACTCTGTATCTGAACCCGTGCTGTACCTGTCCTGGGAGTGTTTGATGGGGACAGTGTAGAGGGAGCTTTACTCCGTATCTTACCCCGTGCTGTACTTGTCCTTGGAGTGTTTGATGGGGACAGTGTGGAGGGAGCTTTACTCTGTATCTTGCCCCGTGCTGGACCTGTCCTGGGAGTGTTTGATGGGGACAGTGTAGAGGGAGCTTTACTCTGTATCTAACCCCTTGTTGTAAGTGTCCAGGGAGTGTTTGATGGGGACAGTGTAGATGGTTCTTTACTCTGTTTCTAACCCTGTCATATTCCTCTCCTGAGAGTGTCTGTTGCGAACAGTGGAGAGAGAGCTTTTTTCTGTACCTAACCCTGTTATATGCCTCCCCTGGGAGTGTTTGATGGGGACAGTTTACAGTGAGCTTTACTCTGTATCTAACCCCATACTGTATCGGTCCTGGGAGTGTTTGATGCGGACACTGTAGACGGTGCGTTTCTATGTATCTGAGGCTGTATTGTATCTGTCATTGGAGTGTTTCATGGAGACAGTGTGGTGGGAGATTGACTCTATATCTTAACCCGTGCTGTACCTGTCCGGGGAGTGTTTGATGGGGACACTGTAGAGGGATCTTTACTCTACATCTTCACCTGTGCTGTACCTGTCCTGGGATTGTTTGATGGGTACAGTGTTTTGGGATCTGTACTGTCTATTTAACCCCATGCTGTACCTGTCCTGGGAGTGTTTGATGGGGACAGTGTAGAAGGAGCTTTACTCTATCTAAACCCGTGCTGTAGCTGCCCTTGGAGTGTTTTTTGGGGACAGTGTAGGGGGAGCCCTACTGTGTATCTAACCCCGTGCTGTACTTGTCCCGGGAGTGTTTCATGGAGGCAGTGTGGAGGGAGCTTTGCTCTGAATCAAACCCTGTGATTTACCAGTCCTGGGAGTGTTTGATTGGGACAGTGTAGAGGGAGCTTGACTCTATCTAACCCCGTGCTGTACCTGTCCTGGGAGTGTTTGATGGAGACAGTGTAGAGGGAGATTTACTCTTTATCTAACTACGTGCTGGACCTGTCCTGTGAGTGCTTGATGCGGACAGTGAAGTGGGAGCTTTACTCTGTATCTAACCCTGTGCTGTACCTGTCCTGGGAGTGTTTGATGGGGACGGTGCAGAGGGAGCTTTACTCTGTATCGAACCCCGTGCTGTACCTGTCCTGGGAGTGTTTGCTGGGAACAGTGTAGAGGGAGCTTTACTCTGTATTTAATCCCATGCTGTACCTGTCTCTAGAGTGTTTCATGGCGGCAGTTTGGAGGGAGATTTGCTCTGAATCAAACCCTATAATAACCAGCCCTCCGAGTTTTTGATGGAGACAGAGTAGACAGAGCTTTACTCTGTATCTAACACTGTGCCGTACCTGTTCTGTGAGTGTTTGATGGGGACAGTGTAGAGGGAACTTTACTCTGTATCTAACCCCATGGTGTACCTGCCCTGGGAGTGTTTGATGGGGATCGAGTATAGGGAGATTTCCTCTGTATCTAACTTCATGATGTACCTGTCCTGGGAGTGTTTGATGGGGACAGTGTAGAGGGTGCTGTACACTGCATCTTACCCCGTGCTGTACCAGTCCTGGGAGTGTTTGATGGGGACGCAGTAGAGGGAGCTTTACTCTGTATCTTCACCCGTGCTGTACCTGTCCTCATAATGTTTGATGGGGACATTGTAGAGGGAGCTTTACTCTGTATCGAACCCCGTGCTGTACCTGTCCTGGCAGTGTTTGATGGGGATATTGTAGAGGGAGCTTTACTCTGTATCCAACCCCGTGCTGTACCTGTGCTGGGATTGTTTGATGCGGACGGTGTAGAGGGAGCTTTACTCTGTATCTAACCCCGTGCTATACCTGTCCTGGGAGTGTTTGATGGGGACAGTGTAGAGGGAGCTTTACTCTGTATCTAACCCCGTGCTGTACCTGTCCTGGGAGTGTTTGATGGGGAAAGTGTAGAGGGAGCTTTACTGTGTATCTAACGCCGTGCTGTACCTGTCCTGGGAGTGTTTGATGGGGACAGTGTAGAGGGAGCTTTACTCTGTATCTAACCCCGAGCTGTACCTGTCCTTGGAGTGTTTCATGGAGGCAGTGTGGAGGTAGCTTTGCTCTGAATCAAACCCTGTGATGTACCAGTCCTGGGAGTGTTTGATTGCGACAGTGTAGAGTGAGCTTTACTCAGTATCTAACCACGTGCTGTCCCTGTCCTGGGAGTGTTTCATGGAGGCAGTGTGGAGTGAGCTTCGATCTGAATCAAACAATGTGATGTACCTGACCTGGGAATGTTTGATGGGGACAGTGTAGAGGGAGCTTTACTCTGTATCTAAACCTGTGCTGTACCTGTCCTGGGTGTGTTTGATGGGGACAGTATAGGGGGAGCTTTACTCTGTATCTAACCCCGTGCTGTACCTGTCCTGGGAGTGTTTGATGGGGACAGTGTAGAGGGAGCTTTACTCTGTATCTAACCCTGTGCTCTACCTGTCCTGGGTGTGTTTCATGGGGACAGTATAGGGGGAGCTTTACTCTGTATCTAACCCCGTGCTGTACATGTCCTGGGAGTGCTTGATGGGGACAGTGTAGAGGGAGCTTTATTCTGTATCTAACCCCGTGCTGTCCCTGTGCTGGGAGTGTTTGACGTGGTCAGTATAGTGGTAGCTTTACACTGAATCAAATTCTGTGATGTACCAGTACTGGGATTGTTTGATGGGGACAGAGAAGAGGGAGCTTTATTCTGTATCTAACCTCGTAATGTACCTGTCCGGGGAGTGTTTGATGGGGAAAGAGTATAGGGAGCTTTACTCTGTATCTAACCCCATGGTGTACCTGTCCTAGGCGTGTTTGATGGGGACAGTGTAGAGGGAGCTCTACTGTGTATCTAACCCCGTGCTGTATTTGCCCTGGGCCTGTTTGATGGGGACAGTGTAGAGAGAGCTTTACTCTGTATCTAACCCCGTGCTGAACCTGTCCTGGGAGTGTTTCATGGAGGCAGTGTGGAGTGAGCTTTGCTCTGAATCAAACACTGTGATGTGCCTGTCCTGAGAGTGTTTGATGGGGACCGAGTATAGGGAGCTTTACTCTGTATCTAACGCCATGATGTACCTGTCCTGGAGTGTGTGATGGGGATATTGTAGAGGGAGCTTTACTCTGTATCTAACCCCGTGCTGTACCTGTCCTGGGAGTGTTTGATGCAGGCAATGTGGAGTGAGCTTTGCTCTGAATCAAACACTGTGATGTACCTGTCCTGGAGTGTTTGATGGGGACGGTGTAGAGGGAGGTTTACTCTGTATCTTATCCCATGCTGTATCTGTCCTGGGAGTGTTTGATGGGGACGGTGTGCAGGGTGATTTGGTCTGTATCTAACCCCGTGCGAAACCTGCCCTGGGAGTGTTTGATGGGAACAGTGTAGAGGGAGCTATACTCTGTATCTAACCCTGTGCTGTACCTGTCCTGGGAGTGTTTAATGGGGATATTGTAGAGGGAGCTTTATTCCGTATATAACCAGTGATGTACCTGTCCTGGGAGTGTTGATGGGGACACTGTAGGGGGAGCTTTACTCTGTATCGAACCCCATGGTGTACATTCCCTGTGTGTGTTTGTTGGGGCCTATGTCGAGGGAGCTTTACTCTGTATCTAACCCCATGGTGTACCTGCGCTGGGAGTGTTTGATGGGGACAATGTGGAGTGAGCTTTGCTCTGAATCATACACTATGATGTTCCTGTACTGGGAGTGTTTGATGGGGACGGTGTAGAGGGAGCTTTACTCTGTATCTAACCCCGTGCTATACCTGTCCTGGGAGTGTTTGATGGGGACAGTGTAGAGGGAGCTTTACTCTGTATCTAACCCCGTGCTGTAACTGTCCTGAGAGTGTTTCATGCAGGCAATGTGGAGTGAGCTTTGCTCTGAATCAAACACTGTGATGTACCTGTCTTGGAGTGTTGGGGATATTGTAGAGGGAGCTTTATTCCTTATATAACCAGTGATGTACCTGTCCTGGGAGTGTTTGATGGGGATATTGTAGAGGGAGCTTTATTCCGTATATAACCAGTGATGTACCTGTCCTGGGAGTGTTGATGGGGACACTGTAGGGGGAGCTTTACTCTGTATCGTACCCAATGGTGTACCTGTCCTGGGAGTGTTTCATGGAGGCAGTGTGGAGGGAGCTTTGCTCTGAATCAAACCCTATGATTTACCAGCCCTGGGAGTGTTTGATGGGGACCGTGTAGAGGGAACTTTACTCTGTATCTAACCCCATGGTGTACCTGCCCTGGGAGTGTTTGATGGGGACAGTTTAGAGGGAGCTTTACTCTGTATCTTCACCCGTGCTGTACCTGTCCTCGTAATGTTTGATGGGGACATTGTAGAGGGAGCTTTATTCTGTATCTAATCCCGTGATGTACCTGTCCGGGGAGTGTTTGATGGGGACAGAGTTTAGGGAGCTTTACTCTGTATCTAACCCCATGGTGTACCTGTCCTAGGCGTGTTTGATGGGGACAGTGTAGAAGGAGCTCTACTGTGTATCTAACCCCATGCTGTACCTGTCCTGGGAATGTTTGATGGGGACAGTGCAGAGGGAGCTTTACTCTGTATCTAACCCCGTGCTGTACCTGTCCTGGGAGTGTTTCATGGAGGCCGTGTGGAGTGAGCTTTGCTCTGATTCAATCACTGTGATGTTCCTGTCCTGGGAGTGTTTGATGGGGACAGTGTAGAGTGAGCTTTACTCTGTATCTAAACCCGTGCTGTACCTGCCCTGGGAGTGTTTGATGGGGACAGTATTGGGGGAGCTTTACTCTGTATCTAACCCCGTGCTGTACCTGTCCTGGGAGTGTGTCATGGAGGCCGTGTGGAGTGAGCTTTGCTCTGATTCAATCACTGTGATGTTCCTGTCCTGAGAGTGTTTGTTGCGGACCGAGTATAGGGAGCTTTATTCTGTATCTAACGCCATCTTGTACCTGCCCTGGGAGTGTTTGATGGGAACAGTGTAGGGGGAGCTTTACTCTGTATCTAACCTCGTGATGTACCTGCCCTGGGAGTGTTTGATGGGGACAGTGTAGAGGGCAGTTTACTCTGTATCGAAACCCATGGTGTACATTCCCTGCGTGTGTTTGTTGGGGACGGTATCGAGGGAGCTTTACTCTTTATCTAACCCCGTGCTGTACCTGCCTTGGGAGTGTTTGATGGGGACAGTGTAGAGGCAGCTTTACTCTGTATCTAACCTTGTGCTGTACCTGCGCTGGGAGTGTTTGATGGGGATATCGTAGAGGGAGCTTTACTCTCTATCTAACTCCGTGCTGTACCTGTCCTGTGAGTGTTTCATGGAGGCAGTGTGGAGTGAGCTTCGATCTGAATCAAACAATGTGATGTATCTATCCTGGGAATGTTTGATGGGAACAGTATAGGGGGAGCTTTACTCTGTATCTAACCCCGTGCTGTCCCTGTCCTGGGATTGTTTCATGGAGGCAGTGTGGAGTGAGCTTTGCTCTGAATCAAACAATGTGATGTACCTGTCCTGGGTGTGTTTGATGGGGACAGTATAGCGGGAGCTTTACTCCCTGTCTAACCCCGTGCTGTACCTGTCCTGGGAGTGCTTGATGGGGACAGTGTAGAGGGAGCTTTACTCTGTATCTAACCCCGTGCAGTACCTGTCCTGGGAGTGTTTGATGTGGTCATTATATAGGTAGCTTTACTCTGTATCTAACCCTGTGTTGTACCTTTCCTGGGAGTGTTTTATGGAGGCAGTGTGGAGGGAGCTTTGCTCTGAATCAAACCCTATGATGTACCAGTCCTGGGAGTGTTTGATTGGAAGAGTAGCGGGAGCTTTATTCTGTATCTTTCCCTGTCATCTACCTGTCCATGGAGTGTTTGATGGGGACAGAGTCGAGGGACGTTTACTCTCTTTCTCACCCCGTGCTGTGCCACTCCTGGGAGTGTTTAATGGGGACAGTGTAGAGGGATCTTTACTCTCTTTCTTACCTTGTGCTGTACCTGTCCTGGCAGTGTTTGATGGGGACAGTGTTGAGGGAGCTCTACTCTGTATCTAACCCCGTGCTGTGCCTGTCCTGGGAATGTATGATGGGGACAGTGTTGAGGGAGATCTACTCTGTTTCTAAACCCATGCTGTACCTGTCCTGGGAGTGTTTCATGGAGGCAGTGTGGAGTGAGCTATGCTCTGAATCAAACACTATGATGTTCCTGACCTGAGAGTGTTTGATGAGGATCGAGTATAGGGAGCTTTGCTCTGTATCTAACCCCGTGCTGTACCTGTCCTGGGCGTGTTTGATTGGGACAGTGTCGAGGGAACTTTACTCTGTATCTAACCCTGTTCTGTACCTGTCCTGGGAGTGTTTGATGGGGACACTGTAGGGGGAGCTTTACTCTGTATCTTCACCCGTGCTGTACCTATCCTAGTAATGATTAATGGGGACATTGAAGAGGGGGCGCTAATCTGTATCTAACCCCGTGATGTACATGTCGTGGGAGTGTTTGAAGGGGACAGTGTAGAGGGAGCTTTACTCTGTATCTGACCCCGTGCTGTACCTGTCCTGGGAGTGTTTCATGGGAACGGTGTAGAGGGAGCTCTCCTCTGTATTTAACCCTGTGCTGTACCTGTCCTGGGAGTGTTTCATGGAGGCCGTGTGGAGTGAGCTTTGCTCTGATTCAATCACTGTGATGTTCCTGTCCTGGGAGTGTTTGATGGGGACAGTGTAGAGTGAGCTTTTCTCTGTATCTAAACCCGTGCTGTACCTGCCCTGGGAGTGTTTGATGGGGACAGTATTGGGGGAGCTTTACTCTGTATCTAACCCCGTGCTGTACCTGTCCTGGGAGTGTTTGATGGGGACAGTGTAGAGGGAGCTTTACTCTGTATCTAACCCTGTGCTGTACCTGTCCTGGGAGTGTGTCATGGAGGCCGTGTGGAGTGAGCTTTGCTCTGATTCAATCACTGTGATGTTCCTGTCCTGAGAGTGTTTGTTGCGGACCGAGTATAGGGAGCTTTATTCTGTATCTAACGCCATCTTGTACCTGCCCTGGGAGTGTTTGATGGGAACAGTGTAGGGGGAGCTTTACTCTGTATCTAACCTCGTGATGTACCTGCCCTGGGAGTGTTTGATGGGGACAGTGTAGAGGGCAGTTTACTCTGTATCGAAACCCATGGTGTACATTCCCTGCGTGTGTTTGTTGGGGACGGTATCGAGGGAGCTTTACTCTGTATCTAACCCCGTGCTGTACCTGCGCTGGGAGTGTTTGATGGGGATATCGTAGAGGGAGCTTTACTCTCTATCTAACTCCGTGCTGTACCTGTCCTGTGAGTGTTTCATGGAGGCAGTGTGGAGTGAGCTTCGATCTGAATCAAACAATGTGATGTATCTATCCTGGGAATGTTTGATGGGAACAGTATAGGGGGAGCTTTACTCTGTATCTAACCCCGTGCTGTCCCTGTCCTGGGATTGTTTCATGGAGGCAGTGTGGAGTGAGCTTTGCTCTGAATCAAACAATGTGATGTACCTGTCCTGGGTGTGTTTGATGGGGACAGTATAGCGGGAGCTTTACTCCCTGTCTAACCCCGTGCTGTACGTGTCCTGGGAGTGCTTGATGGGGACAGTGTAGAGGGAGCTTTACTCTGTATCTAACCCCGTGCAGTACCTGTCCTGGGAGTGTTTGATGTGGTCATTATAGAGGTAGCTTTACTCTGTATCTAACCCTGTGTTGTACCTTTCCTGGGAGTGTTTTATGGAGGCAGTGTGGAGGGAGCTTTGCTCTGAATCAAACCCTATGATGTACCAGTCCTGGGAGTGTTTGATTGGAAGAGTAGCGGGAGCTTTATTCTGTATCTTTTCCTGTCATCTACCTGTCCATGGAGTGTTTGATGGGGACAGTGTAGAGGGATCTTTACTCTCTTTCTTACCTTGTGCTGTTCCTGTCCTGGCAGTGTTTGATGGGGACAGTGTTGAGGGAGCTCTACTCTGTATCTAACCCCGTGCTGTACCTGTCCTGGGAATGTATGATGGGGACAGTGTTGAGGGAGATCTACTCTGTTTCTAAACCCATGCTGTACCTGTCCTGGGAGTGTTTCATGGAGGCAGTGTGGAGTGAGCTATGCTCTGAATCAAACACAATGATGTTCCTGACCTGAGAGTGTTTGATGAGGATCGAGTATAGGGAGCTTTGCTCTGTATCTAACCTCGTGCTGTACCTGTCCTGGGCGTGTTTGATTGGGACAGTGTCGAGGGAACTTTACTCTGTATCTAACCCTGTGCTGTACCTGTCCTGGGAGTGTTTGATGGGGACACTGTAGGGGGAGCTTTACTCTGTATCTTCACCCGTGCTGTACCTATCCTAGTAATGATTAATGGGGACATTGAAGAGGGGGCGCTAATCTGTATCTAACCCCGTGATGTACATGTCGTGGGAGTGTTTGAAGGGGACAGTGTAGAGGGAGCTTTACTCTGTATCTGACCCCGTGCTGTACCTGTCCTGGGAGTGTTTCATGGGAACGGTGTAGAGGGAGCTCTCCTCTGTATTTAACCCTGTGCTGTACCTGTCCTGGGAGTGTTTCATGGAGGCCGTGTGGAGTGAGCTTTGCTCTGATTCAATCACTGTGATGTTCCTGTCCTGGGAGTGTTTGATGGGGACAGTGTAGAGTGAGCTTTTCTCTGTATCTAAACCCGTGCTGTACCTGCCCTGGGAGTGTTTGATGGGGACAGTATTGGGGGAGCTTTACTCTGTATCTAACCCCGTGCTGTACCTGTCCTGGGAGTGTGTCATGGAGGCCGTGTGGAGTGAGCTTTGCTCTGATTCAATCACTGTGATGTTCCTGTCCTGAGAGTGTTTGTTGCGGACCGAGTATAGGGAGCTTTATTCTGTATCTAACGCCATCTTGTACCTGCCCTGGGAGTGTTTGATGGGAACAGTGTAGGGCGAGCTTTACTCTGTATCTAACCTCGTGATGTACCTGCCCTGGGAGTGTTTGATGGGGACAGTGTAGAGGGCAGTTTACTCTGTATCGAACCCCATGGTGTACATTCCCTGCGTGTGTTTGTTGGGGACGGTGTCGAGGGAGCTTTACTCTTTATCTAACCCCGTGCTGTACCTGCCTTGGGAGTGTTTGATGGGGACAGTGTAGAGGCAGCTTTACTCTGTATCTAACCCCGTGCTGTACCTGCGCTGGGAGTGTTTGATGGGGATATCGTAGAGGGAGCTTTACTCTCTATCTAACTCCGTGCTGTACCTGTCCTGTGAGTGTTTCATGGAGGCAGTGTGGAGTGAGCTTCGATCTGAATCAAACAATGTGATGTATCTATCCTGGGAATGTTTGATGGGAACAGTATAGGGGGAGCTTTACTCTGTATCTAACCCCGTGCTGTCCCTGTCCTGGGATTGTTTCATGGAGGCAGTGTGGAGTGAGCTTTGCTCTGAATCAAACAATGTGATGTACCTGTCCTGGGTGTGTTTGATGGGGACAGTATAGCGGGAGCTTTACTCCCTGTCTAACCCCGTGCTGTACCTGTCCTGGGAGTGCTTGATGGGGACAGTGTAGAGGGAGCTTTACTCTGTATCTAACCCCGTGCAGTACCTGTCCTGGGAGTGTTTGATGTGGTCATTATAGAGGTAGCTTTACTCTGTATCTAACCCTGTGTTGTACCTTTCCTGGGAGTGTTTTATGGAGGCAGTGTGGAGGGAGCTTTGCTCTGAATCAAACCCTATGATGTACCAGTCCTGGGAGTGTTTGATTGGAAGAGTAGCGGGAGCTTTATTCTGTATCTTTCCCTGTCATCTACCTGTCCATGGAGTGTTTGATGGGGACAGAGTCGAGGGACGTTTACTCTCTTTCTCACCCCGTGCTGTGCCACTCCTGGGAGTGTTTGATGGGGACAGTGTAGAGGGAGCTTTACTCTGTATCTAACCCCGTGCTGTACCTGTCCTGGGAGTGTTTGATGGGGACAGTGTAGAGGGAGATTTACTCTGTATCTAACCCCGTGCTGTACCTGTCCTGGGAGTGTTTGATGGGATCAGTTTGGAGGGAGCTCTACTCTGTATTAAACTTCGTGCTGTACCTGCCCTAGGAGTGTTTCATGGAGGCAGTGTGGAGGGAGCTTTGCTCTTAATCAAACCCTGTGATGTACCTGTCCTGGGAGTGTTTGATTGGGACAGTGTAGAGGGAGCTCTACTCTGTATCTAGACCCGAGTTGTACCTGCGCTGGGAGTGTTTGATGGGGACAGTGTAGAGGGAGCTTTACTCTGTATCTCACCCCGTGCTGTACCTGCGCTGGGAGTGTTTGATGTGGTCATTATAGTGGTAGCTTTACTCTGTATCTTAACCTGTGATCTCCCTGTCCGTGGAGTGTTTGATGGGGACAGAGTAGAGGGAGGTTTACTCTGTTTCTCACCCCGTGCTGTGCCACTCCTGGGAGTGTTTAATGGGTCCAGTGTAGAGAGAGCTGTAATCTCTTTTTTACCCCATGATGCTCCTGTCCTGGGAGTGTTCATGGAGGCAACGTGGATGGACCTTTGCTCTGATTCAAACCCTGTGATGTACCTGTCCTGGGAGTGTTTGATTGGGATAGTGTAGAGGGTGCTTTACTCTGTATCTATCCCCGTGCTGTACCTGTCCTGGGAATGTGTGATGGGGACAGTGTAGAGGGAGCTTTACTCTGTATCTATCCCCATGGTGTACCTGTCCTAGGAGTGTTTGATGGGTGCAGTGTAGAGGGAGCTTTACTCTGTATCTAACCCTGTGCTGTACCTGTGCAGGGCGTGTTTGATGGGGACAGTGTAGAGGGAGATTTACTCTATATTTAACTCGGTGCTGTACCTGTCCTGGGAGTGTTTGATGGAGACAGTGTAGAGCGAGTTTTACTCTGTATCTAACCCTGTGCTGTACCTGGCCTGGGCTTATTTGATGGGGACAGTGTGGCGGGAGCTTTACTCTGTATCTTACCCCGTGCTGTACCTGTCCTGGGAGTGTTTAATAGGGACAGTGCAGTGAGAGCTTTACTCTGTATCTAACACCGTGATTTACCTGTCCTGGGAGTGTTTGATGGGGACAGTGTAGGGGGAGCTTTACTCTGTATCTAGCCCTGTGCTGTTCCTCTCCTGGGAGTGTTTGATGGGGACCCCTTAGAGGGAGCTTTACTCTGCATCTAACGCCGTGCTGTATCTGCCGTGGGAGTGTTTGATGGGGACAGAGTAAACGGAGCTTTACTCTGTATCGATCTCCGTGCTGTACCTGTCCTGGGAGTGTTTAATGGGGACGGTGTAGAGAGAGCTTTACTCTGTATCTTACCCCGTGATGTACCTTTACTGGGAATCTTTGATGGGGAAAGTGTAGAGTGAGCTTTGCTCTGTATCTAACCCCATGGTGTACCTGCCCTGGGAGTGTTTGATGGGGACAATGTAGAGGGAGCTTTAGTCTGTATCTAACTTCGTGCTGTACCAGTCCTGGGTGTTCTTGATGCGGATAGCGTAAAGCGAGCTTTACTCTGTATCTAACTCCATGCTGTGCCTGTCCTGGGAGTGTTTGATGGTGATAGTGTAGAGGGAGATTTGCTCTGTATCTAATCCCGTGCTTGATCTGTCCTGGGAGAGTTTGATGGTGACAGTGTAGAGGGAGCTTTACTCTGTATCAAACCCGTTGCTGTACCTGTTCAGGGAGTGTTTGATGGGGAGTGTGTCGAGGGAGCTTTGCTGTGTATCTAACACTGTGCTGTATCTGTCCAGGGAATGTCTGTTGGGGACAGTCGAGAGGGAGCATTATTCTGTATCTAACACCCAGCTGTACCTGTCCTGGGAGTGTTTGATGGGGACAGTGCACAGGGAGCTTTACTCTGTATCTAAACCCATGGTGTTCCTGCCCTGGGAGTGTTTCATGGGGACAGTGTAGAGGGAGCTTTACTCTGTATCTAACCCCATGGTGTACCTGCCCTACGATTGTTTGATGAGTCAGTGTAGAGGGAGCTTTAGTCTGTATCTAACTTCGTGCTGTACCAGTATTGGGTGTGCTTGATGCGGACAGTGTAATGGGAGCTTTACTCTGTATCTAACTCCAGGCTGTACCTGTCCTGGGAGTGTTTAATGGGGACGGTGTAGAGAGAGCTCTACTCTGTATCTAATCCTGTGCTGTAGCTTTCCAGGGAATATTTGATGGGTACGGACTTGAGGGATATTTACTCTGAATCAAACCCCGTGCTGTACCTGTCCTGGGAGTGTCTGTTGGAGACAGTCTAGAGGGAGCTTTATTCTGTATCTAACACCCAGCTGTACCTGTCCTGGGATTGTTTGATGGGGACAGTGTACATGGAGCTTTACTCTATCTAACCCCGTGCTGTACCTGTCCTGGGAGTGTTTGATGGGGACAGTGTAGAGGGAGCTTTACTCTGTATCTAACCCCGTGCTGAACCTGTCCTGGGAGTGTTTGATGGGGACAGTGGACAGTGAGTTCTGCTCTGTACCATACCCTGTTATGTTCCTCCCCTGGGAGTGTTTGATGGGGACAGTGTAAAGGGAGCTTTACTCTCTATCTGACCGCTTGCTGTACCTGTCCTGGGAGTGTTTGATGGGGACAGTGTAGAGGGCTCTTTACTCTTTATCTAAGCCTGTGCTATATCTGTCCTGGGAATGGTTGTTGGGGACGGTGTAGTCAGATCTTTACTCTGTATCTAACACCGTGCTGTGCCTGTCCTGGGAGTGTTTGATGGTGATAGTGCAGAGGGAGATTTGCTCTGTATCTAACTCCGTACTGAACCTGTCCCGGGAGAGTTTGATGCGGTCAGTGTAGAGGGAGATTTACTCTGTATGTAGTCCTGTGCTGTACCTGTCTTGGGAGTGTTTGGTGGTGATAGTGTAGACGGAGATTTGCTCTGTATCTAATCCTGTGCTGTACCTGTCCTGGGATTGTTTGATGGGGACAGTGTAGGGGGAGCTTTACTCTGTATCTAACCCCGTGCTGTACCTGTCCTGGGAGTGTTTGATGGGGATAGTGTAAAGGGAGCTTTACTCTGTATCTAACCCCGAGCTGTACCTGTCCTGGGAGTGTTTGATGGAGACAGTGTAGAGCGAGTTTTACTCTGTATCTAACCCTGTGCTGTACCTGGCCTGGGCTTATTTGATGGGGACAGTGTGGCGGGAGCTTTACTCTGTATCTTACCCCGTGCTGTACCTGTCCTGGGAGTGTTTAATAGGGACAGTGCAGTGAGAGCTTTACTCTGTATCTAACACCGTGATTTACCTGTCCTGGGAGTGTTTGATGGGGACAGTGTAGGGGGAGCTTTACTCTGTATCTAGCCCTGTGCTGTTCCTCTCCTGGGAGTGTTTGATGGGGACCCCTTAGAGGGAGCTTTACTCTGCATCTAACGCCGTGCTGTATCTGCCGTGGGAGTGTTTGATGGGGACAGAGTAAACGGAGCTTTACTCTGTATCGATCTCCGTGCTGTACCTGTCCTGGGAGTGTTTAATGGGGACGGTGTAGAGAGAGCTTTACTCTGTATCTTACCCCGTGATGTACCTTTACTGGGAATCTTTGATGGGGAAAGTGTAGAGTGAGCTTTGCTCTGTATCTAACCCCATGGTGTACCTGTCCTGGGAGTGTTTGATGGGGACAGTGTAGAGGGAGCTTTACTCTGTATCTAACCCCGTGCTGAACCTGTCCTGGGAGTGTTTGATGGGGACAGTGGACAGTGAGTTCTGCTCTGTACCATACCCTGTTATGTTCCTCCCCTGGGAGTGTTTGATGGGGACAGTGTAAAGGGAGCTTTACTCTCTATCTGACCGCTTGCTGTACCTGTCCTGGGAGTGTTTGATGGGGACAGTGTAGAGGGCTCTTTACTCTTTATCTAAGCCTGTGCTATATCTGTCCTGGGAATGGTTGTTGGGGACGGTGTAGTCAGATCTTTACTCTGTATCTAACACCGTGCTGTGCCTGTCCTGGGAGTGTTTGATGGTGATAGTGCAGAGGGAGATTTGCTCTGTATCTAACTCCGTACTGAACCTGTCCCGGGAGAGTTTGATGCGGTCAGTGTAGAGGGAGATTTACTCTGTATGTAGTCCTGTGCTGTACCTGTCTTGGGAGTGTTTGGTGGTGATAGTGTAGACGGAGATTTGCTCTGTATCTAACCCCGTGCTGTACCTGTCCTGCGAGTGTTTCATGGAGGCAGTGTGGAGTGAGCTTTGCTCTGAATCACCCACTGTCATCTACCTGTCCTGGGAGTGTTTGATGGGTACAGAGTATAGGGAGCTTTACTCTGTATCTATCCCCATGGTGTACCTCCCCTGGGTATGTTTGATGGTGACAGTGTAGAGGGAGCTTTAGTCTGTATCTAATCCCGTACTGAACAAGGCCTGGGAGTGTTTGATGGGGACAGTGTAGAGGGAGCTTTCCTCTGTATCTAACCCCGTGCTGTTCCTGTCCTGGGAGTGTTTGTTGGGGTCAGTGTAGAGGGAGCTTTACACTGTAACTAACCCTGTGTTGTACCCGTCCTGGGAGGGTTTGATGGGGACCATGCAGATGGAGCTTTGCTCTGTATTTAACCCCGTGCTGTCCCTGTCCTGGGAGTGTTGGTTGGGCACAATGTAGGGAGAGCTTTACTCTGTATCTAACCCAGTGCTGTACCTGTTCTGGGAGTGTTTGATGGGGGCAGTACAGAGGGAGCTTTACTCTGTATCTAAACCAGTGCTGTAACTGTCCTGGGAATGTTTGATGGGGACAGTTTGGATGGAGCTTTACTCTGTATTTAACCCCGTGCTGCACTTGCCCTGGAAGTGTTTGATGGGGACAGTCTAGAGGGTGCTTTTATCTGTATCTAAGCCTGTACTGTATCTGTCGTTTGAGTTTGCATGGAGACAGTGTGGAGGGAGTTTTACTTTGAATCATACCCTGTGATGTACCTGTCCTGGGAGTGTTTGATGGGGACAGTGTAGTGGGAGCTTTATTCTGTATGTAATCCCGTGTACTGACCCCATCAAACATTCCTAGGTCTTGTTCAGCACGGGATTAGATACAGAGTAAAGCTCCCTCTACACTGTCCACATCAAACTCTCCCAGGACAGGTACACTACGGGGTTAGATACAGAGTAAAGCTCCATCCACACTGTTGCAATCAACCACTGCCAGGACAAGTACAGCTCAAGGTTAGATACAGAGTAGAGCTCCCTCTACAGTGACCCCAATCAAACACTCCCAGGACAGTTACAGCACGGGGTTAGATACAGAGTAAAGATCCCTCCACGCTGTCCCCATCAAACACTCCCAGGACAGTTACATCACAGATACAGTACAGGCTTAGATACAGAGAAAAGCGGCCTCCAGACTGTCCCCATCAAATACTCCCAGCCCAGGTGCAGCACAGGTTTAGATACAGAGTAAAGCTCCCTCTACACCGTCCCCATCAAACACTCCCAGGACAGGTACAGCACGGGGTTAGATACAGAGTAAAGCTCCCTCTACACCGTCCCCATCAAACACTCCCAGGACAGGTACAGCACGGGGTTAGATACAGAATAAAGCTCCCTCTACACTGTCCCCATCAAAGACTCCCAGGACAGGTACAGCACGGGGTTAGATACAGAGTAAAGCTCCCTCAACACTGTCCCCATCAAACACTCCCAGGACAGGTACAGCACGGGGTTAGATACAGAGTAAAGATCCCTCTACACTGTCCCCATCAAACACTCCCAGGACAGGTACAGCACGGTGTTAGATACAGCGTAAAGCTCCCTCTACACTGTCCCCATCAAACACTCCCAGGACAGGTACAGCACGGGGTTAGATACAGACTAAAGATCCCTCTACACTGTCCCCATCAAACACTCCCAGGACAGGTACAGCACAGGGTTAGATACAGAGTAAAGCTCCCTCTACACTGTCCCCATCAAACACTCCCAGGACAGGTAAAGCACGGGGTAGATACAGAGTAAAGCTCCCTCTACACTGTCCCCATCAAACACTCCCAGGACAGATACAGCACGGGGTTAGATACAGAGTAAAGATCCCTCTACACTGTCCACATCAAACACACCCAGGACAGGTACAGCATGGGGTTAGATACAGAGTAAATCTCCCTCTACATTGTCCCCATCAAACACACCCAGGACAGGTACAGCACGGGGTTAGATAGAGAGTAAAGATCCCTCTACACTGTCCACATCAAACACTCCCAGGACAGGTACAGCACGGTGTTAGATACAGAGTAAAGCTCCCTCTACACTGACCCCATCAAACAGTCCCAGGATAGCCAAAGCACGGGGTTAGATACAGAGTAAAGCACTTATTACAGTGACCCCATCAAACACTCCCAGGACAGGTGCAGCACGGTTTAAGATACAGAGTAAAGCTCCCGCAACACTATCCCCATCAAACATTCCAAGGACAGGTACAGGACGTGGTTAAATACAGAGTAAATCTCCCTCTGCACGATCCCCATCAACCACTGCCAGGAAAGGTCCAGCACGGGATTAGATACAGAGTAAAGCTCACAATACATTGTCCCCATCAAACACTCCCAGTCCAGGTACAGCACGAGGTTAGATACAGTGTAAAGCTCTCTCTACAATATCCCAATCAAACACTCTCAGTACAGTTACAGCATGGGGTTAGATACAGAGTAAAGCTCCATCCACACTATTGCAATCAAACACTCCCAGGACAGGTACAGCACGGGGTTAGATACAGAGTAAATCTCCCTCTACACTGCTACCATCAAACACTCCCAGGACAGGTACAGCACGGGGTTAGATACAGAGTAAAGCACTCATTACACTGACCCCATCAAACACTCCCAGGACAGGTGCAGCACGGTTTAAGATATAGAGTAAAGCTCAATCCACACTGTCTCCATGAAACACTCCAACGACAGATACAGAACAGGCTGAGATAAAGTGAAAAGCGGCCTCTAGAGTGTCCCCTTCACAGACCCAGGATAGCTACAGCACGGGTTAAGATACAGAGTTAAACTCCCCCCTACGTTGTCCCCATCAAACACTCCCAGGAGAGATACAGCACGGGATTAGATACAGAGTAAAGCTCCCTCTACACTGACCCCATAGAACACTCCCAGGACTGGTACAGCAGAGGGTTAGATACTGAGCAAAGCTCCCTCTACACTGACCCCATCAAACACTCCCTGGACAGGTACAGCACAGGGTTGGTTGCTGAGTAAAGCCTCCTCTAGACTGTTCCCACCAAATACTCGCAGTCCAGGGACAGCACGGGGTTGATACAGAGTAAAGCTCCTGCAACTCTATCCCCATCAAACATTCCAAGGACAGGTACAGGACGTGGTTAAATACAGAGTAAATGTCCCTCTACACTAACCCCGTCAACCACTGCCAGGAAAGGTCCAGCACGGGATTAGATACAGAGTAAAGCTCACTCTACATTATCCCCATCAAACACTCCCAGTCCAGGGACAGCGCGGGGTTAGATACAGTGTAAAGCTCTCTCTACAATATCCCAATCAAACACTCTCAGTACAGTTACAGCATGGGGTTAGATACAGAGTAAAGCTCACTCTACATTGTCCCCATCAAACACTCCCAGGACAGGCACAGCTCGAGTTTAGATGCAGGGTGATTCTCCCTCTACACTGTCCCCACCAAACACTCCCAGTTCTGGGACAGCAAGGGGTTAGATACAGAGCAAAGCTCCCCCTACACTGTCCCCATCAAACACTCCCAGCGCAAGTACATCACAGGGTTAGATACAGTGTTAAACTCCAACTACCCTGTCCCCATCAGAGACTCCCTGGACAGTTACAGCACAGGGTTAGATACAGAGTAAAGCTCCCGCTACACCATCCCCATCAAACGTTCCAAGGTCAGGTACAGCACAGGGTTAAATACAGAGTAAATCTTCCCCTACACTGTCCCCATCAAACACTCCCAGTGCAGGTGCAGCAAAAGGTTAGATACAGAGTAAAGCTCCCTCTCCACTGTCCACATCAAACACTCCCAGGACAGCCACAGCATGGAGTCAAGATACAGAGTAAAGCTCCCATTACACTGACCCCATCAAACACTCCCAGGACAGGTGCAGCACGGTTTAAGATATAGAGTAAAGCTCCATCCACACTGTCTCCATGAAACACTCCAATGCCAGATACAGTCCAGGATTAGATACAGAGAAAAGCGGCCTCTAGACTGTCCACTTCAAACACTCCCAGGACAGCTACAGCACGGGTTAAGATACAGAGTTAAGCTCCCCCAACGTTGTCCACATCAAACAATCCCAGGAGAGATACAGCAAGGGGTTAGATACAGAGGAGGCGTTACTCAGCTACCAGCCCTGTGATGTACCTGTCCAGGGAGTGTTTGTTGGGGACAGTGTAGTGGGAGCTTTACTCTGTATCTAACCCTGTGATGTACCTGTCCTGGAATGTTTGATTGTGAGAGTGTAGAGAGAGCTTTGCTCTGTATCTAATCCTGTACTGAACAAGCCCTGGGAGTGTTTGATCGGGACAGTTTAGAGGCAGCTTTACTCTGTATCAAAACCCTTGCTGTAACTGACCTGGAATGTTTGATGGTGACAGTGTAGAGTGAGCTTTACTCTATACCTAATCCTGTACTCAACAAGCCCTTGGAGTGTTTGATGGGGACAGTGTAGAGGGAGATTTACTCTGTATCTAAACCTGTGCTGTAGCTTTCCTGGGAATATTTGTTGGGGAGTGTCGATGGGGCTTTACTCTGTATCTAAGCCCGTGCTGTACCTGTCCTGGGAGTGTTTGATGGGGACAGTGCCGATGAGGTTTTACTCTGTATCTAATCCCGTGCTTGATCTGTCCTGGGAGTGTTTGAAAGAGACAGTGTAGAGGGAGTTTTACTCTGTATCTAACCGCTTGAGGTACCTGTCCAGGGAGTCTTTGATGGGGACAGTGTAGAGGGAGATTTCATCTGTATTTAACCCCGTGCTGTTCCTGTCATGGGAGTGTTTCATTAGGTCAGTGTAGAGGGAGCTTTACTCTGTATCTAACCCCATGGTTTACAGGTCCTGGGAGTATTTGATGGGATCAGTTTATAGGGAGCTTTACTCTGTATCTAACCCCATGCAGTACCTGTCCTGGGAGAGTTTGATGGGGACAGTATAGAGGGAGCTTTACTCTGTATCTAATCCCGTGCTATACCTGTCCGGGAGTGTTTGATGGGGACAGTGTAGAGGGAGATTTACTCTGTATCTAAACTGGTGCTGTACCTGTCCTGGGAGTGTTTGATGGGGGCAGTGTAGTGGGTTCCTTACTCTGTATCTAACCACATGATGTTCATCCCCTGGGAGTGTCTGTTGAGGACAGTAGAGAAGGATCTTTATTCTGTACCTTACCCTGTTATGTTCCTCCCCTGGGAGTGTTTGTTGGGGAGAGTGTAGAGGGAGCTTTACTCTGTATCTAACCCCGTGCTGTACCTGTCCTGGGAGTGTTTGATGGGAACAGTGTAGAGGGAGCTTTACTCTGTATCTAACCCCGTGCTGTACCTGTCCTGGGAATGTTTCTTGGAGGCAGTGTGGAGTGAGCTTTGCTCTGAATCACACACTGTCATCTACCTGTCCTAGGAGTGTTTGATGGGGACAGTGTAGTGGGAGCTTTACTCTGTATCTAATCCCGTGCCTGATGTGTCCTGGGAGTGTTTGATGGGGACAATGTAGAGGGAGCTTTACTTTGTATCTCACCCCGTGTTGTACCTGTCCTGGGAGTGTTTGATGGTGACAGTGAAATGTAGCTTTACTCTGTATCTAACCCCTTGCTGTACCTGTCCTGGGATGTTTGATCGGGTCATTGTAGTGGGAGCTTTACTCTGTGTCTAACCCCGTGCTGTACTTGTACTAGATGTTTTTGATGGGGATAGTGTAGAGGGAGCTTTACTCTGTATCTAACCCCATGGTGCAGCTGCCCTGGGAATGTTTGATGGGGACAGTGTAGAGGGAGCTTTACTCTGTATCTAACCCCGTGATGTCCCTGTCCTGGGAGTGTTTGATGCGGACAGTGTGGAGGGAGATTTACTCTGTATCTAATCCCGTGCTGTACCTGTCCTGGGAGTGTTTGATGGGGAAAGTGTGGAGGGAGCTTTACTCTGTATCTAACCCCGTGGTGTAGCTGCCCTGGGAATGTTTGATGGGGACAGTGTAGAGGGAGCTTTACTCTGTATCTAACCCCGTGATGTCCCTGTCCTGGGAGTGTTTGATGCGGACAGTGTAGAGGGAGATTTACTCTGTATCTAATCCCGTGCTGTACCTGTCCTGGGAGTGTTTGATGGGGACACTGTGTAGGGAGCTTTACTCTGTTTCTAAGCCCGTGCTGTACCTGTCCTGGGAGTGTTTGATGCGGACAGTGTAAAGGGCGCTTTACTCTGTATCTAAACCCATGATGTTCTTCCCCTGGGAGTGTTTGATGGGGACAGTGTAGAGGGAGCTTTACTCTGTATCTAACCCTGTGCTGTACCTGTCCTGGGAGTGTTTGATGGGGATAGTGTAGAGGGAGCTTTACTCTGTATCTAACCCCGTGCTGTACCTGTCCTGGGAGTGTTTGATGGGGACAGTGTAGAGGGAGCTTTACTCTGTATTTAACCCCATGCTGTACCTGTCCAGGGAGTGTTTGATGGGCACAGTGTCGATGGGGCATTACTCTGTATCTAACCCTGTGCTGTACCTGTCCTGGGAGTGTTTGATGGGGACACTGTAGAGGGAGCTTTAGTCTGTATTTAATCCCGTGCTGGACCTGTCCTGGGAGTGGTTGATGGGGACGGTGTAGCGGGAGCTTTACTCTGTATCTAACCCCATGTGTCACCTGTCCTGGGAGTGTTTGATTGTGAAAGTGTAGAGGGAGCTTTAGTCTGCATCTAATTCCGTGCCGCACCTGTCCTGGGAGTGTATGATGTGATCAGTGTAGAGGGAAATTTACTCTGTATCTAATCCCGTGCATTATCTGTCCTGTGTGTGTTTGATGGGGACAGTGTAGAGGAAGCTTTACTCCATATCTAATCCCATGCTATACCTGTTCTGGGACCGTTACATGGGATCAGATTGCAGGGATCTTTACTCTGTATCTAACCCGATGCTGTACCTGTTCTGTGACTGTTTGATGGGGACAGTGTAGAGGGAGATTTATTCTCTATCTAACCTCGTGTGTTACCTGTCCTGGGAGTGTTTGATTGTGTCAGTGTAGAGGGATCTTTACTCTGTATCAGATCACGTTCATTACCTGTCCTGGGAGTGTTTGATAGGGTCACTGTAGTGGGAGATTTACTCTGTATCCAACCCCGTGCTGTACCTGTCCTGAGAGTGTTTGATGGGAACAGTGTAGAGGGAGCTTTACTCTGTATCTAACCCCTTGCTGTACCTGTCTTGGGAGTGTTTGATGGAGACAGTGTAGAGGGAGAATTACTCTGTATATAACCCCGTGATGTTACTCCCCTGGGAATGTCTGTTGGGGACAGTGGAAACGGAGCTTTATTCTGTACCTTACCCTGTTATGTTCCACCCCGGGGAGTGTTTGTTGGGGACAGTGTAGAGAGAGCTTTAATCTGTATCTAACCCCGTGCTCTATCGGTCCTGGGAGTGTTTGATGCGGACACTGTACAGGGACCTTTACTCTGTATCTAACCCCGTGCTGTACCTGTGCTGGGAGTGTATGATGGGGACAGTGTAGAGGGAGCTTTACTCTGTATCTAACCCCGTGATGTCCCTGTCCTGGGAGTGTTTGATGCGGACAGTGTAGAGGGAGATTTACTCTGTATCTAATCCCGTGCTGTACCTGTCCTGGGAGTGTTTGATGGGGAAAGTGTGGAGGGAGCTTTGCTCTGTATCTAACCCCGTGCTGTATCTGTCCTGGGAGTGTTTGATGGGGACATTGTGGAGGGAGTTTTAATCTGTATCTTATCTAGTGCTTGATCTCTCCTGGGAGTGTTTGGTGGTGACAGTGTAGAGGGAGATTTACTCTGTATCTAACTCCGTGATGTTCCTTCCCTGGGAGTGTTTGCTGCGGACAGTTTGGAGGGAGCTTTACTCTGTATCTAGCCCCGTGCTGTTCCTGTCCTGGGAGTGTTTGACGCGGACAGTGTAGAGGGAGCTTTACTCTGTTTCTAACCCCATGGTGTAACTACCCTGGGAATGTTTGAAGTGGACATTGTAGAGGGAGACCTACTCTGTATCTAACCTCGTGCTGTACCTGTCCTGGGAGTGTTTGATGGGGACAGTGTAGAGGGAGCTTTACCCTGTATCTAACCCTGTGCTGTACCTGTCCTGGGAGTGTTTCATGGAGGCAGTGTTGAGTTAACTTTGCTCTGAATGAAACACTGTGATGTACCTGTCCTGGGAGTGTTTGATGGGGACACAGTATAGGGAGCTTTATTCTGTATCTAACCACCTGCTGTCCCTGTCCTGGGAGTGTTTGATGCGGACAGTGTAAAGGGCGCTTTACTCTGTATCTAAACCCGTGCTGTTCCTGTCCTGGGAACGTTTGATGGGGACAGTGTAGAGGCAGCTTTACTCTGTATCTAACCCCTTGCTGTACCTGTGCAGGGCGTGTTTGATGGGGACAGTGTAGAGGGAGCTTTACTCTGTATTTAACCCCGTGCTGTTCCTGTCCAGGGACTGTTTTCTGGGGACAGTGTAGTGGGAGCTTTAGTCTGTATCTAACTCCGTGCTGTACCTGTCCTGGGAGTATTTGATGGGGACAGTGTAGAGGGAGCTTTACTCTGTATCTTACCCCGTGCTGTACCTGTCCTGGGAGTGTTTGATGGTGACAGTGTAGAGGGAGCTTTAGTCTGTATCTAACCCCGTGCTGTACCTGTCCTGGGAGTGTTTGATGGGGACAGTGTAGAGGGAGAATTACTCTGTATATAACCCTGTGCTTTACCTGTCCTGGTAGTATTTGATGGGATCAGTTTACAAGGAGCTTTACTCTGTACCTTAACCCGTGCTCTACCTGTCCGGGAGTGTTTGATGGGGAAAGTGTGGAGGGAGCTTTGCTCTGTATCTAACCCCGTGCTGTATCTGTCCTGGGAGTGTTTGATGGGGACATTGTGGAGGGAGTTTTAATCTGTATCTTATCTAGTGCTTGATCTCTCCTGGGAGTGTTTGGTGGTGACAGTGTAGAGGGAGATTTACTCTGTATCTAACTCCGTGATGTTCCTTCCCTGGGAGTGTTTGCTGCGGACAGTTTGGAGGGAGCTTTACTCTGTATCTAGCCCCGTGCTGTTCCTGTCCTGGGAGTGTTTGACGCGGACAGTGTAGAGGGAGCTTTACTCTGTTTCTAACCCCATGGTGTAACTACCCTGGGAATGTTTGAAGTGGACATTGTAGAGGGAGACCTACTCTGTATCTAACCTCGTGCTGTACCTGTCCTGGGAGTGTTTGATGGGGACAGTGTAGAGGGAGCTTTACCCTGTATCTAACCCTGTGCTGTACCTGTCCTGGGAGTGTTTCATGGAGGCAGTGTTGAGTTAACTTTGCTCTGAATGAAACACTGTGATGTACCTGTCCTGGGAATGTTTGATGGGGACACAGTATAGGGAGCTTTATTCTGTATCTAACCACCTGCTGTCCCTGTCCTGGGAGTGTTTGATGCGGACAGTGTAAAGGGCGCTTTACTCTGTATCTAAACCCGTGCTGTTCCTGTCCTGGGAACGTTTGATGGGGACAGTGTAGAGGCAGCTTTACTCTGTATCTAACCCCTTGCTGTACCTGTCCTGGGAGTGTTTGATAGGGACAGTGTAGAGGGAGCTTTACTCTGTATCTAACCCCTTGCTGTACCTGTGCAGGGTGTGTTTGATGGGGACAGTGTAGAGGGAGCTTTACTCTGTATTTAACCCCGTGCTGTACCTGTCCTGGGAGTGTTTGATGGTGACAGTGTAGAGGGAGCTTTAGTCTGTATCTAACCCCGTGCTGTACCTGTCCTGGGAGTGTTTGATGGGGACAGTGTAGAGGGAGAATTACTCTGTATATAACCCCGTGCTTTACCTGTCCTGGTAGTATTTGATGGGATCAGTTTACAAGGAGCTTTACTCTGTACCTTAACCCGTGCTCTACCTGTCCGGGAGTGTTTGATGGGGACAGTGTAGAGGGAAATTTACTCTGTATCTAACCTTGTGCTGTAACTGTCCTGCGAGGGTTTGATGGGGACAGTGTAGAGGGAGCTTTACTCTGTATCTAATCCTGTGCTTGATCTGTCCTGGGAGTGTTTGATGGGGACAGTGTAGAAGGAGCTTTACTCTATATCTAAACCGTTACTGTACCTGTCCTGGGAGTGTTTGATGGGGTCAGTGTACAGGCAGCTTTACTGTGGACCTATCCCTGTTATGTTCTTCCCCTGTGAGTTTTTATTTGGGAGTGTGTAGAGGGAGCTTTACTCTGAATCAAACCTTGTTGATGTACCTGTCCTGGGAGTGTTTGATGGTGACCGTGTAGAGGGAGCTTTACTCTGTCTCTAACCCCGTGCTGTACCTGTCCTTCGAGCGTTTGATGGGGAGAGTGTAGAGGGAGCTTTACTCTGTATCTAATCCCGTGCTTGATCTGTCCTGGGAGTATTTGATGTTGGCAGTGTAGTGGGAGCTTTACTCTGTATCTAATCCCGTGCCTGATGTGTCCTGGGAGTGTTTGATGGGGACAATGCAGAGGGAGCTTTACTCTGTATCTCACCCCGTGTTGTACCTGTCCTGGGAGTGTTTGATGGTGACAGTGAAATGTAGCTTTACTCTGTATCTAACCCCTTGCTGTACCTGTCCTGGGATGTTTGATCGGGTCATTGTAGTGGGAGCTTTGCTCTATATCTAACCCCGTGCTGTATCTGTCCTGGGAGCGTTTGATGGGGACATTGTGGAGGGAGTTTTAATCTGTATCTAACCCCGTACTGTACCTGTCCTTCGAGCGTTTGATGGGGAGAGTGTGGAGGAAGCTTTACTCTGTATCTAACCCCTGCTTGATCTGTCCTAGGAGTGTTTGATGGTGACAGTGTAGAGGGACCTTTTCTCTGTATCTCACCCTCTGCTGTACCTGTCCAAGGAGTGTTTCATGGGGACACTATAGTGGGAGCTATACTCTGTTTCTAACACCATGCTGTACCTGTCCTGGGAGTGTTTGATGGGGACAGTGTAGATGGAGCTTTACTCTGTATCTAACTCTGTGCTGTACCTGCCCAGGGAGTGTTTGATGGGCACAGTGTAGAGGGAGCTTTACTCTGTATTTAACCCCATGCTGTACCTGTTCTGGGAGTGTTTGATGGGGACACTGTAGAGGGAGCTTTGGTCTGTATTTAATCCCGTGCTGGACCTGTCCTGGGAGTGGTTGATGGGGACGGTGTAGCGGGAGCTTTACTCTGTATCTAACCCCGTGCTGTACCTGTCCTGGGAGTGTTTGATGGCGACAGTGTGGAGGGAGCTCTACTCTGTATTTAACTCCGTGCTATATCAGTCCTGGGAGTGTTTGTGGGGGACAGTGTAGAGGGAGCTTTACTCTGTATCTAACCCCATGCTGTACCTGTCCTGAGAGTGTTTGAAGGAGACATTATACAGGGAGCTTTACGCTGTATCTAACCCCGTGTTTTACCTGTCCTGGGAGTGTTTGATGGGGACAGAGTAGATGGAGCTTTACTCTGTATCTAACCCCTTGCTGTACCTCTCCTGGGAGTTTTAGATGGGGAAAGTGTAGAGGGAGCTTTACTCTGCATCTAAACCCATGATATTCCTCCCCTGAGAGTGTCTGCTGGGGACAATGTAGAGGGAGCTTTAATCTGTATCTAAGCCCGTGCTGTACCTGCCCTGGGAGTATTTGATGGGGACAGTGCAGAGGGAGCTTTTCTCTGTATCGAACACTATGCTCTACCTGTCCTGGGAGTGTTTTATGGGGACAGTGTAGAGGGAGCTTTACTCTGTTTCTAGCCCCGTGCTGTACGTGTCCTGGGAGTGTTTGATGCAGACAGTTTGGAGGGATCTTTGCTCTGTGTCTAACCCCAAGGTGTAACTACCCTGGGAGTGCTTGATGGGGACAGTGTAGAGGTAGCTTTACTCTGTATCTAACCCCGTGCTGTATCTGTCCTGGGAGTGTTTGATGGGGACCGTGTAGAGAGAGCATTAATCTGTATCTAACCCCGTGCTGTTCCTGGCCTGGGAGTGTTTCATGGAGGCAGTGTGGAGTGAGCTTTGCTCTAAATCAAACACTGTGATGTAACACCTGCCCCTTCACTTCCTCTCTCCTCACCGTCCAAGGGCCCAAACACTCCTTTCAAGTGAAGCAGCATTTCACTTGCATTTCCCCCAACTTAGTCTACTGCATTCGTTGCTCCCAATGTGGTCTCCTCTACATTGGAGAGACCAAACGTAAACTGGGCGACCGCTTTGCAGAACACCTGCGGTCTGTCCGCAAGAATGACCCAAACCTCCCTGTCGCTTGCCATTTTAACACTCCACCCTGCTCTCTTGCCCACATGTCTGTCCTTGGCTTACTGCATTGTTCCAGTGAAGCCCAACGCAAACTGGAGGAACAGCACCTCATCTTCCGACTAGGCACCTTACAGCCATCCGGACTGAATATTGAATTCAATAACTTTAGGTCGTGAGCTCCCTCCCCCATCCCCACCCCCTTTCTGTTTCCCCCTTTTTTTTCCCCAATAAATTATATAGATTTTTCTTTTCCCACCTATTTCCATTATTTTTAAAATCTTTTATGCTCCCTCCACCCCCACTAGAGCTGTACCTTGAGTGCCCTACCATCCATTCTTAATTAGCACATTCGTTTAGATAATATCACCAACTTTAACTTTAACACCTATGTGTTCTTTTGTCCCATTGTCACTGACATCTTTTGATGATCTGCTTCTATCACTGCTTGTTTGTCTACACAACCACCTCTCTCTCTCTCTATCTCTCCGCCCCCCACACACACACCTTAAACCAGCTTATATTTCAACTCTTTCTTGGACTCGAAATCAAGTTCTGTCGAAGGGTCATGAGGACTCGAAACGTCAACTCTTCTCTTCTCCGCCGATGCTGCCAGACCTGCTGAGTTTTTCCAGGTAATTCTGTTTTTGTTTTGGATTTCCAGCATCCGCAGTTTTCTTTGTTTTTATATCAGTGCAGACGGCACTGTTTTCTGTATCTGACCCTGTACTACATCTGTCATCAGTCTGTTTCATGGAGGCAGTGTGGAGTGAGCTTCACTCTGAATCAAACACTGTGATGTACCTGTCCTGTGAGTGTTTTATGGGGAGGGTGTAGACGGAGCTTTGCTCTTTACCTCATCCCGTGCTGTACCTGTCCTAGGAGTGTTTCATGGGGACAGTGTAGTGTGAGATCTACTCTGTATCAAACCCCGTGCTGTCCCTGTCCTGGGAGTATTTGATGGGGACAGTATCGAGGGAGTTTTACTCTGTTTGGAGGACCCGCCCGGGTGAGATACAATCAGTGAGCTGCGGCTGGACCTCCAGCCAATCAGTAAGATCCAGGGTGGTCCTCCAGCCAATCAGCGAGAGGCAGGCTGGTCAGCCATTGTCTCTGATTGGACAGACAGGCTGTACCTGTCCTGGGAGTGTTTGATGGGGTCAGTGCAGAGGGAGCTTTACTCTGTGTCTAACTGTGTGTTGTACCTGACCTGGGAGTGTTTGATGGGGTCAGTCTCGAGGGAGCTTTACTCTTTTGTCTAACCGCATGTTGTACCTGACCTGGGAGTGTTTGATGGGGTCAGTCTCGAGGGAGCTTTACTCTTTTGTCTAACCGCATGTTGTACCTGTCCTGGGAGTGTTTGATGGAGACAGTATAGAGGGAGATTTACTCTGTATCTAACCCTGTGCTGTACCTGTGCTGGGAGTGTTTGATGGGGACAATGTAGAGGGAGATTTACTCTGTATCTAACCCCGTGCTGTACCTCTCCTGGGAGTCTTTGACGGGGACGGTCTACAGGGTGCTTTAGTCTGTATCTGACCCCATGCTGTACCTGTCCTGGGAGTGTTTGATTGGGACGGTGTAGAGGGAGCATTACTCTGTATCTAACCCCGTACTGTACCTGTTCTGGGAGTGTTGAATGGGGACAGTGTAGAGGGAGCTCTACTTTGTATCTAACCCCGTGCTATACCTGCCCTCAGTGTGTTTGATGGAAACAGTGTAGAGGGAGATTTACTCTGTATCTAACCCCGTGCTGTACCTGTCCTGGGAGTGTTTGATGGGGACAGTGTAGATGGAGCTTCACTGTGTATCTAACCCCATGCTGTACCTGTCCTGGGAGTGTTTGATGGGGTCAGTGTAGATGGAGTTTCACTGTGTATCTAACCACGTGCTGTACCTGTCCTGGGAGTGTTTGATGGGGACAGCGTAGAAAGAGTTTTACTCTGCATTTAACCCCGTATTGTTCCTCCCCTGGGAGTGTTTGTTGGGCACAGTGTAGAGGGAGCTTTACTCTGTATTTAACCCGTGCTGTACCTGTGCAGGGCTTGATTGATGGGGTCAGTCTGCTGGGAGCTTTACTCTGTATCTAACCCCATGCTGTACCTGTCCTTGGAGTGTTTGATAGGGACAGTGTAGAGGGAGCTTTACTCTGTATCTGAACCCGTGCTGTACCTGTGCAGGGCTTGTTTGATGGGGTCAGTCTGGTGGGAGATTTACTCTGTATCTAACCCCGTGATGTACCTGTCCTGGGAGTGTTTGATGGGGACGGTGGAGAGGGAGCTTTACTCTGTATCTAACCCCGTGCTGTACGTGTCCTGGGTGTGTTTGATGGGGACAATGTGGTGGGGAGCTTTACTCTGTAACTAATCCCATGCTGTAGCTGTCCTGGGGGTGTTTGATGGGGACAGTGTAGAGGGACTTTACTCTGTATCTAACCCCGTGCTGTACCTCTCCTGGGAGTGGTTGATGGGGACGGTGCAGAGGGAGCTTTACTCTGTATCTAACCCCGTGCTGTACCTGTCCTGGGAGTGTTTGATGGGGACGGTGTAGAGGGAGCTTTACTCTGTATCTAACCCTGTGCTCTACCAGTCCTGGGAGTGTTTGATGGGGACAGTGATTTGGGAGCTGTACTGTCTATTTAACCCCATGCTGTACCTGTGCTGGCAGTGTTTGATGGGGACAGTATCGATGGAGCTTTACTCTGTATCTAATCACGTGCTTGACCTGTCCTGGGAGTGATTGATGTGGACACTAGAGGGAGGTTTACTCTGGATCTAACCCCGTGCTGTACTGTCCTGAGAATGTTTGATGGGGACATTGTAGAGGGAGCTTTACTCTGTATCTAACCCCGTGATGTACCTGTCCTGGGAGTGTTTGATGGGGTCAGTGTAGAGGGCACTGTTTTCTGTATCTGACCCTGTACTGCATCTGTCATCAGAGTGTTTCATGGAGGCAGTGTGGAGTGAGCTTTACTCTGAATCAAACCCTGTGATGTACCAGTTCTGGGAGTGTTTGATGGCGACAGAGTAAAGGGAGCTTTATTCTGTATCTAACCCCGTGCTGTACCTGTCCTGGGAATGTTTGATGGGGATAGTGTAGAGGGAGCATTACTCTGTATCTAACCCCGTGCTGTACCTCTCCGGGGAGTGTTTGATGGGGACAGTGTAGTGGGAGCTTTACTCTGTATCTTACCCCGTGCTGTACTTGTCCTTGGAGTGTTTGATGGGGACAGTGTGGAGGGAGCTTTACTCTGTATCTAACCCCTTGTTGTAAGTGTCCGGGGAGTGTTTGATGGGGACAGTGTAGATGGTTCTTTACTCTGTATCTAACCCCGTGCTGTACCTGTCCTGGGAGTGTTTGATGGCGACAGTGTAGAGGGAGCTTTACTCTGTATCTAACCCTGTGCTGGACCTGTCCTGGGAGTGTTTGATGGGGACAGTGTAGAGGGAGCTTTACTCTGTATCTAACCCCTTGTTGGAAGTGTCCTGGGAGTGTTTGTTGGGCACAGTGTTGAGGGAGCTCTACTCTGTATCTAACCTGTGCTGTACCTGTCCTGGGAGTGTTTGTTGGGCACAGTGTAGATGGGGCGTACTCTGTATCTAACCCCATGCTGTACCTGTGCTGGGTGTGTTTGTTGGGGCCAGTGTAGAGGGAGCTTTACTCTTTTGTCTAACCCCGTGCTGTACCTGTCCTGGGAGTGTTTGATAGGGACAGTGTAGAGGGAGCTTTACTCTGTATCTAACCCCATGCTGTACCTGTGCTGGCTGTGTTTGTTGGGGACAGTGTAGAGGGAGCTTTACTCTGTATCTAACCCCGTGCTGTACCTGTCCTGGGAATGTTTGATGGGTATAGTGTAGAGGGAGCTTTATTCTGTATCTAACCTCGTGATGTACCTCTCCGGGGAGTGTTTGATGGGGACAGAGTATAGGGAGCTTTACTCTGTATCTAACCCCGTGCTGTACCTGTCCTGGGAATGTTTGATGGGTATAGTGTAGAGGGAGCTTTATTCTGTATCTAACCTCGTGATGTACCTCTCCGGGGAGTGTTTGATGGGGACAGAGTATAGGGAGCTTTACTCTGTATGTGACTCCTTGCTGGACCTGACCTGTGAGTGCTTGATGCGGACAGTGTGGAGGGAGCTTTACTCGGTAATCACGGGTTTAGATACATTTCCTGGGAATGTTTGATCGGGATTGTGGAGAGGGAGCTATACCCTGTAATTAACCCTGTGCTGTACCTGTCCTATGAGTGTTTGATGGGGACAGTGTAGAGGGATCTCAACTCTGTATCTAACCCCGTGCTGTACCTGTCCTGGGAGTGTTTGATGGGGACAGTGTAGTGGGAGCTTTACTCTGTATCTGAACCCGTGCTGTACCTGTCCTGGGAGTGTTTGATGGAGACGGTGTAGAGGGAGCTTTACTCCATATCTTACCCCGTGCTGTACTTGTCCTGGGAGTGTTAGATGGGGACAGTGTAGTGGGAGCTTTACTCTGTATCTAACCCCGTGCTGTACCTGTCCTGGGCGTGTTTGATGGGGACAGTGTAGAGGGAGCTCTACTGTGTATCTTACCCCATAGTGTACCTGCCCTGGGAGTGTTTGATGGGGATAGTGTGGAGGGAGCTTTACTCTGTATCTAACCCTTGGCTGTACCTGTCATTGGAGAGTTTGATGGGGAGAGTGTAGAGGGAGCTTTACTCTGTATCTAAGTCCGTGCTGTACCTGTCCTGAGAGTGTTTGATGGGGACAGTGTATAAGGAGCTTTACTCTGTATCTAACCCCATGGTGTTCCTGCCCTGGGAGTGTTTGATGGGGACAGTGTAGAGGGAGCTTTACTCGGTACATCACGGGTTTAGATACGTTTCCTGGGAATGTTTGATGGGGACAGTGTAGAGGGAGCTTTACTCTGTATCTAACCCCGTGCTGTACCTCTCCTGGGAGTGTTTCATGGAGGCAGTGTGGAGTGAGCTTTACTCTGAATCAAACACTGTGATGTCCCTGTGCTGGGAGGGTTTGATGGGGACAGTGTAGGGGAAGCTTTACTCTGTATCTAACCCCGTGCTGTACGTGTCCTGGGAGTGTTTGATGGGGACAGGGTAGAGGGAGCTTTACGATGTATCTAACCCCGTGCTGTACCTGTCCTGTGAGTGTTTGTTTGGGACGGGGTAGATGTAGCTTTACTCTGTATCTAACCCCGAGCTGTACCTGTCCTGGGAATGTTTGATGGGGATAGTGAAAATGGAGCTTAACTCTGTATCTAGCCCTGTGCTGTACCTGTCCTGGGCGTATTTGTTTGGGACGGTGTTGAGGGAGCTTTACTCTGTCTCGAACCCCGAGCTGTACCTGTCCTGGGAGTGTTTCATGGAGGCAGTGTGGAGGGAGCTTTGCTCTGAATCAAACCCTGTGATGTACCAGTTCTGGGAGTGTTTGATGGGGACAGTGTAGAGGGAGCTTTATTCTGTATCTAACCCCGTGCTGGACCTGTCCTGGGAGTGTTTGATGGGGACAGTGTAGAGGGAGATTTACTCTGTATCTAACCCCGTGCTGTACCTGACCCTGGGAGTGCTTGATGGGGACAGTGTAGAGGGAGCCTAACTCTGTATCTAACCCCTTGTTGTAAGTGTCCAGGGAGTGTTTGATGGGTACAGTGTAGATGGTTCTTTACTATGTATCTAACCCTGTCATATTCCTCTCCTGAGAGTGTCTGTTGCGAACAGTGTAGAGGGAGCTTTTTTCTGTACCTAACCCTGTTATATGCCTCCCCTGGGAGTGTTTGATGGGGACAGTGTAGAGGTAGTTTTACTCTGTATCTAACCCCGTGCTGTACCTGTCCTGGGAGTGTATAATGGGGACAGTGTAGAGGGAGTTTTACTCTGTATCTAACCCCGTGCTGTACCTGTCCTGGGAGTGTTTGATGGGGACAGCGTAGAGGGAGCTTTACTCTGCATCTAACACCGTATTGTTCCTCCCCTGGGAGTGTTTGATGGGGACAGCGTAGAGGGAGCTTTACTCTGTTTCTTACCTCGTGCTGTACCTGTCCAGGGAATGTTTGATGGGGACATTGTAGAGCGAGCTCTACTCTGTATCTTACCCTGTGCTGGACCTGTCCTGGGAGTGTTTCATGGAGGCAGTGTGGAGTGAGCTTTGCTCTGAATCAAACACTGTGATGTTCCTGTCCTGGGAGTGTTTGATGGGGACAGAGTAGAGGGAGCTTTACTCTGTTTCTAACCCCGTGCTGTACCTGTCCAGGGAGCGTTTGATGTGGTCAGTGTAGTGGTAGCTTTGCTCTGAATCAAACCCTGTGATGTAGCTGTCCTGGGAGTATTTGATGGTGACAGTGTAGAGGGAGCTTTACTCTGTATCTAACCCCGTGATGTACCTTTCCTGGGAATGTTTGATGGGGACTCTGTAGAGGGAGCTTTACCCTGTATCTAACCCCGTCCTCTACCAGTCCTGGGAGTGTTTGATGGGGACAGTGTTTTGGGAGCTGTACTGTCTATTTTACCCCATGCTGTACCTGTTCTGGCAGTGTTTGATGGGGACAGTATCGATGGAGCTTTACTCTGTATCTAATCACGTGCTTGACCTGTCCTGGGAGTGATTGATGCAGACACTAGAGGGAGCGTTACTCTGTACCTAACCCTATTAAGTTCCTCCCCTGGGAGTGTTTCATGGAGGCAGTGTGGAGTGAGCTTTACTCTGAATCAAACACTGTGATGTACCTGTCCTGTGAGTGTTTTATGGGGATGGTGTAGACGGAGCTTTGCTCTGTACCTCATCCCGTGCTGTACCTGTCCTGGGAGTGTTTCATGGGGACAGTACAGTGCTATATCGACTCTGTATCTAACCCCGTGCTGTCCCTGTCCTGGGAGGATTTCATGGGGACAGTATAGAGGGAGCTTTACTCTGTATCTAACCCCGTGATGTACCTGTCCTGGGAGTGTTTGATGGGGTCAGTGTAGAGGGAGATTTACTCTGTATCTAAACCCGTGATGTATCTGTCCTGGGAGTGTTTGATGGGGTCAGTGTAGAGGGCACTGTTTTCTGTATCTGACCCTGTACTGCATCTGTCATCAGAGTGTTTCATGGAGGCATTGTGGAGCGAGCTTTGCTCTGAATCAAACCCCGTGATGTACCAGTTCTGGGAGTGTTTGTTGGGCACAGTGTCGAGGGAGCTCTACTCTGTATCTCACCCGTGCTGTACCTGTCCTGGGAGTGTTTGTTGGGCACAGTGCAGAGGGAGCTTTACACTGTATCTAACCCCATGCTGTACCTGTGCTGGCTGTGTTTGTTGGGGACAGTGTGGAGGGAGCTTTACTCTGTATCTAACCCCGTGCTGTACCTGTCCTGGGAATGTTTGATGGGAAGAGTGTAGAGGGAGCTTTATTCTGTATCTAACCTCGTGATGTACCTCTCCGGGGAGTGTTTGATGGGGACAGAGTATAGGGAGCTTTACTCTGTATCTAACCCCGTGCTGTACCTGTCCTGGGAATGTTTGATGGGTATAGTGTAGAGGGAGCTTTATTCTGTATCTAACCTCGTGATGTACCTCTCCGGGGAGTATTTGATGGGGACAGAGTATAGGGAGCTTTACTCTGTATGTAACTCCTTGCTGGACCTGAGCTGTGAGTGCTTGATGCGGACAGTGTGGAGGGAGCTTTACTCGGTAATCACGGGTTTAGATACATTTCCTGGGAATGTTTGATCGGGACTGTGGAGAGGGAGCTATACCCTGTAATTAACCCTGTGCTGTACCTGTCCTATGAGTGTTTGATGGGGACAGTGTAGAGGGAGCTCGACTCTGTGTCTAACCGCGTGTTGTACCTGACCTGGGAGTGTTTGATGGGGACAGTGTAGATGGAGCTTTACTCTGTATCTAACCCCGTGCTGTACCTGTCCTGGGAGTGTTTGATGGGGACAGTGTAGTGGGAGCTTTACTCTGTATCTGAACCCGTGCTGTACTTGTCCTGGGAGTGTTAGATGGGGACAGTGTAGATGGTTCTTTACTCTGTATCTAACCCCGTGCTGTACCTGTCCTGGGAGTGTTTGATGGGGACAGTGTAGAGGGAGCTTTACTCTGTATCTAACCCCTTGTTGAAAGTGTCCTGGGAGTGTTTGATGGGGACAGTGTAGATGGTTCTTTACTCTGTATCTAACCCTGTCATATTCCTCCCCTGGGAGTGTTTGTTGGGCACAGTGTAGAGGGAGCTCTACTCTGTATCTAACCCGTGCTGTACCTGTCCTGGGAGTGTTTGTTGGGCACAGTGTAGATGGGGCTTTACTCTGTATCTAACCCCATGCTGTACCTGTGCGGGGTGTGTTTGTTGGGGCCAGTGTAGAGGGAGCTTTACTCTTTTGTCTAACCCCGTGCTGTACCTGTCCTGGGAGTGTTTGATGGGGACGGTGTACAGGGAGCTTTACTCTATATCTTACCCCGTGCTGTACTTGTCCTGGGAGTGTTAGATGGGGACAGTGTAGATGGTTCTTTACTCTGTATCTAACCCCGTGCTGTACCTGTCCTGGGCGTGTTTGATGGGGACAGTGTAGAGGGAGCTCTACTGTGTATCTTACCCCATAGTGTACCTGCCCTGGGAGTGTTTGATGGGGATAGTGTGGAGGGAGCTTTACTCTGTATCTAAGTCCGTGCTGTACCTGTCCTGAGAGTGTTTGATGGGGACAGTGTATAAGGAGCTTTACTCTGTATCTAACCCCATGGTGTTCCTGCCCTGGGAGTGTTTGATGGGGACAGTGTAGAGGGAGCTTTACTCGGTACATCACGGGTTTAGATACGTTTCCTGGGAATGTTTGATGGGGACTGTGTAGAGGGAGCTTTACCCTGTATCTAACCCCGTGCTGTACCTGTCCTGGGAGTGTTTCATGGAGGCAGTGTGGAGTGACCTTTACTCTGAATCAAACACAGTGATGTCCCTGTGCTGGGAGGGTTTGATGGGTACAGAGGACAGGGAGCTTTACTCTATATCTAACCCCGTGCTGTTCTGGTCTTGGGTGTGTTTGATGGGGACAGTGTAGAGGGAGCTTTACTCTGTATCTAACCCCGTGCTGTACCTCTCCTGGGAGTGTTTCATGGAGGCAGTGTGGAGTGAGCTTTACTCTGAATCAAACAATGTGATGTCCCTGTGCTGGGAGGATTTGATGGGGACAGTGTAGGGGAAGCTTTACTCTGTATCTAACCCCGTGCTGTACGTGTCCTGGGAGTGTTTGATGGGGACAGGGTAGAGGGAGCTTTACTATGTATCTAACCCCGTGCTGTACCTGTCCTGTGAGTGTTTGTTTGGGACGGGGTAGATGTAGCTTTACTCTGTATCTAACCCCGTGCTGTACTTGTCCTGGGAGTGTTTGATGGGGACAGTGTAGAGGGAGCTTTACTCTGTATCTAACCCCATGCTGTACCTCTCCTGGGAGTGTTTCATGGAGGCAATGTGGAGTGAGCTTTACTCTGAATCAAACAATGTGATGTCCCTGTGCTGGGAGGGTTTGATGGGGACAGTGTAGGGGAAGCTTTACTCTGTACCTAACCCCGTGCTGTACGTGTCCTGGGAGTGTTTGATGGGGACAGGGTAGAGGGAGCTTTACTATGTATCTAACCCCGTGCTGTACCTGTCCTGTGAGTGTTTGTTTGGGACGGGGTAGATGTAGCTTTACTCTGTATCTAACCCCGAGCTGTACCTGTCCTTGGAGTGTTTCATGGAGGCAGTGTAGAGGGAGCTTTGCTCTGAATCAAACCCTGTGATGTACCGGTCCTGGGAGTGTTTGATGGGGACAGTGTGGAGGGAGCTTTGCTCTGAATCAAACCCTGTGATGTACCGGTCCTGGGAGTGTTTGATGGGGACAGTGTAGAGGGAGCTTTACTCTGTATCTAACCCCGTGCTGTCCCTGTCCTGGGAGGATTTCATGGGGACAGTATAGAGGGAGATTTACTCTGTATCTAACCCCGTGCTGTACCTGTCCTGGGAGTGTTTGATGGGGACATTATAGATGGAGCTTTACTCTGTATCTAACCCAGTGATTTACCTGTCTTGGGAGTGTTTGATGGGATCAGTGTAGAGGGCACTGTTTTCTGTATCTGACAATGTACTGCATCTGTCATCAGAGTGTTTCATGGAGGCAGTGTGGAGTGAGCTTTACTCTGAATCAAACACTGTGATGTACCTGTCCTGTGAGTGTTTAATGGGGATGGTGTAGACGGAGCATTGCTCTGTACCTCATTCCGTGCTGTACCTGTCCTGGGAGTGTTGGATGGGGACAGTGTAGTACTAGATCTACTCTTTATCTCACCCCATGCTGTACCTGTCTTGGGAATGTTTGATGGGAACAGTGTAGAGGGAGATTTACTCTGTATCTAACCCCGTGCTGTACCTGCCCTGGGAGTGTTTGATGTGGGCAGTGTAGAGGGAGCTTTAGTCTGTATCAAACCCCATTGTGTACATTCCCTGGGTGTGTTTGTTGGGGACAGTGTCGAGGCAGTTTTACTCTGTATGTAACTCCGTGCTGCACCTGTCCTGGGTGTGTTTGATGGGGTCAGTGTAGAGGGAGTTTTACTCTGTATCTAACCCCGTGCTGTCCCTGTCCTGGGAGTGTTTGATGGGGACAGTGTAGAGGGAGTTTCACTCTGTATCTAATGCCGTGCTGTACCTGTCCTGGGATTGTTTGTTGGAGACAGTGTAGAGGGAATTTTACTCTGTATCTAACCCCGTGCTGTACCTGTCCTGGGAGTGTTGATGGGGACAGTGAAGATGGAGCTTTACACTGTATCTAACCCGCGCGGGTCCTCCATCAATCAGTAAGACACGGCTGGACCTCCAGCCAATCAGGAAGTTCCAGGGTGGTCCTCCAGCCAATCAGTGAGAGGCAGGCTGGTCAGCCATTGTCTCTGATTGGACAGACAGGCTGCACCTGTCCTGGAGTGTTTGATGGGGACAGTGCAGAGGGAGCTTTAATCTGTGTCTAACCGCGTATTGTACCTGTCCTGGGAGTGTTTGATTGGGACAGTGTAGAGGGAGCTTTACTCTGTATCTAACCCCGTGCTGTACCTGTCCTGGGAGTGTTTGATGGGGACAGTGTAGAGGGAGCTTTACTCCGTATCTTACCCCGTGCTGTACTTGTCCTTGGAGTGTTTGATGGGGACAGTGTGGAGGGAGCTTTACTCTGTATCTCGCCCCTTGTTGTAAGTGTCCAGGGAGTGTTTGATGGGGACAGTGTAGATGGTTCTTTACTCTGTATCTAACCCTGTCATATTCCTCTCCTGAGAGTGTCTGTTGCGAACAGTGGAGAGGGAGCTTTTTTCTGTACCTAACCCTGTTATATGCCTCCCCTGGGAGTGTTTGATGGGGACAGTTTAGAGTGAGCTTTACTCTGTATCTAACCCCATACTGTATCGGTCCTGGGAGTGTTTGATGCGGACACTGTAGACGGTGCGTTTCCATGTATCTGAGGCTGTATTGTATCTGTCATTGGAGTGTTTCATGGAGACAGTGTGGTGGGAGATTTACTCTATATCTTAACCCGTGCTGTACCTGTCCGGGGAGTGTTTGATGGGGACAGTGTAGAGGGATCTTTACTCTACATCTTCACCTGTGCTGTACCTGTCCTGGGATTGTTTGATGGGTACAGTGTTTTGGGATCTGTACTGTCTATTTAACCCCATGCTGTACCTGTCCTGGGAGTGTTTGATGGGGACAGTGTAGAAGGAGCTTTACTCTGTATCTAAACCCGTGCTGTAGCTGCCCTTGGAGTGTTTGTTGGTGACAGTGTAGGGGGAGCCCTACTGTGTATCTAACCCCGTGCTGTACTTGTCCCGGGAGTGTTTCATGGAGGCAGTGTGGAGGGAGCTTTGCTCTGAATCAAACCCTGTGATTAACCAGTCCTGGGAGTGTTTGATGGAGACAGTGTAGAGGGAGATTTACTCTTTATCTAACTACGTGCTGGACCTGTCCTGTGAGTGCTTGATGGGGACAGTGTAGAGGGAGCTTTACTCTGTATCTAACCCCGTGCTGTACCTGTCCTGGGAGTGTTTGCTGGGAACAGTGTAGAGGGAGCTTTACTCTGTATTTAATCCCATGCTGTACTTGTCTCTGGAGTGTTTCATGGCGGCAGTTTGGAGCGAGATTTGCTCTGAATCAAACCCTATAATAACCTGCCCTCCGAGTTTTTGATGGAGACAGAGTAGACGGAGCTTTACTCTGTATCTAACACTGTGCCGTTCCTGTTCTGTGAGTGTTTGATGGGGACAGTGTAGAGGGAACTTTACTCTGTATCTAACCCCATGGTGTACCTGCCCTGGGAGTGTTTGATGGAGGCCGTGTGGAGTGAACTTTACTCTGAATCAAACACTGTGATGTTCCTGTCCTGAGAGTGTTTGATGGGGATCGAGTATAGGGAGATTTACTCTGTATCTAACTTCATGATGTACCTGTCCTGGGAGTGTTTGATGGGGACAGTGTAGAGGGTGCTGTACACTGCATCTTACCCCGTGCTGTACCAGTCCTGGGAGTGTTTGATGGGGACGCAATACAGGGAGATTTACTCTGTATCTTCACCCGTGCTGTACCTGTCCTCGTAATATTTGATGGCGACATTGTAGAGGGAGCTTTACTCTGTATCTAACCCGGTGCTGTATCTGTCCTGGGAGTGTTTGATGGGGACGGTGTAGAGGGAGCTTTACTCTGTATCTAACCCTGTGCTGTACCTGTCCTGGGTGTGTTTCATGGGGACAGTATAGGGGGAGCTTTACTCTGTATCTAACCCCGTGCTGTACCTGTCCTGGGAGTGCTTGATGGGGACAGTGTAGAGGGAGCTTTATTCTGTATCTAACCCCGTGCTGTACCTGTGCTGGGAGTGTTTGACGTGGTCAGTATAGTGGTAGCTTTACACTGAATCAAATTCTGTGATGTACCAGTACTGGGATTGTTTGATGGGGACAGTGTAGAGGGAGCTCTACTGTGTATCTAACCCCGTGCTGTATTTGTCCTGGGCCTGTTTGATGGGGACAGTGTAGAGAGAGCTTTACTCTGTATCTAACCCCGCGCTGAACCTGTCCTGGGAGTGTTTCATGCAGGCAGTGTGGAGTGAGCTTTGCTCTGAATCAAACACTGTGATGTGCCTGTCCTGAGAGTGTTTGATGGGGACCGAGTATAGGGAGCTTTACTCTGTATCTAACCCCGTGCTGAACCTGTCCTGGGAGTGTGTGATGGGGATATTGTAGAGGGAGCTTTACTCTGTATCTAACCCCGTGCTGTACCTGTCCTGAGAGTGTTTCATGCAGGCAATGTGGAGTGAGCTTTGCTCTGAATCAAACACTGTGATGTACCTGTCCTGGAGTGTTTGATGGGGACGGTGTAGAGGGAGGTTTACTCTGTATCTTATCCCATGCTGTATCTGTCCTGGGAGTGTTTGATGGGAACAGTGTAGAGGGAGCTTTACTCTGTATCTAACCCTGTGCTGTACCTGTCCTGGGAGTGTTTAATGGGGATATTGTAGAGGGAGCTTTATTCCGTATATAACCAGTGATGTACCTGTCCTGGGAGTGTTGATGGGGACACTGTAGGGGGAGCTTTACTCTGTATCGAACCCCATGGTGTACATTCCCTGTGTGTGTTTGTTGGGGCCTATGTCGAGGGAGCTTTACTCTGTATCTAACCCCATGGTGTACCTGCGCTGGGAGTGTTTGATGGGGACAGTGTGGAGTGAGCTTTGCTCTGAATCATACACTATGATGTTCCTGTACTGGGAGTGTTTGATGGGGACAGTGTAGGGGGAGCTTTACTCTGTATCTAACTCTGTGCTGTACCTGTCCTGTGAGTGTTTGATGGGGACGGTGTAGAGGGAGCTTTACTCTGTATCTAACCCCGTGCTATACCTGTCCTGGGAGTGTTTGATGGGGACGGTGTAGAGGGAGCTTTACTCTGTATCTAACCCCGTGCTATACCTGTCCTGGGAGTGTTTGATGGGGATATTGTAGAGGAAGCTTTACTCTGTATCTAACCCCGTGCTGTAACTGTCCTGAGAGTGTTTCATGCAGGCAATGTGGAGTGAGCTTTGCTCTGAATCAAACACTGTGATGTACCTGTCTTGGAGTGTTGGGGATATTGTAGAGGGAGCTTTATTCCGTATATAACCAGTGATGTACCTGTCCTGGGAGTGTTGATGGGGACACTGTAGGGGGAGCTTTACTCTGTATCGAACCCCATAGTGTACATTCCCTGGGTGTGTTTGTTGGGGCCGGTGTCGACGGAGCTTTACTCTGTATCTAACCCTGTGTTGTACCTGTCCTGTGAATGTTTCATGGAGGCAGTGTGGAGGGAGCTTTGCTCTAAATCAAACCCTGTGACGTACCAGTCCTGGGAGTGTTTGATTGGGACAATGTAGAGGGAGCTTTACTCTGTATCTAACCCCATGTTGTCCCTGACCTGGGAGTGTTTGATGGCGACAGTGTGGAGGGAGCTCTGCTCTGTATCTAACCCCGTGCTATCCTTGTCCTGGGAGTGTTTAATGGAGGGAGTGTTGTGTGAGCTTTGCTCTGAATCAAACATATTGATGTTCCTGTCCTGGGTATGTTTGATGGAGACAGTATTGGGGGAGCTTTACTCTGTATCTAACCTCATGCTGTACCTGTCCTGGGAGTGCTTGATAGGGACAGTGTTGAGGGAGCTTTACTCTGTATCTAACCCCGTGCTGTACATGTCCTGGGAGTGTTTGATGTGGTCAGTATAGTGGTAGCTTTGCTCTGAATCAAACAATTTGATGTCACTGTCCTGGGAATGTTTGATGGGGACGGTGTACAGGGTGCTTTGGTCTGTATCTAACCCCGTGCTATACTTGCCCTGGAAGTGTTTGATGGGAACAGTGTAGCGGGAGCTTTACTCTGTATCTCACCCCATGCTGTACCTGTCCTGGGAGTGTTTCATGGAGGCAGTGTGGAGGGAGCTTTGCTCTGAATCAAACCCTATGATTTACCAGCCCTGGGAATGTGTGATGGGGACAGTGTCGAGGGAACTTTACTCTGTTTCTAACCCCATGGTGTACCTGCCCTGGGAGTGTTTGATGGGGACAGTTTAGAGGGAGCTTTACTCTGTATCTAACCCCATGGTCTACCTGCACTGGGAGTGTTTGATGTGGACAGTATAGTGGTAGCTTTACTCTGTATCTAACCCCGTGCTGTACCAGTCCTGGGAGTGTTTGATGGGGACGCAGTAGAGGGAGCTTTACTCTGTATCTTCACCCGTGCTGTACCTGTCCTCGTAATGTTTGATGGGGACATTGTAGAGGGAGCTTTATTCTGTATCTAATCCCGTGACGTACCTGTCCGGGGAGTGTTTGATGGGGACAGAGTTTAGGGAGCTTTACTCTGTATCTAACCCCATGGTGTACTTTTCCTAGGCGTGTTTGATGGGGACAGTGTAGAAGGAACTCTACTGTGTATCTAACCCCATGCTGTACCTGTCCTGGGAATGTTTGATGGGGACAATGTGGTGGGAGCTTTACTCTGTATCTAACCCCGTGCTGTACCTGTCCTGGGAGTGTTTCATGGAGGCCGTGTGGAGTGAGCTTTGCTCTGATTCAATCACTGTGATGTTCCTTTCCTGGGAGTGTTTGATGGGGACAGTGTAGAGTGAGCTTTACTCTGTATCTAAACCCGTGCTGTACCTGCCCTGGGAGTGTTTGATGGGGACAGTATTGGGGGAGCTTTACTCTGTATCTAACCCCGTGCTGTACCTGTCCTGGGCGTGTTTGATGGGGACAGTGTAGAGGGAGCTTTACTCTGTATCTTACCCCGTGCTGTACCTGTCCTGGGAGTGTTGATGGGGACAGGGTAGAGGGAGCTCTACTCTGTATCTAACCCCGTGCTGTCCCTGCCCTGGGAGTGTTTGATGGGGACAGTGTAGTGGGAGCTTTACTCTGTATCTAACCCCGTGCCGTACCTGACCTGGGAGTGTTTGATGGGGACAGTGTAGAGGGAGCTCTGCTCTGTATCTTCACCCGTGCTGTACCTGTCCTCGTAATGTTTGATGGGGACATTGTGGAGGGGGCGCTAATCTGTATCTAACCCGTGCTGTACCTGTCCTGTGAATGTTTCATGGAGGCAGTGTGAAGGGAGCTTAGCTCTGAATCATACCCTGTGATGTACCTGTCCTGGGAGTGTTTGATGGAGACGGTGTAGAGGGAGCTCTACTCTGTATCTAACCCCGTGCTGTCCCTGTCCTGGGAGTGTTTGATGGCGACAGTGTAGAGGGAGCTTTATTCTGTATCTAATCACGTGATGTACCTGTCCTGGGAGTGTTTGATGGGGACATTGTAGAGGGAGCTTTACTCTGTATCTAACCCCATGGTGTACCTGTCCTAGGCGTGTTTGATGGGTCAGTGTAGAGGGAGATCTAATGTGTATCTAACCCCGTGCTGTACCTGTCCTGGGAATGTTTGAGGGGGACACTGTAGGGGGAGCTTTACTCTGTATCTCACTCTGTGCTGTACCTGTCCTGGGACTGTTTGATGGGGACAGTGTCGAGGGAGCTTTACTCTGTATCTAACCCCATGCTGCTCCAGTCCTGGGAGTGTTTGATGGGGACAGTGTACAGGGTGCTTTACTCTGTATCTTCACCCGTGCTGTACCTGTGCTTGTAATGTTTGATGGGGTCATTGTAGAAGGGGGGCTAATCTGTATCTAACCCCATGCTGTACGTGTCCTAGGAATGTTTGATTGGGACAGTTTAGAGGGAGCTCTACTCTGTATCTTACCCCGTGCTGTTCCTGTCCTGGGAATGTGTGATGGGGACAGTTTGGAGGGAGCTCTACTCTGTATCTAACCCCGTGCTGTACCTGTCCTGGGAATGTGTGATGGGGACAGTTTGGAGGGAGCTCTACTCTGTATCTAACCCCGTGCTGTACCTGTCCTGGGAATGTGTGATGGGGACAGTTTGGAGGGAGCTCTACTCTGTATCTAACCCCGTGCTGTACCTGTCCTCGGCGTGTTTGGTGGGAACAGTGTAGAGGGAACTTTACTCTGTATCTAACCCCATGGTGTATCTGTCCTGGGAGTGTTTGATGGGGACGGTGTAGAGGGAGCTTTACTCTGTATGTTCACCCGTGCTGTACCTGTCCTCGTAATGTTTGATGGGGACATTGTAGAGGGGGTGCTAATCTGTATCTAACCCCGTGATGCACCTGTTGTGGAAGTCTTTAATGGGGACGGTGTAGAGGCAGCTTTACTCTGTATCTAACCACGTGCTGTACCTGTCCTGGGAGTGTTTGATGGGGACAGTGTAGAGGGAACGTTACTCCGTATCTAACCCCGTGCTGTACCTGTCCTGGGAGTGCTTGATGGGGACAGTGTAGAGGTAGCTCTATTCTGTATCTAACCCGGTGCTGTACCTGTCCTGGGAGTGTTTCATGGCGGCAGTGTGGAGGGAGCTTTGCTCTGAATCAAACCATGTGATGTACCAGTCCTGGGTGTGTTTGATGGGAAGAGTAGCGGGAGCTTTATTCTGTATCTAACCCTGTGATCTACCTGTCCATGGAGTGTTTGATGGGGACAGAGTAAAGGGACGTTTACTCTCTTTCTTACCCCGTGCTATGCCACTCCTGGGAGTGTTTAATGGGGACAGTGTAGAGGGAGCTCTACTCTGTATCTAACCCCGTGCTGTACCTGTCCTGGGTGTGTTTGTTGAGGACATTGCAGGGGGAGCTTTGCTCTGTATCTTCACCCGTGCTGTGCCTATCCTCGTAATGTTTCATGGGGACATTGTAGAGGGGGCGCTAATCTGTATCTAACCCCGTGATGTATCTTTCGTGGGAGTGTTTGATGGACACGGTGTAGAGGGAGCTTTTCTCTGTACCTAATCCCCATGGTATACCTGCCCTGGGAGTGTTTGATGGGGACAATGTAGAGGGAACTTCACTCTGTATCTGACCCCATGCTGTACCTGTCCTGGGAGTGTTTGATGGGGACAGTTTAGAGGTAGCTCTATTGTGTATCTAACGCCGTGATGTACCTGTCCTGGGAGTGCTTCATGGGGACAGTGTAGAGGGAGCTTTACTCTGTATCGAACCCAATGCTGTACCTGTCCTGGGAGTGTTTGATGTGGTCAGTATTGGGGGAGCTTTACTCTATATCTAACCCCGTGCTGTACCTGTCCTGGGAGAGTTTGATGGGGACAGTGTAGAGGGATCTCTATTCTGTATCTAAACCTGTGCTGTACCTGTCCTGGGAGTGTTTCATGGCGGCAGTGTAGAGGGAGCTCTATTTTGTATCTAAACTCGTGCTGTACCTGTCCTGGGAGAGTTTCATGGCGGCAGTGTGGAGTGAGCTTTGCTCTAAATCAAACACTGTGATGTACCTGTCCTGGGAGTCTTTGATGGGGACAGAGTAGATGGAGCTTTATTCTGTATCTCACCCCGTGCTGTACCTGTCCTGGGGCTGTTTGATGTGGTCGTTATAGTGGTAGCTTTACTCTGTATCTAACCCCGTGCTGTACCTGTCCTGGGAGTGTTTGATGGGGACAGTGTAGAGGGAGCTTTACTCTGTATCTAACCCCGTGCTGTACCTGTCCTGGGAGTGTTTGATGGGGTCAGTGTAGAGGGAGATTTACTCTGTATCTAACCCCGTGCTGTACCTGTCCTGGGAGTGTTTGATGGGAACAGTGTTGAGGGAGCTCTACTCTGTATCTAATTCCCATGCTGTACCTGTTCTGGGGGTGTTTCATAGAGGCAGCGTGGAGTGAGCTATGCTCTGAATCGAACACTGTGCTGTACCTGTCCTGGGAGTGTTTGGTGGGGACAGTGTAGAGGGAGCTCTATTGTGTATCTAACGCCGTGATGTACCTGTCCTGGGAGTGTTTGATTGCGACAGTGTAGAGGGGTGCTTTACTCTGTATCTAACCCCGTGCTGTACCTGTCCTGGTAGTGTTTGATGGGAACAGTGTAGATGGAGCTTTACTCTGTATCTAACCCCATGGTGTACCTGTCCTGGGAGTGTTTGATGTGATCAGTATTGGGGGAGCTTTACTCTATATCTAACCCCGTGCTGTACCTGTCCTGGGAGAGTTTGATGGGGACAGTGTAGAGGGATCTCTATTCTGTATCTAAACCTGTGCTGTACCTGTCCTGGGAGTGTTTCATGGCGGCAGTGTAGAGGGAGCTCTATTTTGTATCTAAACTCGTGCTGTACCTGTCCTGGGAGAGTTTCATGGCGGCAGTGTGGAGTGAGCTTTGCTCTAAATCAAACACTGTGATGTACCTGTCCTGGGAGTGTTTGATGGGGACAGAGTAGATGGAGCTTTATTCTGTATCTCACCCCGTGCTGTACCTGTCCTGGGGCTGTTTGATGTGGTCGTTATAGTGGTAGCTTTACTCTGTATCTCACCCTGTGCTGTACCCGTCCTGGGGCTGTTTGATGTGGTCGTTATAGTGGTAGCTTTACTCTGTATCTAAACCCATGCTGTACCTGTTCTGGGGGTGTTTCATAGAGGCAGCGTGGAGTGAGCTATGCTCTGAATCGAACACTGTGCTGTCCCTGTCCTGGGAGTGTTTGGTGGGGACAGTGTAGAGGGAGCTCTATTGTGTATCTAACGCAGTGATGTACCTGTCCTGGGAGTGTTTGATTGGGACAGTGTAGAGGGGTGCTTTACTCTGTATCTAACCCCGTGCTGTACCTGTCCTGGTAGTGTTTAATGGGAACAGTGTAGATGGAGCTTTACTCTGTATCTAACCCCATGGTGTACCTGTCCTGGGAGTGTTTGATGGGGACAGTGTAGAGGGAGCTCTACTCTGTATCTAACCCCGTGCTGTACCTGTCCTGGGAGTGTTTGATGGGGACAGTGTAGAGGGAGCTTTACTCTGTATCTAACCCCTTGCTGTACCTGTCCTGGGAGTGTTTGATGGGTCAGCGTAGAGGGAGCTTTACTCTGTATCTAACCCCGTGCAGTACTAGTCCTGGGAGTGTTTGATTGGGACAGTGTAGAGGGAGCTTTACTCTGTATCTAACCCCATGCTGTACCTGTCCTGGGAATGTGTGATGGGACAGTGCAGAGGGAGCTTTACTCTGTATCTAACCCCATGGTGTACATGCGCTGGGAGTGTTTGATGGAGATAGTGCAGAGGGACCTTTACTCTGTATCTTACTCCATGCTGTACCTGTCCTGGGAGTGTTTGATGGGGACAGAGTAGAGGGAGCTTTACTCTGTATCTAACCCCGTGCTGTACCTGTCCTGTGAGTGTTTGATGTGGTCATTATAGTGGTAGCTTTACTCTGTATGTAACCCCGTGCTGTACCTGTCGTGGGAGTGTTTGATGGGGACGGTGTAGAGGGAGCTTTGCTCTGAATCAAACCCTGTGATGTACCAGTCCTGGGAGTGTTTGATTGGGACAGTGTAGAGGGAGCTTTACTCTGTATCTAACCCCGTGCTGTACCTGTCCTGGGAGTGTTTGATGGCGACAGTGTAGAGGGAGCTCTACTCTGTATCTAACCCCATGGTATACCTGCCCTGGGAGTGTTTGATGGGCACAATGTAGAGTGAGCTTTACTCTGTATCTATCCCCGTGCTGTTCCTGTCCTGGGAGTGTTTGATGGGGATCGAGTACAGGGAGCTTTACTCTGTATCTAACCTCGTGCTGTACCTGTCCTGGGAGTGTTTGATGGGGACAGTGTAGAGGGAGCTTTACTCTGTATCTAACCTCGTGCTGTACCTGTCCTGGGAGTGTTTGATGGGGTCAGTGTAGAGGGAGTTCACTGTGTATCTAACCACGTGCTGTACCTGTCCTGGGAATGTGTGTTGCGGACAATCTAGAGGGAGCTCTACTCTGTATCTAACCCCGTGTTGTACCTGTCCTGGGAGTGTTTGATGGGGACAGTGTAGAGTGAGATTTACTCTGTATCTTACCCCGTGCTGTACCTGTCCTGGGAGTGTTTGATGGGGACAGTGTAGAGGGAGCTTTACTCTCGATCTAACCCCGTGCTGTACCTGTCCTGGGAATGTTTGATGGGGACGGTTTAGAGGGAATTCTACTCTGTTTCTAAACCCATGCTGTCCCTGTTCTGGGGCTGTTTCATGGAGCCAGTGTGGAGTGAGCTATGATCTGAATCAAACACTATGATGTTCCTGTCCTGAGAGTGTTTGATGAAGATCGAGTATAGGGAGCTTTACTCTGTATCTAACCCCGTGATGTACCTGTCCTGGGAGTGTTTGATGGGGTCAGTGTAGAGGGAGTCCACTGTGTATCTAACCACGTGCTGTACCTGTCCTGGGAATGTGTGTTGCGGACAATCTAGAGGGAGCTCTACTCTGTATCTAACCCCGTGTTGTACCTGTCCTGGGAGTGTTTGATGGGGACAGTGTAGAGGGAGATTTACTCTGTATCTTACCCCGTGCTGTACCTGTCCTGGGAGTGTTTGATGGGGACAGTGTAGAGGGAGCTTTACTCTGTATCTAACCTCGTGCTGTACCTGTCCTGGGAGTGTTTGATGGGGTCAGTGTAGAGGGAGTTCACTGTGTATCTAACCACGTGCTGTACCTGTCCTGGGAATGTGTGTTGCGGACAATCTAGAGGGAGCTCTACTCTGTATCTAACCCCGTGTTGTACCTGTCCTGGGAGTGTTTGATGGGGACAGTGTAGAGGGAGATTTACTCTGTATCTTACCCCGTGCTGTACCTGTCCTGGGAGTGTTTGATGGGGACAGTGTAGAGGGAGCTTTACTCTCGATCTAACCCCGTGCTGTACCTGTCCTGGGAATGTTTGATGGGGACGGTTTAGAGGGAATTCTACTCTGTTTCTAAACCCATGCTGTCCCTGTTCTGGGGCTGTTTCATGGAGCCAGTGTGGAGTGAGCTATGATCTGAATCAAACGCTATGATGTTCCTGTCCTGAGAGTGTTTGATGAAGATCGAGTATAGGGAGCTTTACTCTGTATCTAACTCCATGCTGTACCTGTCCTGGGAGTGTTTGATGGGGACAGTGTAGAGGGAGCTTTACTCTGTATCTAACCTCGTGCTGTACCTGTCCTGGGAGTGTTTGATGGGGTCAGTGTAGAGGGAGTTCACTGTGTATCTAACCACGTGCTGTACCTGTCCTGGGAATGTGTGTTGCGGACAATCTAGAGGGAGCTCTACTCTGTATCTAACCCCGTGTTGTACCTGTCCTGGGAGTGTTTGATGGGGACAGTGTAGAGGGAGATTTACTCTGTATCTTACCCCGTGCTGTACCTGTCCTGGGAGTGTTTGATGGGGACAGTGTAGAGGGAGCTTTACTCTCGATCTAACCCCGTGCTGTACCTGTCCTGGGAATGTTTGATGGGGACGGTTTAGAGGGAGCTTTACTCTGTATCTAACCCCTTGCTGTACCTGTCCTGGGAGTGTTTGATGGGGACGGTTTAGAGGGAATTCTACTCTGTTTCTAAACCCATGCTGTCCCTGTTCTGGGGGTGTTTCATGTAGGCAGTGTGGAGTGAGCTATGATCTGAATTAAACACTATGATGTTCCTGTCCTGAGAGTGTTTGATGAAGATCGAGTATAGGGAGCTTTACTCTGTATCTAACTCCATGCTGTACCTGTCCTGGGAGTGTTTGATGGGGACAGTGTAGAGGGAGCTTTACTCTGTATCTAACCTCGTGCTGTACCTGTCCTGGGAGTGTTTGATTGGGACAGTGTCGAGGGAACTTTAATCTGTATCTAACCCCGTACTGTACCTGTCCTGGGAATGTGTGATGGGGACAGTTTGGAGGGAGATCTACTCTGTATCTAACTTCGTGCTGTACCTATCCTCGTAATGTTTGATGGGGACATTGTAGATGGGGCGCTATTCTGTATCTAATCCCGTGATGTACCTGTCGTGGGAGTGTTTGATGGGGACGGTGTTGAGGGAGCTTTACTCTGTTTCTAACCCCGTACTGTACCTGTCCTGGTATTGTTTGATGGGGACAGTGTAAAGGGAGCTCTACCCTGTACCTAACCCCATGCTGTACCTGTCCTGGGAGTGTTTGATGGGGACGGTGTAGAGGGAGTTCACTGTGTATCTAACCACGTGCTGTACCTGTCCTGGGAATGTGTGTTGCAGACAATCTAGAGGGAGCTCTATTCTGTATCTAACCCCATGTTGTACCTGTCCTGGGAGTGTTTGATGGGGACAGTGTAGAGGGAGATTTACTCTCGATCTAACCCCGTGCTGTACCTGTCCTGGGAATGTTTGATGGGGACGGTTTAGAGGGAATTCTACTCTGTTTCTAAACCCATGCTGTCCCTGTTCTGGGGCTGTTTCATGGAGCCAGTGTAGAGTGAGCTATGATCTGAATCAAACACTATGATGTTCCTGTCCTGAGAGTGTTTGATGAAGATCGAGTATAGGGAGCTTTACTCTGTATCTAACTCCATGCTGTACCTGTCCTGGGACTGTTTGATGGGGACAGTGTAGAGGGAGCTTTACTCTGTATCTAACCTCGTGCTGTACCTGTCCTGGGAGTGTTTGATGGGGTCAGTGTAGAGGGAGTTCACTGTGTATCTAACCACGTGCTGTACCTGTCCTGGGAATGTGTGTTGCGGACAATCTAGAGGGAGCTCTACTCTGTATCTAACCCCGTGTTGTACCTGTCCTGGGAGTGTTTGATGGGGTCAGTGTAGAGGGAGTTCACTGTGTATCTAACCACGTGCTGTACCTGTCCTGGGAATGTGTGTTGCGGACAATCTAGAGGGAGCTCTACTCTGTATCTAACCCCGTGTTGTACCTGTCCTGGGAGTGTTTGATGGGGACAGTGTAGAGGGAGATTTACTCTGTATCTTACCCCGTGCTGTACCTGTCCTGGGAGTGTTTGATGGGGACAGTGTAGAGGGAGCTTTACTCTCGATCTAACCCCGTGCTGTACCTGTCCTGGGAATGTTTGATGGGGACGGTTTAGAGGGAATTCTACTCTGTTTCTAAACCCATGCTGTCCCTGTTCTGGGGGTGTTTCATGTAGGCAGTGTGGAGTGAGCTATGATCTGAATCAAACACTATGATGTTCCTGTCCTGAGAGTGTTTGATGAAGATCGAGTATAGGGAGCTTTACTCTGTATCTAACTCCATGCTGTACCTGTCCTGGGAGTGTTTGATGGGGACAGTGTAGAGGGAGCTTTACTCTGTATCTAACCTCGTGCTGTACCTGTCCTGGGAGTGTTTGATTGGGACAGTGTCGAGGGAACTTTAATCTGTATCTAACCCCGTACTGTACCTGTCCTGGGAATGTGTGATGGGGACAGTTTGGAGGGAAATCTGCTCTGTATCTAACTTCGTGCTGTACCTATCCTCGTAATGTTTGATGGGGACATTGTAGATGGGGCGCTATTCTGTATCTAATCCCGTGATGTACCTGTCGTGGGAGTGTTTGATGGGGACGGTGTTGAGGGAGCTTTACTCTGTTTCTAACCCCGTACTGTACCTGTCCTGGTATTGTTTGATGGGGACAGTGTAAAGGGAGCTCTACCCTGTACCTAACCCCATGCTGTACCTGTCCTGGGAGTGTTTGATGGGGACGGTGTAGAGGGAGCTTTACTCGGTATCTAACCCCGTGCTGTACCTGTCCTGGGAATGTGTGATGGGGACTGTTTGGAAGGAGCTCTACTCTGTATCTAACTTCGTGCTGTACCTGCCCTAGGAGTGTTTCATGGAGGCAGTGTGGAGGGAGCTTTGCTCTGAATCAAACCCTGTGATGTACCTGTCCTGGGAGTGTTTGATTGGGACAGTGTAGAGGGAGCTCTACTCTGTATCTAACCCCATGCTGTACCTGACCTGGGAGTGTTTGATGGGAACAGTGTAGAGGGAACTTTACTCTGTATCGAGACCCGTGCTGTACCTGTCCTGGGAGTGTTTGATGGGAACAGTGTAGAGGCAGCTTTACTCTGTATCTATCCCCATGGTGTACCTGTCCTGGGAGTGTTTGATGGGTACAGTGTAGAGGGAGCTTTACTCTGTATCTAACCCCATGATGTACCTGCGCTGGGAGTGTTTGATGGGGATAGTATAGAGGGAGCATTAGTCTGTATCTTACTCCATGCTGTACCTGTCCTGGGTGTGTTTGATGGGGACAGTATAGCGGTAGCTTTAATCTCTATCTAACCCCATGCTGTACCTGTTCTGGGAGTGCTTGATGTGGTCATTATAGTGGTAGCTTTACTCGGTATCTAACCCTGTGCTGTACCTGTCCTGGGAGTGTTCATGGAGGCAGTGTAGAGGGAGCTTTACTCTGAATCAAACCCTGTGATGTACCAGTCCTGGGAGTGTTTGATGGGAACAGTGTTGAGGGAGCTTTACTCTGTATCTAATCCCATGCTGTACCTGTCCTGGGAGTGTTTGATGGGAACAGTGTTGAGGGAGCTCTACTCTGTATCTAATCCCATGCTGTACCTGTTCTGGGGGTGTTTCATAGAGGCAGCGTGGAGTGAGCTATGCTCTGAATCGAACACTGTGCTGTACCTGTCCTGGGAGTGTTTGGTGGGGACAGTGTAGAGGGAGCTCTATTGTGTATCTAACCCCGTGCTGTACCTGTCCTGGGAGTGTTTGGTGGGGACAGTGTAGAGGGAGCTCTATTGTGTATCTAACCCCGTGCTATACCTGTCCTGGGGGTGTTTGATGGGGACAGTGTAGAGGGAGCTTTACTCTGTATCGAACCTCGTGCTGTACCAGTCCTGGGAATGTTCGATGTGGACAGAGTAGAGGGAGCTTTACTCTGTATCTAACCCCGTGCTGCACCTGTCCTGGGAATGTTTGATGGGGACAGTGTTGAGGGAGCTTTACTCTGTATCTAACACCGTGCTGTACCTGTGCTGGGAGTGTTTGATGGGGATAGTGTAGAGGGAGCTCTACTCTATATCTAAACCCATGCTGTACCTGTTCTGGGGCTGTTTCATGGAGGCAGTGTGGAGTGAGCTATGCTCTGAATCAAACACTTTGCTGTAACTGTCCTGAGACAGTTTGATGGGGACCAAGTACAGGGAGCTTTACTATGTATCTAACGCCGTGATGTACCTGTCCTGGGAGTGTTTGATTGGGACAGTGTAGAGGGAGCTTTACTCTGTATCTTACCCTGTGATCTACCTGTCCTGGGAGTGTTCATGGAGGCAGTGTGGAGGGACCTTTCCTCTGAATCAAACCCTGTGATGTACCAGTCCTGGGAGTGTTTGATTGGGACAGTGTAGAGGGGTGCTTTACTCTGTATCTAACCCCGTGCTGTACCTGTCCTGGTAGTGTTTGATGGGAACAGTGTAGATGGAGCTTTACTCTGTATCTAACCCCATGGTGTACCTGTCCTGGGAGTGTTTGATGGGGACAGTGTAGAGGGAGCTTAACTCTGTATATAACCCCATGGTGTACCTGCGCTGGGAGTGTTTGATGGAGATAGTGTAGAGGGAGCTTTACTCTGTATCTAACCCCGTGCTGTCCCTGTCCTGGGATTGTTTCATGGAGGCAGTGTGGAGTGAGCTTTGCTCTGAATCAAACCGTGTGATGTACTTGTCCTGGGAGTTATTGATGCGGACAGTGTAGAGGGAGCTCTACTCTGTATCTAACCCCGTGCCGTACCTGTCCTGGGAGTGTTTGATGGGGACAGTGTAGAGGGAGATTTACTCTGTATCTTACCCCGTGCTGTACCTGTCCTGGGAGTGTTTGATGGGTCAGCGTAGAGGGAGCTTTACTCTGTATCTAACCCTGTGTTGTACCTGTCCTGGGAGTGTTTGTTGGGGATGGTGTAGAGGGAGCTTTTCTCTGTATCTAACCCCGTGCTGTACCTGTCCTGGGTGTGTTTGATGGGAACAGTGTATAGGGAGATTTACTCTGTATCTAACCCCGTGCTGTACCTGTCCTGGGAGTGTTTGATGGGGACGGTGTAGAGGGAGCTTTACTCTGTATCTAACCCCGTGCTGTACCTGTCCATGGAGTGTTTGATGGGGACAGAGTAGAGGGAGGTTTACTCTCTTTCTAGTCCCGTGCTGTACCTGTCCTGGGAGTGTTTAATGGGTCCAGTGTAGAGAGAGCTGTAATCTCTTTCTTACCCCGTGATGTTCCTGTCCTGGGAGTGTTCATGGAGGCAATGTGAAGGGACCTTTGCTCTGAATCAAACCTTGTGATGTACCCGTCCTGGGAGTGTTTGATGGGGACAGTGTAGAGGGAGCTTTACTCTGTATCTAACCCCGTGCTGTACCTGTCCTGGGAAAGTGTGATGGGGACAGTTTAGAGGGAGTTTTGCTCTGTATCTAACCCCGTGCTATACCTGTCTTGGGAGTGTTTGATTTGAACAGTGTAGAGGGAGCTCTACTCTGTATCTAACCCCGTGCTGTATGTGTCCTGGGAATGTTTGTTTGGGCCAGTTTAGAGGGAGCTCTACTCTGTATCTAACCCCCGTGCTGTATGTGTCCTGGGAATGTTTGATTGGGCCCGTTTAGAGGGAGCTCTACTCTGTATCTAACCCCGTGCTGTGCCTGTCCTGGGAGTTTTTGTTAGGGATGGTGTAGAAGGAGGTTTACTCTGTATCTAACGCCGTGATGTACCTGTCCTGGGAGTGCTTGATGGGGACAGTGCAGAGAGAGCTCTATTCTGTATCTAGCCCGTGCTGCACCTGTCCTGGGAGTGTTTCATGGAGGCAGTTTGGAGTGAGCTTTGCTCTGAAACAAACACTGTGATGTACCTGCCCTGGGAGTGTTTGATGGGGACAGTGTAGAGGGAGCTTTACTCTGTGTCTAACCCCGTGCTGTACCTGTCCTGGGAGTGTTTGATGGGGAAAGTGTAGAGGGAGCTTTACTCTGTATCTAACCCTGTGCTGTACCTGTCCTGGGAGTGTTTGATGGGGACAGTGTAGAGGGAGCTTTACTCTGTATCTAACCCCGTGCTGTACCTGTCCTGGGAATGTTTGATGGGTACATTGTAGAGGGAGCTCTATTCTGTATCTAAACCTGTTCTGTACCTGTCCTGGGAGTGTTTCATGGAGGCCATGTGGAGTGAGCTTTGCTCTGAATCAAACACTGTGATGTTCCTGTCCTGAGAGTGTTTGATGGGGATCGAGTGTAGGGAGCTTTACTCTGTATCTGAACTCGTGATGTAGCTGTCCTGGGAGTGTTTGATTGGGACAGTGTAGCAGGAACTTTACTCTGAATCTAACCCCGTGCTGTACCTGTCCTTGGAGTGTTTGATGGGGACAGTGTAGAGGGAGCTTTACTCTGTATCTTACCCCGTGCTGTATGTGTCCTGGGAGTGTTTGATGGGGACCGTGTAGAGGGAGCTCTACTCTGTATCTAACCTCGTGCTGTACATGTCCTGGGAATGTGTGATGGGGACAGTTTAGAGGGAGCTCTACACTGTATCTAACCCCGTGCTGTATGTGTCCTGGGAATGTTTGATTGGGACAGTTTAGAGGGAGCTCTACTCTGTATCTAACCCCGTGCTGTACCTGTCCTTGGAGTGTTTGATGGGCACAGTGTAGAGGGAGCTTTACTCTGTATCTAACTCCATGCTGTCCCAGTCCTTGGAGTCTTTGATGGGGGCCATGTAGATGGAGCTCTACTCAGTATCTAACCCAGTGCTGTACCTGTCCTGGGAGTGTTTGTTTGGGATGGTGTAGAGGGAGCTTTACTCTGTATCTAACTCTGTGCTGTACCTGTCATGGGAGTGTTTCATGGAGGCAGTGTAGAGGGAACTTTACTCTGTACCTAACCCCATGTTGTACCTGTCCTGTGAGTGTTTGATGGGGACAGTGTAGAGGGAGCGCTACTCTGTATCTAACCCCGTGCTGTACCTGTCCTGGGAGTGTTTCATGGAGGCAGTGTGGAGTGAGCTTTACTCTGAATCAAACACTGTTATGTACCTGTCCTTGGAGTGTTTGATGGGGACAGTGTAGAGGGAGCTTTACTCTGTATCTTACCCCGTGCTGTATGTGTCCTGGGAATGTTTGATTGGGCCAGTTTAGAGGGAGCTCTACTCTGTATCTAACCCCGTGCTGTGCCTGTCCTGGGAGTTTTTGTTAGGGATGGTGTAGAAGGAGGTTTACTCTGTATCTAACGCCGTGATGTACCTGTCCTGGGAGTGCTTGATGGGGACAGTGCAGAGAGAGCTGTATTCTGTATCTAGCCCGTGCTGCACCTGTCCTGGGAGTGTTTCATGGAGGCAGTTTGGAGTGAGCTTTGCTCTGAAACAAACACTGTGATGTACCTGCCCTGGGAGTGTTTGATGGGGACAGTGTAGAGGGAGATTTACTCTGTGTCTAACCCCGTGCTGTACCTGTCCTGGGAGTGTTTGATGGGGAAAGTGTAGAGGGAGCTTTACTCTGTATCTAACCCCGTGCTGTACCTGGCCTGGGAGTGTTTGATGGGGACAGTGTAGAGGGAGCTTTACTCTGTATCTAACCCCGTGCTGTACCTGTCCTGGGAATGTTTGATGGGTACATTGTAGAGGGAGCTCTATTCTGTATCTAAACCTGTGCTGTACCTGTCCTGGGAGTGTTTCATGGAGGCCATGTGGAGTGAGCTTTGCTCTGAATCAAACACTGTGATGTTCCTGTCCTGAGAGTGTTTGATGGGGATCGAGTGTAGGGAGCTTTACTCTGTATCTGAACTCGTGATGTAGCTGTCCTGGGAGTGTTTGATTGGGACAGTGTAGCAGGAACTTTACTCTGAATCTAACCCCGTGCTGTACCTGTCCTTGGAGTGTTTGATGGGGACAGTGTAGAGGGAGCTTTACTCTGTATCTATCCCCGTGCTGTATGTGTCCTGGGAATGTTTGATTGGGACAGTTTAGAGGGAGCTCTACTCTGTATCTAACCCCGTGCTGTACCTTTCCTGGGAGTGTTTAATGGGGACAGTATAGAGGGAGTTATACTCTGTCTATAACACCGTGCTGTACCTGTCCTGAGAGTTTTTGTTAGGGATTGTGTAGAGGGAGCTTTACTCAGTTGCAACACGGTGTTAGATAAAATCTTGGAATTGTTTGATGGCGACCGTGTAGAGGGAGCTTTACTCTGTATCTAACACCGTGCTGTACCTGTCCTGGGAGCGTTTGATGGGGACAGTGTAGAGGGAGCTTTACTCTGTATCTAACCCCTTGCTGTACCTGTCCTGGGAGTTTTTGATGGGGACAGTATAGAGGGAGCTATGCTCTGTATCTAACCCCATGCTGTACCTGTCCTGGTAGTTTTTGTTAGCAATTGTGTCGAGGGAGTTTTATTCTGTATCTAACACTGTGTTGTACCTATCTTGGGAGTGTTTGATGGGGACCGTGTAGAGGGAGCTCTACTCTGTATCTAACCCCGTGTTGCACCTGTCCTGGGAGTGTTCCATGGAGGCAGTGTGGAGTGAGCTTTGCTCTGAATCAAACCCAGTGATGTACCGGTCCTGGGAGTGTTTGATGGGGATCGACTATTGGGAGCTTTACTCTTTCTAACCTCGTGATGTCCCTGTCTTGGTATTGTTTGATTGGGACAGTGTAGAGGGAACTTTGCTCTGTATCTAACTCTGTGCTGTGCCAGCCCTTGGAGTGTTTCATGGAGGCAGTGTGGAGGGAGCTTTGCTCTGAATCAAACCCTGTGATGTAGCAGTCCTGAGAGTGTTTGATGGGGACAGTGCAGAGTGAGCTTTACTCTGTATCAAAGACCGTGCTGTACATGTCCTGGGAGTGTTTCATGGAGGCAGTGTGGAGGGAGCTTTGATCTGAATCAAGCCCTGTGATGTACCTGTCCTGCGTGTGTTTCATAGGGACAGAGTATCGGGAGCTTTACTCTGTATCTAACCCCGTGCTGTACCTGCCCTATGAATATTTGACGGGGACCGTGTAGAGGGAACTTTGATCTGTATCTCACCCCATGGTGTACCTGTCCTGGTAGTGATTGATGGGGACAGAGTATAGGGAGGTTTACTCTGTATCTAACCCCATTGTGTACCTGCCCTGGGAGTGTTTGATGGGGACAGTGTAGAGGGAGATTTACTCTGTATCTAACCCCGTGCTGTACCTGTCCTGGGAATGTTTGTTTGGGACAGTGTAGATGTAGCTCTATTCTGTATCTTACCCGGTGCTGTACCTGTCCTGGGAGTGTTTCATGGAGGCAGTTTGGAGTGAGCTTTGCTCTGAATCAAACACTGTGATGTACCTGTCCTTGGAGTGTTTGATGGGGACAGTGTAGAGGGAGCTTTACTCTGTATCTAACCCCGTGCTGTACCAGTCCTGGGAGTGTTTGATGGGGACAGTGTTGAGGGAGCTCTACTCTGTATCTCATCCCATGCTGTACCTGTTCTGGGGGTGTTTCATAGAGGCAGCGTGGAGTGAGCTATGCTCTGAATCGAACACTGTGCTGTACCTGTCCTGGGAGTGTTTGGTGGGGACTTGTAGAGGGAGCTTTACTCTATATCTAACCCCATGGTGTACCTGCGCTGGGAGTGTTTGATGGGGATAGTGTAGAGGGAGCATTACTCTGTATCTTACTCCGTGCTGTACCTGTCCTGGGTGTGTTTGATGGGGACAGTATAGCGGTAGCTTTACTCTCTATCTAACCCCATGCTGTACCTGTCCTGGGAGTGTTCATGGAGGCAGTGTGGAGGGACCTTTGCTCTGAATCAAACCCTGTGCTGTACCTGTCCTGAGAGTGTTTGACGGGGACAGTACAGCGGTAGCTTTACTCTGTATCGAACCTCGTGCTGTACCAGTCCTGGGAGTGTTTGATTGGGACAGTATAGAGGGAGCTCCACTCTGTATCTAACCCCGTGCTGTACCTGTCCTGGGAGTTCTTGTCAGGGATGGTGTAGAGGGAACGTTACTCCGTATCTAATCCCGTGCTGTACCTGTCCTGGCAGTGTTTGATTGGGACAGTGTAGAGGGAGCTTTACTCTGTATCTAACCCCGTGATGTATCTGTCCTGGGAGTGCTTGATGGGGACAGTGTAGAGGTAGCTCTATTCTGTATCTAACCCGGTGCTGTACCTGTCCTGGGAGTGTTTCATGGAGGCAGTTTGGAGTGAGCTTTGCTCTGAATCAAACACTGTGATGTACCTGTCCTGGAAGTGTTTGATTGGGACAGGGTAGAAGGAGCTTTACTCTGTATCTAACCCCATGCTGTACCAGTCCTGGGAGTGTTTGATAGGCACACTGTAGGGGGAGCTTTACTCTGTATCTAACTCTGTGCTGTACCTGTCCTTGGAGTGTTTGATGGGGACAGTGTAGAGGGTGCTTTACTCTGTATCTCACCCCATGCTGTACCAGTCCTGGGAGTGTTTGATGGGGACGGTGTAGAGGGAGCTTTGTGCTGTACCTGTCCTCGTAATGTTTGATGGGGACATTGTAGAGGGGGTGCTAATCTGTATCTAACCCCTAACCCCGTGATGTACTTGTTGTGGAAGTGTTTAATGGGGACGGTGTAGAGGCAGGTTTACTCTGTATCTAACCACGTGCTGTACCTGTCCTGGGAATGTGTGATGGGGACAGTTTAGAGGGAGCTCTACACTGTATCTAACCCCGTGCTGTATGTGTCCTGGGAATCTGTGATGGGGACAGTGTAGAGGGAGCTTTACTCTGTATCTAACCCCGTGCTGTATGTGTCCTGGGAATGTTTGATTGGGACAGTTTAGAGGGAGCTCTACTCTGTATCTAACCCCGTGCTGTACCTGTCCTTGGAGTGTTTGATGGGCACAGTGTAGAGGGTGCTTTACTCTGTATCTAACCCCATGCTGTACCAGTCCTTGGAGTGTTTGATGGGGGGCATGTAGATGGAGCTCTACTCAGTATCTGACCCCATGCTGTACCTGTCCTGGGAGTGTTTGTTTGGGACGGTGTAGAGGGAGCTTTACTCTGTATCTTCCTCTGTGCTGTACCTGTCATGGGAGTGTTTCATGGAGGCAGTGTGGAGGGAGCTTTGATCAGAATCAAACCCTGTGATGTACCAGTCCTGGGAGTGTTTGATTGGGACAGTGTAGAGGGAGCTCTATACTGTATCTAACCCTGTGCTGTATGTGTCCTGGGAATGTTTGATTGGGACAGTATAGAGGGAGTTATACTCTGTATCTAACCCCGTGCTGTACCTGTCCTGAGAGTTTTTGTTAGGGATTGTGTAGAGGGAGCTTTACTCAGGTGCAACACGGTGTTAGATAAAATCTTGGCATTGTTTGATGGGGACCGTTTAGAGGGAGCTCTACTCTGTATCTAACCCCGTGCTGTACCTGTCCTGGGAGCGTTTGATGGGGACAGTGTAGAGGGAGCTTTACTCTGTATCTAACCCCATGTTGTACCTGTCCTGGGAATGTTTGATGGGGACAGTGTGGAGGGAGCGCTACTCTGTATCTAACCCCGTGCTGTACCTGTCCTGGGAGTGTTTGTTTGGGACGGTGTAGAGGGAGCTTTACTCTGTATCTAACTCTGTGCTGTACCTGTCATGGGAGTGTTTCATGGAGGCAGTGTGGAGGGAGCTTTGATCTGAATCAAACCCTGTGATGTACCAGTCCTGGGAGTGTTTGATTGGGACAGTGTAGAGGGAGCTTTACTCTGTATCTAACCCCGTGCTGTACATGTCCTGGGAATGTGTGATGGGGACAGTTTAGAGGGAGCTCTACTCTGTATCTAACCCCGTGCTGTATGTGCCCTGGGAATGTTTGATTGGGACAGTATAGAGGGAGTTATACTCTGTATCTAACCCCGTGCTGTACCTGTCCTGGGAATGTGTGATGGGGACAGTTTAGAGGGAGCTCTACACTGTATCTAACCCCGTGCTGTATGTGTCCTGGGAATGTTTGATTGGGACAGTTTAGAGGGAGCTTTACTCTGTATCTAACCCCGTGCTGTACCTGTCCTTGGAGTGTTTGATGGGCTCAGTGTAGAGGGTGCTTTACTCTGTATCTAACCCCATGCTGTACCAGTCCTTGGAGTGTTTGATGGGGGGCATGTAGATGGAGCTCTACTCAGTATCTGACCCCATGCTGTACCTGTCCTGGGAGTGTTTGTTTGGGACGTTGTAGAGGGAGCTTTACTCTGTATCTTACTCTGTGCTGTACCTGTCATGGGAGTGTTTCATGGAGGCAGTGTGGAGGGAGCTTTGATCAGAATCAAACCCTGTGATGTACCAGTCCTGGGAGTGTTTGATTGGGACAGTGTAGAGGGAGCTCTATACTGTATCTAACCCCGTGCTGTATGTGTCCTGGGAATGTTTGATTGGGACAGTATAGAGGGAGTTATACTCTGTATCTAACCCCGTGCTGTACCTGTCCTGAGAGTTTTTGTTAGGGATTGTGTAGAGGGAGCTTTACTCAGGTGCAACACGGTGTTAGATAAAATCTTGGGATTGTTTGATGGGGACCGTTTAGAGGGAGCTCTACTCTGTATCTAACCCCGTGCTGTGCCTGTCCTGGGAGTGTTTGATGGGGACAGTGTAGAGGGAGCTTTACTCTGTATCTAACCCCATGTTGTACCTGTCCTGGGAATGTTTGATGGGGACAGTGTGGAGGGAGCGCTACTCTGTATCTAACCCCGTGCTGTACCTGTCCTAGGAGTGTTTGTTTGGGACGGTGTAGAGGGAGCTTTACTCTGTATCTAACTCTGTGCTGTACCTGTCATGGGAGTGTTTCATGGAGGCAGTGTGGAGGGAGCTTTGATCTGAATCAAACCCTGTGATGTACCAGTCCTGGGAGTGTTTGTTTGGGACAGTGTAGAGGGAGCTTTACTCTGTATCTAACCCCGTGCTGTACATGTCCTGGGAATGTGTGATGGGGACAGTTTAGAGGGAGCTCTACTCTGTATCTAACCCCGTGCTGTATGTGCCCTGGGAATGTTTGATTGGGACAGTATAGAGGGAGTTATACTCTGTATCTAACCCCGTGCTGTACCTGTCCTGAGAGTTTTTGTTAGGGATTGTGTAGAGGGAGCTTTACTCAGGTGCAACACGGTGTTAGATAAAATCTTGGGATTGTTTGATGGGGACCGTTTACAGGGAGCTCTACTCTGTATCTAACCCCGTGCTGTACCTGTCCTGGGAGCGTTTGATGGGGACAGTGTAGAGGGAGCTTTACTCTGTATCTAACCCCATGTTGTACCTGTCCTGGGAGTGTTTGATGGGGACAGTGTAGAGGGAGCGCTACTCTGTATCTAACCCCGGGCTGTACCTGTCCTGGGAGTGTTTCATGGAGGCAGTGTGGAGTGAGCTTTACTCTAAATCGAACACTGTGATGTCCCTGTGCTGGAAGGGTTTGATGGGGACAGTGTAGGGGGAGCATTACTCTGTATCTAACCCCATGGTGTACCTGTCCTGGGTGTGTTTGATGGGGACAGTATAGCGGTAGCTTTACTCTCTATCTAACCCCATGCTGTACCTGTCCTGGGAGCGTTCATGGAGGCAGTGTAGAGGGAGCTTTGCTCTGAATCAAACCCTGTGCTGTACCTGTCCTGAGAGTGTTTGTCGGGGACAGTACAGCGGTCGCTTTACTCTGTATCGAACCTCGTGCTGTACCAGTCCTGGGAGTGTTTTTGATTGGGACAGTATAGAGGGAGCTCCACTCTGTATCTAACCCCGTACTGTACCTGTCCTGGGAGTTCTTGTCAGGGATGGTGTAGAGGGAGTTTTACTCTGTATCTAACACCGTGCTGCACCTGTTCAGAGAGTGTTAAGTGGAGGCAGTGTGGAGGGAGCTTTGCTCTGAATCAAACCCTGTGATGTACCGGTCCTGGGAGTGTTTGATGGGGACAGTGTAGAGGGAGCTCTACTCTATATCGAAACCCATGCTGTACCTGTTCTGGGGCTGTTTCATGGAGGCAGTGTGGAGTGAGCTATGCTCTGAATCAAACACTGTGCTGTAACTGTCCTGAGACAGTTTGATGGGGACCAAGTACAGGGAGCTTTACTATGTATCTAACGCCGTGATGTACCTGTCCTGGGAGTGTTTGATGGGAACACTGTAGAGGGAGATTTACTCTGTATCTAACTCCTTGCTGTACCTGTCCTGGGAGTGTTTGATGGCGACAGTGCAGAGGGAGCTCTACTCTGTATCTAACCCCGTGCTGTCCCTGTCCTGGGATTGTTTCATGGAAGAAGTGTTGAGTGAGCTTTGCTCTGAATCAAACAATGTGATGTACCTGTCCTGGGTGTGTTTGACGGGGACAGTATAGCGGTAGCTTTACTCTCTATCTAACCCCGTGATGTACCTGTCCTGGGAGTGCTTGATGGGGACAGTGTAGAGGGAGCTTTACTCTGTATCTAACCCCGTGCTGTACCAGTCCTGGGAGTGTTTGATGTGGTCATTATAGTGGTAGCTCTACTCTGTATCTAACCCGGTGCTGTACCTATCCTGGGAGTGTTTCATTGGGACAGTGTAGAGGGGTGCTTTACTCTGTATCTAACCCCGTGCTGTACCTGTCCTGGGAGTGTTTGATGGGAACAGTGTAGATGGAGCTTTACTCTGTATCTAACCCCATGGTGTACCTGTCCTGGGAGTGTTTGATGGGGACAGTGTCGAGGGGGCTTAACTCTGTATATAACCCCATGGTATACCTGCGCTGGGAGTGTTTGATGGGGTAGTGTAGAGGGAGCTTTACTCTGTATCTAACCCCGTGCTGTCCCTGTCCTGGGATTGTTTCATGGAGGCAGTGTGGAGTGAGCTTTGCTCTGAATCAAACCATGTGATGTACTTGTCCTGGGAGTGTTTGATGGGGACAGTGTAGAGGGAGCTTTACTCTGTATCTAACCCCGTGCTGTACCTGTCCTGGGAGTGTTTCATGGGGACAGTGTAGAGGGAGCTCTACTCTGTATCTAAGCCCATGGTGTACCTGCGCTGGGAGTGTTTGATGTGGTCAATATAGTGGTAGCTTTACTCTGTATCAAACCCTGTGTTGTACCTGTCCTGGGAGTGTTTGTTGGGGACGGTGTAGAGGGAGCTTTACTCTGTATCTAACCCCGTGCTGTACCTGTCCTGGGAGTGTTTGATGAGAACAGTGTAGAGGGAGCTTTACTCTGTATCTAACCCCGTGCTGTACCTGTCCTGGGAGTGTTTGATGGGGGCAGTGTAGAGGGAGCTTTACTCTGTATCTTAACCTGTGATCTACCTGTCCGTGGAGTGTTTGTTGGGGACAGTGTAGAGCGAGCTTTGCTCTGTATCTTAACCTGTGATCTACCTGTCCGTGGAGTGTTTGATGGGGACAGTGTAGAGGGAGCTTTGCTCTGTATCTTAACCTGTGATCTACCTGTCCGTGGAGTGTTTGATGGGGACAGAGTAGAGGGAGGTTTACTCTCTTTCTTACCCCGTGATGTTCCTGTCCTGGGAGTGTTCATGGAGGCAATGTGGAGGGACCTTTGCTCTGAATCAAACCTTGTGATGTACCAGTCCTGAGAGTGTTTGATGGGGACAGTGTAGAGGGAGCTTTACTCTGTATCTAACCCCGTGCTGTACCTGTCCTGGGAAAGTGTGATGGGGACAGTGTAGAGGGAGCTTTACTCTTTATCTAACCTCGTGCTGTACCTTTCCTGGGAATGTGTGATGGGGACAGTTTAGAGGGAGCGATACTCTTTATCGAACCCCGTGCTGTACATGTCCTGGGAGTGTTTGATGGGGACAGTGTAGAGGGAGCTCTACTCTGTATCTAACCCTGTGCTGTACCTGTCCTGGGAGTTTTTGTTAGGGATGGTGTAGAGGGAGGTTTACTCTGTATCTAACGACATGATGTACCTGTCCTGAGAGTGCTTGATGGGGACAGTATAGAGGGAGCTATACTCTGTATCTAACCCCGTGCTGTACCTGTCCTGAGAGTTTTTGTTAGGGATTGTGTAGAGGGAGCTTTACTCAGGTACAACACGGTGTTAGATACAATCTTGGGATTGTTTGATGGGGACCGTGTAGTGGGAGCTCTACTCTGTATCTAACCCCGTGCTGTACCTCTCCTGGGAGTGTTACATGGAGGAAGTGTGGAGGGAGCTTTGCTCTGAATCAAACCCTGTGATGTACCGGTCCTGGGGATGTTTGATGGGGATCGAGTATAGGGAGCTTTACTCTGTATCTAACTCGGTGCTGTATCTGTCCCTGGAGTGTTTGATGGGGACAGTGTAGAGGTTGCTTTACTCTGTATCTCACCCCATGCTGTACCAGTCCTGGGAGTGTTTGATGGGGTTGGTGTAGAGGGAGCTTTACTCTGTATGTTCACCCGTGCTGTACCTGTCCTCATAATGTTTGATGGGGACATTGTAGAGGGGGTGCTAATCTGTATCTAACCCCGTGCTGTACTTGTGGAAGTGTTTAATGGGGACGGTGTAGAGGCAGCTTTACTCTGTATCTAACCACGTGCTGTACCTGTCCTGGGAGTGTTTGATGGGGACCGTGTAGAGGGAGCTCTACTCTGCATCTAATCCCATGTTGTACGTGTCCTGGGAATGTTTGATTGGGCCAGTTTAGAGGGAGCTCTACTCTGTATCTAAACCCGTGCTGTGCCTGTCCTGGGAGTTTTTGTTAGGAATGGTGTAGAGGGAGGTTTACTCTGTATCTAACTCCGTGATGTACCTGTCCTGGGAGTGCCTGATGGGGACAGTGTAGAGGTAGCTCTATTCTGTATCTAACCCGGTGCTGTACCTGTCCTGGGAGTGTTTCATGGAGGCAGTTTGGAGTGAGCTTTGCTCTGAATCAAACACTGTGATGTACCTGTCCTGGAAGTGTTTGATGGGGACAGGGTAGAGGGAGATTTACTCTGTATCTAACCCCATGCTGTACCAGTCCTGGGAGTGTTTGATAGGCACACTGTAGGGGGAGCTTTACTCTGTATCTAACTCTGTGCTGTACCTGTCCTTGGAGTGTTTGATGGGGACAGTGTAGAGGGTGCTTTACTCTGTATCTCACGCCATACTGTACCAGTCCTGGGAGTGTTTGATGGGGATGGTGTAGAGGGAGCTTTACTCTGTATCTTCACCCGTGCTGTACCTGTCCTCGTAATGTTTGATGGGGACATTGTAGAGGGGTTGCTAATCTGTATCTAACCCCTAACCCCGTGATGTACTTGTTGTGGAAGTGTTTAATGGGGACGGTGTAGAGGCAGCTTTACTCTGTATCTAACCACGTGCTGTACCTGTCCTTGGAGTGTTTGATGGGGACCGTATAGAGGGAGCTTTACTCTGCATCTAACCCCGTGCTGTACCTGTCCTGGGAGTGTTTGATGGGGACAGTGTAGAGGGAGCTTTACTCTGTATCTAACCCCGTGCTGTATGTGTCCTGGGAATGTTTGATTGGGCCAGTTTAGAGGGAGCTCTACTCTGTATCTAACCCCGTGCTCTATGTGTCCTGGGAATGTTTGATTTGGCCAGCTTAGAGGGAGATCTACTCCGTATCTAACCCCGTGCTGTGCCTGTCCAGGGAGTTTTTGTTAGGGATGGTGTAGAAGGAGGTTTACTCTGTATCTAACGCCGTGATGTACCTGTTCTGGGAGTGCTTGATGGGGACAGTTCAGAGAGAGCTGTATTCTGTATCTAGCCCGTGCTGCACCTGTCCTGGGAGTGTTTCATGGAGGCAGTTTGGAGTGAGCTTTGCTCTGAAACAAACACTGTGATGTACCTGCCCTGGGAGTGTTTGATGGGGACAGTGTAGAGGGAGCTTTACTCTGTGTCTAACCCCGTGCTGTACCTGTCCTGGGAGTGTTTGATGGGGAAAGTGTAGAGGGAGCTTTACTCTGTATCTAAACCCGTGCTGTACCTGTCCTGGGAGTGTTTGATGGGGACAGTGTAGAGGGAGCTTTACTCTGTATCTAACCCCGTGCTGTACCTGTCCTGGGAATGTTTGATGGGTACAGTGTAGAGGGAGCTCTATTCTGTATCTAAACCTGTGCTGTACCTGTCCTGGGAGTGTTTCATGGAGGCCATGTGGAGTGAGCTTTGCTCTGAATCAAACACTGTGATGTTCCTGTCCTGAGAGTGTTTGATGGGGATCGAGTGTAGGGAGCTTTACTCTGTATCTGAACTCGTGATGTAGCTGTCCTGGGAGTGTTTGATTGGGACAGTGTAGCAGGAACTTTACTCTGAATCTAACCCCGTGCTGTACCTGTCCTTGGAGTGTTTGATGGGGACAGTGTAGAGGGTGCTTTACTCTGTATCTAACCCCGTGCTGTACCTGTCCTGGGAGTGTTTGATGGGGACAGTGTAGAGGGAACGTTACTCCGTATCTAACCCCGTGCTGTACCTGTCCTGGGAGTGCTTGATGGGGACAGTGTAGAGGTAGCTCTATTCTGTATCTAACCCGGTGCTGTACCTGTCCTGGGAGTGTTTCATGGAGGCAGTTTGGAGTGAGCTTTGCTCTGAATCAAACACTGTGATGTACCTGTCCTGGGAGTGTTTGATGGGGACAGGGTAGAGGGAGCTTTACTCTGTATCTAACCCCATGCTGTACCAGTCCTGGGAGTGTTTGATAGGGACAGTGTAGAGGGAGCTTTACTCTGTATCTAACCCCGTGCTGTACCTGTCCTGGGAGTGTTTGATGGGGACAGTGTAGAGGGAGATTTACTCTGTATCTAACCCCGTGCTATACCTGTCCTGGGAGTGTTTGATGGGGACGGTGTAGAGGGAGCATTACTCTGTATGTTCACCCGTGCTGTACCTGTCCTCGTAATGTTTGATGGGGACATTGTAGAGGGGGTGCTAATCTGTATCTAACCCCTAACCCCGTGATGTACTTGTTGTGGAAGTGTTTAATGGGGACGGTGTAGAGGCAGCTTTACTCTGTATCTAACCACGTGCTGTACCTGTCCTTGGAGTGTTTGATGGGGACCGTGTAGAGGGAGCTCTACTCTGTATCTAACCCCGTGCTCTATGTGTCCTGGGAATGTTTGATTGGGCCAGTTTAGAGGGAGCTCTACTCTGTATCTAACCTCGTGCTGTACATGTCCTGGGAATGTGTGATGGGGACAGTTTAGAGGGAGCTCTACACTGTATCTAACCCCGTGCTGTATGTGTCCTGGGAATGTTTGGTTGGGACAGTTTAGAGGGAGCTCTACTCTTTATCTAACCCCGTGCTGTACCTGTCCTTGGAGTGCTTGATTGGCACAGTGTAGACGGTGCTTTACTCTGTATCTAACCCCATGCTGTACCAGGCCTTGGAGTGTTTGATGGGGGCCATGTAGATGGAGCTCTACTCAGTATCTAACCCAGTGCTGTACCTGTCCTGGGAGTGTTTGATGGGGACAGTGTAGAGGGAGCACTACTCTGTATCTAACCCCATGGTGTATCTGTCCTGGGAGTGTTTGATGGGGACAGTGTAGTGGGAGCTTTACTCTGTATCTAACCTCATGGTGTACCTGCGCTGCGACTGTTTGATGGGGACAGTGTAGAGGGACCTTTACTCTGTATCTAACCCTGTGATGAACCTGTCCTGGGAGTGCTTAATGGGGACAGTGTAGAGGGAGCTTTACTCTCTTTCTTACCCCGTGCTGTACCTGTCCTGGGAGTGTTTGATGTGGTCAGTGTAGTATTACCTTTACTCTGTATCTAACCCCGTGATGTACCTGTCCTGGGAGTGTTTGATGGGGACCGTGTAGAGGGAACTTTACTCTGTATCGAACTCTGTGCTGTACCTGTCCTGGGAGTGTTTGATGGGGACACTGTAGGGGGTTCTTTACTCTGTACCTAATTCTGTGCTGTACCTGTCCTTGGAGTGTTTGATGGGGACAGTGTAGAGGGAGGTTTGCTCTGAATCAAACCCTGTGATGTACCGCTCCTGGGAGTGTTTGATGGGGACAGTGTAGAGGGCGCTCTACTCTGTATCTAATCACGTACTGTACCTGTGCTGGGAGTGTTTCATGGAGGTAGTGTGGAGTGAGATTTGCTCTGAATCAAACACTGTAATGTACCAGTCCTGGGAGTGTTTGATGGGGACAGAGTAGAGGGAGCTTTATTCTGTATCTCACCCCTTGGTGTACCTGCCCTGGGAATGTTTGATGGGGACAGTGTAGAGGGACCTTTTCATCTGTATCTAACCCCGTGCTGTACCTGTCCTGGTAATGTATGATGGGGACAGAGTTGAGTGAGCTTTCTCCTGTATGTAAACCCATGGTGTACCTGCCTTTGGGAGTGTTTGATGGGGACAGTGTAGAGGGAGCTTTACTCTGTATCTAACCCCGTGCTGTACCTGTCCTGGGAGTGTTTGATGGGGACAGTGTAGAGGGAGCTTTAATCTGTATCTAACCGCATGTTGTACCTGTCCTGGGAGTGTTTGATGGGGACAGAGTTGAGGGAGCTTTATTCTGTATCTAACCCCCCACTGTACCTGTCTTGTGAGTGTTTGATGGGGACAGTGTAGAGCGAGCTTTACTCTGTATTTAACTCCGTGCTGTACCTGTCCTGGGAGTGATTGATGGGGACAGTGTAGAGGGAGCTTTACTCTGTATGTAACACTGCTGTACCTGTCCTGGGAGTGCTTGATGTGGACAGTGTAGAGGGAGCTTTCCTCTTTATCTAACCCATGGTGTACCTGCCTTTGGGAGTGTTTGATGGGGACAGTGTAGAGGGAGCTTTACTCTGTATTTAACTCCGTGCTGTACCCGTCCTGGGAGTGTTAGATTGGGACAGTGTAGGTGGAGATTTACTCTGTATCTAACCCCGTGCTGTACCTGTCCTGTGAGTGTTTGATGGGGACAGTGTAGAGGGAGATGTACTCTGTATCTAACCCCATGGTGTACATGCCCTGGGAGTGTTTGATGGGGACCGTGTATAGGGAGCTTTATTCTGTATCTAACCCCGTGGCATACCTGCCCCGGGAATGTTTGTTGGGGACAGTCTAGAGGGACCTTTACTCTGTATCTAACCACGTGCTGTAACTGTCCTAGGAGTGTTTGATGGGGACAGTGTAGAGGGACCTTTGCTCTGTTTCTAACCCCGTGCTGTACCAGTCCTGGGAGTGTTTGATGTGGTCAGTGTAGTGGTAGCTCTACTCTGTATCTAACCCCTTGGTGTACCTGCCCTGGGAGTGTTTGATGGGGACAGTTTAGAGGGAGCTTTACTCTGTATCTAACACTGTGCTGTACCTGTCCTAGGAGTGTTTGATGGGGACCGTGTAGAGGGAGCTCTACTCTGTATCTAAGCTTGTGCTGTACATGTCCTGGGAATGTGTGATGGGGACAGTTTAGAGGGAGCTCTACACTGTATCTAACCCCGTGCTGTATGTGTCCTGGGAATGTTTGATTGGGACAGTTTAGAGGGAGCTCTACTCTTTATCTAACCCCGTGCTGTACCTGTCCTTGGAGTGTTTGATGGGCACAGTGTAGACGGTGCTTTACTCTGTATCTAACCCCATGCTGTACCAGTCCTTGGAGTGTTTGATGGGGGCCATGTAGATGGAGCTCTACTCAGTATCTAACCCAGTGCTGTACCTGTCCTGGGAGTGTTTGATGGGGACAGTGTAGAGGGAGCACTACTCTGTATCTAACCCCATGGTGTATCTGTCCTGGGAGTGTTTGATGGGGACAGTGTAGTGGGAGCTTTACTCTGTATCTAACCTCATGGTGTACCTGCGCTGCGACTGTTTGATGGGGACAGTGTAGAGGGACCTTTACTCTGTATCTAACCCTGTGATGAACCTGTCCTGGGAGTGCTTAATGGGGACAGTGTAGAGGGAGCTTTACTCTCTTTCTTACCCCGTGCTGTTCCTGTCCTGGGAGTGTTTGATGTGGTCAGTGTAGTATTACCTTTACTCTGTATCTAACCCCGTGATGTACCTGTCCTGGGAGTGTTTGATGGGGACCGTGTAGAGGGAACTTTACTCTGTATCTAACTCTATGCTGTACCTGTCCTGGGAGTGTTTGATGGGGACACTGTAGGGGGTTCTTTACTCTGTACCTAATTCTGTGCTGTACCTGTCCTTGGAGTGTTTGATGGGGACAGTGTAGAGGGAGGTTTGCTCTGAATCAAACCCTGTGATGTACCAGTCCTGGGAGTGTTTGATGTGGACAGTGTAGAGGGAGCTTTACTCTGTATTTTACCCCGTGCTGTTCCTGTCCTGGGAGTGTTTGATGGGGACAGTGTAGTGGGAGCTTTACTCTGTATCTAACCCCGTGCTGTACCTGTCCTGGGAGTGTTTGATGGGGACAGTGTAGAGGGAGCTTTACTCTGTATCTCACCCTGTGCCGTACCTGTCCAGGGAGTGTTCATGGAGGTAGTGTGGAGGGAGCTTTGCTCTGAATCAAACCCTGTGATGTACCAGTCCTGGGAGTGTTTGATGGGGACAGTGCGGAGGGAGCTTTACTCTGTATCTCACCCCGTGCTGTACCTGTCCTGGGAATGTGTGATGGGGACAATTTAGAGGGAGCCCTACTCTGTATCTCACCCTGTGCTGTATCTGTCCTGGAAGTTTTTGTTAGGGACGGTGTAGAGGGAGCTTTACTCTGTATCTAACACCGTGCTGTACCTATCTTGGGAGTGTTTGATGGGGATCATGTAGAGGGAGCTCTACTCTGTATCTCACCCCGTACTGTACCTGTCTTGGGAGTGTTACATGGAGGTAGTGTAGGGGGAGCTTTGCTCTGAATCAAACCCTGTGATGTGCCGGTTCTGGGAGTGTTTGATGGGGTCGGAGTAGAGGGACCTCTACTCTTTATCTAAACCCATGCTGTACCTGTTCTGGAAGTGTTTCATGGAGGCAGTGTGGAGTGACCTACGCTCTGAATCAAACCCTGTGATGTACCTGTCCTGAGAGAGTTTGATGGGGACCAAGCATAGGGAGCTTTACTCTGTATCTAACCCCGAGCTGTACCTGTCCTGGGAGTGTTTGATGGGAACAGTGTAAGGGGAGATTTCCTATGTATCTAACCCTGTGCTGTACCTGTCCTGGCAGTGTTTGATGGGGAGTGTGTGGTGGGAGCTTTACTCTGTATCTAACCCTGTGCTGTACCTGTCCTGGGATTGTTTGATGGGAACAGTGTCGAGGGAGCTTTACTCTGTATCGTAGCCCGTGCTCTACCTGTCCTGGGAGTGTTTGATCGGACAGTGCAGAGGGGGTTTTACTCTGTATCTAACCCCATGGTGGACCTGCTGGGAGTGTTTGATGGGGGTGGTGTTGACGGATCTTTACTCTCTATCTAACTCCGTGCTGTACCTGCCCTGGGAGTTTTTGATGGGGACTGTGTTTAGGGAGCTTTACTCTGTATCTAACCCCGTGCTGTACCTGTCATGGGAGTGTTTCATGGAGGCAGTTTGGAGTGAGCTTTGCTCTGAATCAAACACTGCGATGTGCCTGTCCTGGGAATGTTTGATGGGGACAGAGTAGAGGGAGCTTTATTCTGTATCTAACCCCTCTGCTGTACCTGTCCTGTGAGTGTTTGATGGCAACAGTATTGTGGGAGCTCTACTTTGTATCTAACCCCGTGCAGTACCTTCCCTGGGAGTAATTAATTGGACAGTGCAGAGGGAGCTTTACTCTGTATCTAACCCTGTGCTGTACCTGTCCTGGGAGTTTTTGTTGGGGACAGAGTATGGGGAGCTTTACTTTGTATCTAACCCCGTGCTGTACCTGTCCTGGGAGTGTTTGATGTGGACAGTGTAGAGGGAGCTTTACTCTGTATCTAACCCCGTGCTGTACCTGTCCTGGGAGTGGTTGATGGGGACGATGTCGGGGGCGCTTTATTCTTTATCGAACCCTGTGTGTTACCTGTCCTGGGAGTGTTTGATGGGGTCAGTGTAGTGGGAGATTTACTCTGTATCTAACCCCGTGTGGTACCTGTCCTGGGAGTGTTTGATGGGATCAGTGTAGAGGCAGCTTTACTCTGTATATTACCCCGTGCTGTTCCTCTCCTGGGAGTGTTTGATGGGGACAGTGTAGAGGGAGCTTTACTCTGGATCTAACCCCGTGCTGTATCTGCTGTGGGAGTGTTTGATGGGGAATGTGTAAAGGGAGCTTTACTCTGTATCTAACTCCGTGCTGTACCTGTCCTGGGAGTGTTTGATGGGGACAATGTAGCGCAAGCTTTACTCTCAATCTACCCCCTTGCTCTAACCTGTCCTGGGAGTATTTGATTGTGACAGTGTGGAGGGAGCTTTCCTCTGTATCTAACCCCGTGCTGTACCAGTCCTGGGTGTGTTTGATGCGGTCAGTGTAGAGGGTGCTTTACTCTGTATCTAACCCCTTGCTGTGCCTGTCCTGGGAGTGTTTGATGGGAACGGTCTGGAGGGAGCTTTACTCTGTATCTAACCCCGTGCTGTACCTGTCATGGGAGTGTTTGATGCAGACTGTTGAGAGGGAGCTTTACTCTGCATCTAGCCCCATGATGTACCTTTACTGGGAATCTTTGATAGGGACAGTGAAGAGGGAGCTTTACTCTGTATCAAATCCCATGGTGTACCTGCCCTACGATTGTTTGATGGGGTCAGAGTAGAGGGAGCTTTAGTCTGTATCTAACTTCGTGCTGTACCAGTCCTGGGTGTGCTTGATGCGGACAGTGTAAAGGGAGCTTTACTCTGTATCTAACCCCGTGCTGTACCGCTCCTGGGAGTGTTTGATGGGGACAGTGTAGAGGGCGCTCTACTCTGTATCTAATCACGTACTGTACCTGTGCTGGGAGTGTTTCATGGAGTTAGTGTGGAGTGAGATTTGCTCTGAATCAAACACTGTAATGTACCAGTCCTGGGAGTGTTTGATGGGGACAGAGTAGAGGGAGCTTTGTACTGTATCTAACCCCGTGCTGTATCTGTCCTGGGAGTGTTTGATGGGGACAGTGTAGAGGGAGCTTTATTCTGTATCTCACCCCTTGGTGTACCTGCCCTGGGAATGTTTGATGGGGACAGTGTAGAGGGAGCTTTACTCTGTATCTAACCGCATGTTGTACCTGTCCTGGGAGTGTTTGATGGGGACAGAGTTGAGGGAGCTTTATTCTGTATCTAACCCCCCACTGTACCTGTCTTGTGAGTAGTGTAGAGCGAGCTTTACTCTGTATTTAACTCCGTGCTGTACCTGTCCTGGGAGTGATTGATGGGGACAGTGTAGAGGGAGCTTTACTATGTATGTAACACTGCTGTACCTGTCCTGGGAGTGCTTGATGTGGACAGTGTAGAGGGAGCTTTCCTCTTTATCTAACCCATGGTGTACCTGCCTTTGGGAGTGTTTGATGGGGACAGTGTAGAGGGAGCTTTACTCTGTATTTAACTCCGAGCTGTACCTGTCCTGGGAGTGTTAGATGGGGACAGTGTAGGTGGAGATTTACTCTGTATCTAACCCCGTGCTGTACCTGTCCTGTGAGTGTTTGATGGGGACAGTGTAGAGGGAGATGTACTCTGTATGTAACCCCATGGTGTACATGCCCTGGGAGTGTTTGATGGGGACCGTGTATAGGGAGCTTTATTCTGTATCTAACCCCGTGGTGTACCTGCCCCGGGAATGTTTGTTGGGGACAGTCTAGAGGGACCTTTACTCTGTATCTAACCACGTGCTGTAACTGCCCTAGGAGTGTTTGATGGGGACAGCGTAGAGGGACCTTTGCTCTGTTTCTAACCCCGTGCTGTACCTGTCCTGGGAGTGTTTGATGTGGTCAGTGTAGTGGTAGCTCTACTCTGTATCTAACCCCTTGGTGTACCTGCCCTGGGAGTGTTTGATGGCGACAGTGTAGAGGGAGCTTTACTCTGTATCTAACACTGTGCTGTACCTGTCCTAGGAGTGTTTGATGGGGACAGTGTAGAGGGGGCTTTACTCTGTATTTAACCCTGTGCTGTACTTGCCCTGGGAATGTTTGATGGGGACAGCGTAGAGGGAGCTTTACTCTGTATTTAACCCCATGGTGTACCTGCCCTGCGATTGTTGATGGGGACAGTGTACAGGGTGCTCTGCTCTGTGCCTAACCCTGTTATGTTCCTCCACTGGGAGTGTTTGTTGGGGACAGTGTAGTGGGTGCTTTCCTCTGTATCTAACCCCGTGCTGTACCTGTCCTGGGATTGTTTGATTGTGACAGTGCGGAAGGAGCTTTACTCTGTATCTAACCCCGTGCTGTACCGGTACTGCTGGTGTTTGATGGGGTAAGTGTAGATGGAGCTTTACTCTGTATGTAATCCTGTGCTGTACCTGTCCTGGGAGTGTTTGATGGGGAGAGTGTAGAGGGCGCTCTACTCTGTATCTATCCCCATGGTATACCTCCCTTGGGAGTGTTTGATGGGGACAGTGTCGATGGTGCTTTACTCTGTATCTAACCGCATGGTGTACCTGTCCTGGGAGTGTTTGATGGAGACAGTGTAGAGGGAGTTTTACTCTGTATCTAACCCCGTGCTGTCCCTGTCCTGGGAGTTTTTGATGTGGTCAGTGTAGTGGTAGCTTTACTTTGTATCTAACCCCGTGCTGTACATCCTGGGAGTGTTTGATGGGGTCAGTGTAGAGGGAGCTTTACTCTGTATCTAACCCCGTGCTGTACCGGTCCTGGGAGTGTTTGATGGGGACAGTGTAGAGAGCGCTCTACTCTCTATCTAATCACGTACTGTACCTGTGCTGGGAGTGTTTCATGGAGGCAGTGTGGAGTGAGCATTGCTCTGAATCAAACACTGTGATCTGCCTGTCCTCTGAGTGTTTGATGGGCACAGAGTATAGGGAGCTTTACTCTGTATCTATCCCCATGGTGTACTTCCCCTGGGAGTGTTTGATGCTGATAGCGGAAAGTGTCTGATGTGGTCAGTGTTATGGGAGCTTTACTCTGTATCTATTCCAGTTCTGTATCTGTCACTGGAGTGTTTCATGGAGACAGTGTGCAGGCAGCTTTACTCTGAATCAAAAACTGTGATCTACCTGTCCAGGGAGTGTTTGATGGTGACAGTGTAGAGGGAGCTTTACTCTGTATCTAACCCCGTGCTGTACCTGTCCTGGGAGTGTTTGATGGTGACAGTGTAGAGGGAGCTTTACTCTGTATCTAACCCCATGGTGTACCTGCCCTGGGAGTGTTTGATGGGGACAGAGTATAGGGAGCTTTACTCTGTATCTAACCCCGTGATGTACGTGTCCTGGGAGTGTTTGATGTGGACGGTGCAGAGGGAGTTTTACTTTGTATCTAACCCCTTGCTGTACCTGTCCTAGGAGTGTTTAATGCGGACAGTGGAGAGGGTCTCGACTCTGTATCTAATCCCGTGCTGTACCTGTCCTGGGAGTGTTTCATGGAGGCACTGTGGAGGGAGCTTTGCTCTGAATCAAACCCTGTGATGTACCTGTTCTGGGAGTGTTTGATGTGGACACTGTAGAGGGGGCTTTACCCTGTATCTAACCCCATGGTGTGCCTGTCCTTGGAGAGTTTGATGGTGACAGTGTAGAGGGAGCTTTACTCTGTATCTAACTCCATGCTGTGCCTGTCCTGGGCGTGTTTGATGTGGTCAGTGGAGATGGAGCATTACTCTATATGTAATCCTGTGCTCTCCCTGTCTTGGGAGTGTTTGATGGGGACAGTGTAGAGGGAGCTTTACGCTGTATCTAACCCCATGGTGTACCTGCCCTACGATTGTTTGATGGGGACAGTGTAGAGGGAGCTTTACTCTGTATCTAATCCCATGCTGTACCTGTCCTGGGTGTGCTTGATGCGGACAGTGTAAAGGGAGCTTTACGCTTTATCTAACCCCATGGTGTTCCTGCCCTGGGAGTGTTTCATGGAGAGAGTGTAGAGGTAGCTTTACTCTGTATCTAACTCCATGCTGTACCTGTCCTGGGAGTGTTTGATGGGGACGGTGTAGACAGAGCTTTACTCTGTATCTAAACCTGTGCTGTAGCTTTCCAGGGAATATTTGATATGTACGGTTTTGGGGATATTTACTCTGAATCAAACCCCGTGCTTTACCTGTCCTGGGAGTGTTTGATGGGGACAGTGTAGAGGGAGCTCTACTCTGTATCTCACCCCGTGCTGTGCCAATCCTGGGAGTGTTTGATGGGGACGGTGTAGAGGGAGCTTTACTGTGTACCTAACCCTGTGCTGTACCTGTCCTGGGATTGTTTGATGGGGACAGTTTAGGGGGAGCATTGCTCTGTCTCTAACCCCGTGCTGTACCTGTCCTGGGAGTGTTTGATGGGGACAGTGTAGAGGGAGCTTTACTCTATATCGAACCCCTTGCTGTAACTGTGCAGGGAGTGTTTGATGGGGACAGTGTAGAGGGAGCTTACTCTGTATTTAACCCCGTGCTGTACCAGTCCTGGGAGTGTTTGATGGGGACAGTGTAGAGAGAGCTTTACTCTGTATCTAACCCCGTGCTGTACCTGTCCTGGGAGTGTTTGATGGTAATGGTGTAGAAGGAGCTTTGTTCTGTATCTAACCCCATGCTGTACCTGCCCTGGGTTAGTTTGATGGGGACAATGTAGAGCGAACTTTACTCTGAATCTACCCCTGTGCTGTAACCTGTCCTGGGACTGTTTTATGGGGACAGTGTCGTGGGAGCTTTACTCTGTATCTAACTCCGTGCTGTACCTGTCCTGGGAGTGTTTGATGGGGACGGTGTAGAGGGAGCTTTAGTCTGTATCTAACCCCGTGCTGTACCTGTCTTGGGAATGGTTGATGTGGACGGTGTAGAGGCAGTTTTACTTTGTATCTAACCCCGTGCTGTACCTGTCCTGTGAGTGTTTCATGGAGGCAGTGTGGAGGGAGCTTTGCTATGAATCAAACCCTGTGATGTCCCTGTTCTGGGAGTGTTAGATGGGGATAGTGTAAAGGGAGATCTACTCTGTATCGAACTCCGTGCTGTACCTGTCCTGAGAGTGTTTGATGGGGAAAGTCTAGAGGGAGCTTTACTCTGTATCTAATCGTGTGCTGTACCTGTCCTGGGAGTGTTTGATGGGGACAGTGTGGAGGGAGCTTTCGTCTGTATCTAACTCCGTGCTGTGCCTGTCCTGGGAGTGTTTGATGCAGACAGTGTAGAAGGAGCTTTACTCTGTATGTAATCCTGTGCTCTACCTGTCTTGGGAGTGTTTGATGGTGATAGTGTATAGGGAGATTTGCTTTGTATCTAATCCCATGCTTGATCTGTCCTGGGAGAGTTTGATGGTGACAGTGTAGAGGGAGCTTTACTCTGTATCGAACCCCTTGCTGTACCTGTCCTGGGAGTGTTTGATGGGGACAGTGTCGAGCGAGCTTTACTCTGTATCTAACCCTCTGCTGTAACTGTCCTGGGAGTATTTGATGGTGTCAGTGTAGGGTGAGGTTAACTCTGCATCTCAACCTGTGCTGTAGCTTTCCAGTGAATATTTGATGAGGACGGTTTTGAGGTATATTTACTCTGAATTAAAGCCCGTGCTGTAACGGTCATGGGAGTGTTTGATGGGCACAGTGTAGAGGGAGCTTTACTCTGTATCTAACCCCGTGCTGTACCTGTGCTGGGAGTGTTTGATGGGCACAGTGTAGAGGGAGCTCTACTCTGTATGTCACCCCGTGCTGTACCTGTCCTGGGAATGTTTCTTGGAGGCAGTGTGGAGTGAGCTTTGCTCTGAATCACACACTGTCATCTACCTGTCCTGGGAGTGTTTGATGGGGACAGTGTAGGGGGCGCTTTACTCTGTATCTAACCCCGTGCAGTACTTGTACTAGATGTTTTTGATGGGGATAGTGTAGAGGGAGCTTTACTCTGTATCTAACCCCATGGTGTAGCTGCCCTGGGAATGTTTGATGCGGACAGTGTAGAGGGAGCTCTACTCTATATCTAATCCCGTGCTGTACCTGTCCTGGGAGTGTTTCATGGAGGCAGTGTGGAGGGAGCTTTGCTCTGAATCAAACCCTGTAATGTACCTGTCCTGGGAGTGTTTGATGGGGAAAGTGTGGAGGGAGCTTTACTCTGTATCTAAACCTGTGCTGTAGCTTTCCAGGGAATATTTGATGTTTACGATATTGAGGGATATTCACTCTGAATCAAACCTCGTGCTGTACCTGCCCTGGGAGAGTTTGATGGGGACAGTGTAGAAGGAGCTTTACTCTGTATCTAACCCCATGGTGTACCTACCCTGGGAGTGTTTGATGGGGACAGTGCAGAGGGAGCTTTACTCTGTATCTAACCCTTGCTGTAACTGTCCTGGGAGTGTCTGATGGGGACAGTGTAGAGGGAGATTTACTCTGTATCTAACCCCGTGCTGTACCTGTCCTGGGAGTGTTTGATGCGGACAGTGTAGAGGGGTCTTTACTCTGAATCTAACCCCGTGATGTACCTGTCCTGGGAGTGTTTGATGTGGTCAGTGTAGTGGTAGCTTTACTCTGTATCTAACCCCGTGCTGTACCTCTCCTGGGAGTGTTTCATGGAGGCAGTGTGGAGGGAGCTTTGCTCTGAATCAAACCCCATGGTGTATCTGCCCTGGGAGTGTTTGATGGGGATGGTGTTGACAGAGCTTTACTCTGTATCTAACCCCATCGTGTACCTGTCTTGGGAGTGTTTCTTGGAGGAAGTGTGGAGTGAGCTTGCTCTGAATCAAACACTGTGATGTACCTGTCCTGGGTGTGTTTGCTGGGACAGAGTAGAGGGAGCTTTGTTCTGTATCTAACCCCGTGCTGTAACTGTCCTGGGGGTGTTTGATGGTAATGGTGTAGAAGGAGCTTTGTTCTGTATCTAACCCTGTGCTGTACCTGTCCTGGGAGTGTTTGATGGGGACAGTGTAGAGGGAGCTTTACTCTGTATCTAACCCCGTGCTGTACCTGTCCTGGGAGTGTTTGATGGGGACAGTGTAGGGAGAGCTTTACCTTGTATCTAACCCCGTACTGTACCTGTCCTGGGAGTGTTTCATGGAGGCAGTGTGGAGTTAGCTTTGCTCTGAATCAAACACTGTGATGTACCTGTCCTGTGAGTGTTTTGATGGCAACATTGTAGGGGGAGCTGTGCCCTGTAACTAACCCCGTGCTGTACCGATTCTGGGAGTGTTTCATGGAGGCAGTGTAGAGGGAGCTTTACTCTGTATCTAACCCCATGGTGCACCTGCCCTGGGAGTGCTTGCTAGGGACAGTGTAGAGGGAGCTTTACTCTGTATCTCAGCCTGTGCTGTCCCTGTCCTGGGATTGTTTGATGGGGACAGTGTAGAGGGAGATTTACTCTGTATCAAACCCCGTGATGTACCTGTCCTGGGATTGTTTGATGGTGACAGTGTAGAGGGAGCTTTACTCTGTATCTAACCCCGTGCTGTACCTGTCCTGGGAGTGTTTGATGGGGACATTATAGAGGGAGTTTTACTCTGTATCTAACCCCATGCTGTACCTGTCCTGGGAGTGTTTGATGGGGACAGTGTAGAAGCAGCTCTATTCTGTATCTAACCCTGTGCTGTACCTGTCCTGGGAGTGTTTGATGGAGACAGTGTAGAGGCAGCTCTATTCTGTATCTAACCCTGTGCTGTACCTGTCCTGGGAGTGTTTGTTGGGGACAGTGCAGAGGGAGCTTTACTCTGTATCTAACCTCGTGCTGTACCTGTCCTGGGAATGTTTGATGGGGACAGTGTAGAGGGATCTTTACTGTGTATCTAACCTCGTGCTGTACCTGCTTTACTCTCCACCAAACACTGTCCCCATCAAACACTCCCAGGACAGGTACATCACAGGTTATGATTCAGAGTAAGGCTCTCTACACACTATCTCCATGAAACGCTGCAATGACAGACACAGTACAGGCTTAGATACAGAGAAAAACGGCCTGTAGACCATGCCCATCAAACACTCTCAGGGCAACTGCAGCACGGTGTTAGATACAGAGTAAAGCTCCCTCTACACTGTCCCCATCAAACACTCCCAGGACAGGTACAGCACGGGGTTAGATACAGAGTAAAGCTCCCTCTACACTGTCCCCATCAAACACTCCCAGGGCAGATACAGCACGGGGTTAGATACAGAGTAAATCTCCCTCTACACTGTCCCCATCACACACTCCCAAGACAGGTACAGCACGGGGTTAGATACAGAGTAAAGCTCCCTCTACACCGTCCCCATCAAACACTCCCAGGACAGGTACAGCACGAGGTTCCATACAGAGTACATCTCCCTCTACACTGTCCCCATCAAACACTCCCAGGACAGGTACAGCATGGGGTTAGATACAGAGTAAAGCTCCCTCTACAACGTCCCATCAAACACTCCCTGGACAGATACAGTTCAGGGTTAGGTACAGAGTAATGCTCCCTCTACAGCGTCCCCTTCAAACACTCCCAGGACAGGTACAGCACGGGGTTAGATACAGAGTAAAGCTCCCTCTACACTGTCCCCATCAAACACTCCCAGGGCAGGTACAGCATGGGGTTAGATACAGAGTAAAGCTCCCTCTACACTGTCCCTATCAAACACTCCCAGGACAGGTACAGCACGGGGTTAGATACAGAGTAAAGCTCCCTCTACACTGACCCCATCAAACACTCCCAGGACAGGGACAGCACGAGGTTCCATACAGAGTACATCTCCCTCTACACTGTCCCCATCAAACACTCCCAGGACAGGTACAGCACGGGATTAGATACAGAGTGAAGCTCCCTCTACACTGTCCCCATCAAACACTCCCAGGACAGGTACAGCACGGGGTTAGATACAGAGTAAAGCTCCCTCTACACTGTCCCCATCAAACACTCCCAGGACAGGTACAGCATGGGGTTAGATACAGAGTAAAGCTCCCTCTACAACGTCCCATCAAACACTCCCTGGACAGATACAGTTTAGGGTTAGGTACAGAGTAATGCTCCCTCTACAGCGTCCCCTTCAAACACTCCCAGGACAGGTACAGCACAGGGTTAGATACAGAGTAAAGCTCCCTCTACACTGTCCCCATCAAACACTCCCAGGGCAGGTACAGCATGGTGTTAGATACAGAGTAAAGCTCCCTCTACACTGTCCCTATCAAACACTCCCAGGACAGGTACAGCACGGGGTTAGATACAGAGTAAAGCTCCCTCTACACTGACCCCATCAAACACTCCCAGGACAGGTACAGCACGGGGTTAGATATAGAGTAAAGCTCCCACTACACTGACCCCATCAAACACTCTCAGGACAGGTGCAGCACGGGGTTAGATACAGAGTACATCTCCCTCTACACTGACCCTATCAAACACTCCCAGGATAGGGACAGCACGGGGTTAGATACAGAGTACATCTCCCTCTACACTGGGCCATCAAACACTCCCAGGAGAGATACAGCACGGGTTCAGATACAGAGTAATGCTCCCTCTAAGCTGTCCACTTCAAACACTCCCAGGACAACTACAGCACGGGTTAAGATACATATTTAAGCTCCCCCTACACTGACCCCATAGAACACTCCCAGGACAGGTACAGCACATGGCTAGATATAGCGTTAAGCTCCCGCTACACTATCCCCATCAAACACTCCAAGGACAGGTCCAGGACGTTGTTAGATACAGAGTAAAGCTCAAACTACACTGACCCCATCAAACACTCCTAGGGATTGATCAGTACGGGATTAGATACAGTGTAAAGCTCCCTCTACATTGCCCCTTCAAATACTCCTCGCGCTTGTTCAGTACGTTATTAGATGCTGAGTAAAGATCTCTCTACACTGTCACCATGAAACATTCCCAGGAAAGGTACAGCACAGAGTTAGATACAGAGTAATGCTCCCTCTACACTGTCCCCATCAAACCCTCCCAGGACAGGTACAGCACGGGGTTAGATACAGGGTAAAGCTCCCACTATGCTGTCCCCATCAGAGACACCCAGGAAAGGTACAGCACGAGGTTAGACACTGAGTAAATCTCCCTCTACACTGTCCCCATCAAACATTCCTAGGGTTTGTTCAGTACGGGATTAGATACAGAGTCATGCTCACTCTCCACCGTCCCCATCGAACACTCCCAGGGCAGGTACAGCACGGGGTTAGATACAGAGTAAAGCTCCCTCTACACCCTCCCCATCGAGCACTCCCAGGGCATGTACAGAACGGGGTTAGGTACAGAGTAAAGCTCCCTCTACACCGTCTCCATCAAACACTCCCAGGACAGGTACTTCACTGGTTATGAATCAGAGTAAAACTCCCTCCACACTGTCTCCATGAAACACTCCAATGACAGATACAGTACAAGCTTAGATACAGAGAAAAGAACCCTCTACACAATGCCTTCAAACACTCCCAGGAGAGATACAGCACGGGATTAGATACAGAGTAAAGCTCCCTCTACACTGTCCCCATCAAACACTCCCAGGACAGGTACAGCATGAATTTAGATACAGAATAAAGCTCCCTCTCCACTCTCCCCATCAAACACTCCCAGGACAGGTACAGCACGGGATTACATCGAGAGTAAATCTCCCTCTACACTGACCTTATCAAACACTCCCAGGACAGGTACAGCACGGGGTTAGATACAGAGTAAAGCTCCCTCTACACTGTCCCCATCAAACGCTCCCAGGACAGGTACAGCATGAAGTTAGATACAGAGTAAAGCTCCCTCTACACTGTCCCCATCAAACATTCCCAGGACAGGTACAGCACGGGGTTAGATAGAGAGTAAAGCTCCCTCTACACTGTCCCCATCAAACACTCCCAGGACAGGTACAGCAAGGGGTTAGATACAGAGTAAAGCTCCCTCTACACTGTCCCCATCAAACACTCCCAGGACAGGTACAGCTCGAGTTTAGATGCAGAGTAGATCTCCCTCTACACTGTCCCCACCAAACACTCCCAGTCCTAGGACAGCAAGGGGTTAGATACAGAGTAAAGCTCCCCCTACACTGACCCCATCAAACGCTCCCAGGACAGGTACAGCACGGGGTTAGATACAGAGTAAAAGACCCTCTACACTGTCCCCATCAAACACTCCCTGACAGGTACAGCACGGAGTTAGATACAGGGTAAAGCTCCCTCTACACTGTCCCCATCAAACACTCCCAGGACAGGTACAGCAAGGGGTTAGATACAGAGTAAAGCTCCCTCTACACTGTCCCCATCAAACACTCCCAGGACAGGTACAGCATGAAGTTAGATACAGAGTAAAGCTCCCTCTACACTGTCCCCATCAAACACTCCCAGGACAGGTACAGCACAGGGTTAGATACAGAGTAAAGCTCCCGCTACACCATCCCCATCAAACATTCCAAGGTCAGGTACAGGACGTGATTAAGTACAGAGTAAATCTCCCCCTACACTGTCCCCATAAAACACTCCCAGTGCAGGTGCAGCAAAAGGTTAGATACAGAGTAAAGCTCCCTCTCCACTGTCCACATCAAACACTTCCATGACAGGTATGGCACAGGTTTAGATACAGAGGAAAGATACCTGTACACTGCACCCATCAATCACTCCCAGTCCAGGGACAGCACGAGGTTAGATACAGTGTCAAGCTCTCTCTCCACTGTCCCCATCAAACATTCCCAGGACAGGTACAGCACGGGGTTAGATACAGAGTAAAGCTCTCGCTACACTGTCCCCATCAAACACTCTCAGGACAGTTACAACAAGGGGTTAGATACAGAGTAAAGCTCCATCCACACTATCGCAATCAAACACTCCCAGGACAGGTATAGCACGAGGTTAGATTTTGAGTAAATCTCCCTCTACACTGACCCCATCAAACATTCCCAGGACAGCCACAGCATGGGGTTAGATATAGAGTAAAGCTCCCTCTACACTGACCCCGTCAAACACTCCCAGGACAGCCGTAGCATGAAGTTAGATACAGAATAAAGCTCCCATTACACTGACCCCATCAAACACTCCCAGGACAGGTGCAGCACGGTTTAAGATATAGAGTAAAGCTCCCTTTACACTGTCCCCATCAAACACACCCAGGACAGGTGCAGCACGTTTTAAGATATAGAGTAAAGCTCCCTTTACACTGTCCCCATCAAACACACCCAGGACAGGTACATCACGGTTTAAGATATAGAGTAAAGCTCCATCCACACTGTCTCCATGAAACACTCCAATGCCAGGTACAGTACAGGATTAGATACAGAGAAAAGTGGCCTCTAGACTGTCCCCTTCAAACAATCCCAGGACAGCTACAGCACGGGTTAAGATACAGAGTTAAGCTCCACCAACGTTGTCCACATCAAACACTCCCAGGAGAGATACAGCAAGGGGTTAGATACAGAGGAGGCTTGACTCAGCTACCAGCCCTGTGATGTACCTGTCCTGGGAGTGTTTGATGGGGACAGTGTGGAGGGAGCATTACTCTGTATGTCATCCTGTGCTCTACCTGTCTTAGGAGTGTTTGATGGTGATAGTGTATAGGGAGATTTGCTTTGTATCTAATCCCATGCTTGATCTGTCCTGGGAGAGTTTGATGGTGACAGTGTAGAGGGAGCTTTACTCTGTATCGAACCCCTTGCTGTACCTGTCCTGGGAGTGTTTGATGGGGACAGTGTAGAGGGAGCTTTACTGTGTATCTAACCCTGTGCTGTATCTGTCCTGGGAGTGTGTGTTGGAGACAGTCTCGAGGGAGTTTTATTCTGTATCTAACACCCAGCTGTACCTGTCCTGGGAGTGTATGATGGGCACAGTGTCGAGCGAGCTTTACTCTGTATCTAACCCCATGGTGTACCTACCCTGGGAGTGTTTGGTGGGGACAGTGCAGAGGGAGCTTTACTCTGTATCTAACCCTTGCTGTAACTGTCCTGGGAGTGTTTGATGCGGACAGTGTAGAGGGGGCTTTACTCTGTATCTAACCCCGTGATGTACCTGTCCTGGGAGTGTTTGATGGGAACTGTGTAGAGGGAGCTTTACTCTGTTTCTAACCCCATGGTGTACCTGTCCTGGGAGTGTTTGATGTGGTCAGTGTAGTGGTAGCTTTACTCTGTATCAAAGCCCGCGCTGTACCTGTCCTGGTAGTGTTTCATGGAGGCAGTGTGGAGGGAGCTTTGCTCTGAATCAAACTCCATGGTGTATCTGCCCTGGGAGTGTTTGATGGGGATGGTGTTGACGGAGCTTTACTCTGTATCTAACCCCATGGTGCACCTGCCCTGGGAGTGCTTGATGGGGACAGTGTAGAGGGAGCTTTACTCCGTATCAAACCCCATGCTGTACCTGTCCTGGGATTGTTTGATGGTGACAGTGTAGAGGGAGCTTTACTCTGTTTCTAACCCCGTGCTGTACCTGTCCTGGGAGTGTTTGATGGTGACAGTGTAGAGGGAGCTTTACTCTGTATCTAACCCCATGGTGTACCTGTCCTGGGAGTGTTTCTTGGAGGAAGTGTGGAGTGAGCTTGCTCAGAATCAAACATGGTGATGTACCTGTCCTGGGTGTGTTTGCTGGGACAGAGTAGAGGGAGCTTTCTTCTATATCTAACCCCGTGCTGTAACTGTCCTGGGGGTGTTTGATGGTGATGGTGTAGAAGGAGCTTTGTTCTGTATCTAACCCTGTGCTGTACCTGTCCTGGGAGTGTTTGATGGGGACAGTGTGGAGGGAGTTTACTCTGTATCTAACCCCGTGCTGTACCTGTCCTGGGAGTGTTTGATGGGGACAGTGTAGGGAGAGCTTTACCTTGTATCTAACCCCGTACTGCACCTGTCCTGGGAGTGTTTGATGGGGGCTGTGTAGAGGGAGCTTTACTCTGTATCTAACCTCGTGCTGTACCTGTCTTGGGAGCGTTTGATGGGATCAGTTTGCAGGGAGCTTTACTCTGTATCTAACCCCGTGCTGTACCTGTCCTGGGAGTGTTGGATGGGGACAGTATCGATGGATATTTACACTGTATCTTCCCCCGTGCTGGTCCTGTCCTGGGTGTGGTTGTTTGGGACGTTGGAGTGGGAGCTTTTCTCTGTATCTAACTCCGTGCTGTATCTTTCCTGGGAATGTTTCATCAGGTCAGTGTTGAGGGAGCTTTACTCTGTATCTGATCCCGTGCTTGATCTGTCCTGGGAGTATTTGATGGTGACAGTGTAGAGGGAGCTTTACTCTGTATCTAACCCCGCGCTGTACCTGTCCTGGGAGTGTTTGCTGGGATCAGTGTAGTGCGAGCTTTACTCTGTATCTAACCCCGTGCTGTACCTGTCCTGGGAGTGTTTGATGGGGACAGTGCAGAGGGAGCTTTACTCTGTATCTAACCCCGTGCTGTACCTGTCCTGGGAGGGTTTGATGGGGACAGTGTAGAGGGAGCTTTACCCTGTATCTAACCCCATGTTGTACCTGTCCTGGGAGTGTTTGATGGGGACAGTGTAGAGGGAGCTTTACTCTGTATCTAACCCCGTGCTGTTCCTGTCCCGGGAGTGTTTGATGGGGACAGTGTAGAGGGAGCTTTACTCTGTATCTAACCCCGTGCTGTACCTGTCCTGGGAGTGTTTGATGGGGGACAGTGTAGAGGGAGCTTTACTCTGTATCTAACCCTATGGTGTACCTGCCCTGCGATTATTTGATGGGGACAGTGTAGAGGGAGCTTTACTCTTTTTCTAACTCCATGCTGTACCTGTCCTGGGAGTGTTTGATGAGGGCAGTTTCGAGTGAGGTTTACTCAGTATCTAACTCCGTGCTTACCTGTCCTGGGTGTGTCTGACACAGACAGTGTAAAGGGATCTTTACTCTGTATCAATCTCCATGCTGTACCTGTCCTGGGAATGTTTGATGGGGACGGTGGAGAGAGAGCTTTACTCTGTATCTAAACCTGTGCTGTACCTGTCCTGGGAGTGTTTGATGGGGACGATGTGGAGGGAGCTTTACTCAGTGTCTAACCCCGAGCTGTACCTGTCTTGGGAGTGTTTCATGGGGACAGTCTAGAGGGAGCTTTACTCTGTATCTAACCCTGTGCTGTACCTGGCCTGGGCTTATTTGATGGGGACAGTGTGGAGGGAGCTTTACTCTGTATCTAACCCCGTGCTGTACCTGTCCTGGGAGTGTTTAATAGGGACAGTGCAGTGAGAGCTTTACTCTGTATCTAACACCGTGATTTACCTGTCCTGGGAGTGTTTGATGCAGACAGTTTAGAGGGAGCTTTACTCTGTATCTAGCCCCGTGCTGTTCCTCTCCTGGGAGTGTTTGATTGGGACCCTTTAGAGGGAGCTTTACTCTGCATCTAACGCCGTGCTGTATCTGCCGTGGGAGTGTTTGATGGGGACACTGTAGAGGGAGCTTTAGTCTGTATCTAACTTCGTGCTGTACCATTCCTGGGTGTTCTTGATGCGGATAGTGTAAAGGGAGCTTTACTCTGTATCTAACTCCATGCTGTGCCTGTCCTGGGAGTGTTTGATGGTGATAGTGTAGAGGGAGATTTGCTCTGTATCTAATCCCGTGCTTGATCTGTCCTGGGAGAGTTTGATGGTGACAGTGTAGAGGGAGCTTTACTCTGTATCGAACCCGTTGCTGTACCTGTTCAGGGAGTGTTTGATGGGGAATGTGTCGAGGGAGCTTTGCTGTGTATCTAACACTGTGCTGTATCTGTCCTGGGAGTGTCTGTTGGGGACAGTCTAGAGGGAGCTTTATTCTGTATCTAACACCCAGCTGTACCTGTCCTGGGAGTGTTTGATGGGGACAGTGCACAGGGAGCTTTACTCTGTATCTAAACCCATGGTGTTCCTGCCCTGGGAGTGTTTCATGGGGACAGTGCAGAGGGAGCTTTACTCTGTATCTAACTTCGTGCTGTACCAGTATTGGGTGTGCTTGATGCGGACAGTGTAAAGGGAGCTTTACTCTGTATCTAACTCCAGGCTGTACCTGTCCTGGGAGTGTTTGATGGGGACAGTGTAGAGTGAGCTTTACCCTGTATCTGACCCCGTGCTGTACCTGTCCTGGGAGTGTTTGATAGGGACAGTGTAGAGGGAGCTTTACTCTGTATCAAACCCCGTGCTGTACCTGCCCTGTGTGTGTTTGATGGTGATAGTGTAGAGGAAGATTTGCTCTGTATCTAATCCTGTGCTTGATATGTCCTGGGAGTATTTGATGGTGTCTGTGTAGGCTGAGGTTAACTCTGCATCTAAACCTGTGCAGTAGCTTTCCAGTGAATATTTGATGAGGACGGTTTTGAGGTATATTTACTCTGAATTAAAGCACGTGCTGTAACGGTCATGGGAGTGTTTGATGGGCACAGTGTAGAGGGTGGTCTACTCTTATCTAACCCCGTGCTGTACCTGTCCTGGGAGTGTTTCATGGAGGCAGTGTGGAGTGAGCTTTGCTCTGAATCACACACTGTCATCTACCTGTCCTGGGAGTGTTTGATGGGCACAGAGTATAGGGAGCTTTACTCTGTATCTATCCCCATGGTGTACCTTCCCTGGTAGTGATTGATGGGGACAATGTAGAGGGAGCTTTACTCTGTATCTAACCCCGTGATGTACCTGCCCTGGGAGTGATTGATGGGGACAGTGTAGGGGGAGCTTTACTCTGTATCTAACCCCGTGCTTTCCCTGCCCTGGGAATGTTTGATGGGGACAGTGTCGAGGGGGCTTTACTCTGTATCTAACCCTGTGCTGTACCTGTCCTGGGATTGTTTGATGGGGACAGTGTAGAGGGAGCTTTACTCTGTATCTAACCCTGTGCTGTACCTGTCCTGGGAGTGTTTAATAGGGACAGTGTTGTGAGAGCTTTACTCTGTATCTAACCCCGTGCTGTACCTGTCCTGGGAGTGTTTGATGGGGACCGTGGTGAGGGAGCTTTACTCAGTATCCAATCCCGTGCTGGACCTGTCCTGGGAGTGTTTGATGGGGACAGTGTAGAGTTCGCTTTACTCTGTATCTAACCCTGTGTTGTATCTGTCCTTGAAGTGTTTGATTGTGACAGTGTGGAGGGAGCTTTACTCTGTATCTAACACCTTGCTGTACCTGTCCTGGGAGTGTTTGATGGGGTCAGTACAGTGGGAGCTTAACTCACTATCTAACCCTGTGCTTTACCTGTCCTGGGAGTGTTTGATGGGGGCTGTGTAGAGGGAGATTTACTCTGTATCTAACCTCGTGCTGTACCTGTCTTGGGAGCGTTTGATGGGATCAGTTTGCAGGGAGCTTTACTCTGTATCTAACCCCGTGCTGTACCTGTCCTGGGAGTGTTGGATGGGGACAGTATCGATGGATATTTACACTGTATCTTCCCCCGTGCTGGTCCTGTCCTGGGTGTGGTTGATTGGGACATTGGAGTGGGAGCTTTTCTCTGTATCTAACTCCGTGCTGTATCTCTCCTGGGAATGTTTCATCAGGTCAGTGTTGAGGGAGCTTTACTCTGTATCTGATCCCGTGCTTGATCTGTCCTGGGAGTATTTGATGGTGACAGTGTAGAGGGAGCTTTACTCTGTATCTAACCCCGCGCTGTACCTGTCCTGGGAGTGTTTGCTGGGATCAGTGTAGTGCGAGCTTTACTCTGTATCTAACCCCGTGCTGTACCTGTCCTGGGAGTGTTTGATGGGGACAGTGCAGAGGGAGCTTTACTCTGTATCTAACCCCGTGCTGTACCTGTCCTGGGAGGGTTTGATGGGGACAGTGTAGAGGGAGCTTTACTCTGTATCTAACCCCGTGCTGTACCTGTCCTGGGAGTGTTTGATGGGGACAGTGTAGAGGGAGCTTTACTCTGTATCTAACTCCGTGCTGTATCTCTCCTGGGAATGTTTGATCAGGTCAGTGTAGAGGGTGCTTTACTCTGTATCTAATCCCGTGCTTGATCTGTCCTGGGAGTGTTTGATGGTGATAGTGTAGAGGGAGATTTGCTCTGTATCTAACCCCGTGCTGTACCTGTCCTGTGAGTGTTTGATGGGATCAGTTAGACGGGAGCTTTACTCTGTATCTAACCCCGTGCTCAACCTGTCCTGTGAGTGTTTGATGGGGACAGTGTAGAGGGAGCTTTACTCTGTATCTAACCCCGTGCTGTACCTGTCCTGGGAGTGTTTGATGGTGATAGTGTAGAGGAAGATTTGCTCTGTATCTAATCCTGTGCTTGATATGTCCTGGGAGTATTTGATGGTGTCTGTGTAGGCTGAGGTTAACTCTGCATCTAAACCTGTGCAGTAGCTTTCCAGTGAATATTTGATGAGGACGGTTTTGAGGTATATTTACTCTGAATTAAAGCACGTGCTGTAACGGTCATGGGAGTGTTTGATGTTCACAGTGTAGAGGGTGGTCTACTCTTATCTAACCCCGTGCTGTACCTGTCCTGGGAGTGTTTCATGGAGGCAGTGTGGAGTGAGCTTTGCTCTGAATCACACACTGTCATCTACCTGTCCTGGGAGTGTTTGATGGGCACAGAGTATAGGGAGCTTTACTCTGTATCTATCCCCATGGTGTACCTCCCCTGGTAGTGATTGATGGGGACAATGTAGAGGGAGCTTTACTCTGTATCTAACCCCGTGATGTACCTGCCCTGGGAGTGATTGATGGGGACAGTGTAGGGGGCGCTTTACTCTGTATCTAACCCCGTGCTGTACCTGTCCTGGGAGTGTTCGATGCGGATCGTGTAGAGGGTGCTTTACTCTGTATCTATTCCCGTGCTGTTCCTGTCCTGGGGATGTTTGATGGGGACAGTGTAGAGGGAGCTTTACTCTGTATCTAACCCCGTGATGTACCTGTCCTGGGAGTGTTTGACGAGGACAGTCCAAGGGGAGCTTTACTCTGTATCTAACCCCGTGCCGTATCTGCTGTGGGAGTGTTTGATGGGGACAGTGTAAACGGAGCTTTACTCTGCATCTAACCCCATGGTGTACCTGCCCTGGTGTGTTTGATGGGGACAATATAGCGCGACCTTTACTCTGAATCTACGCCCTTGCTGTAGCCTGTCCTGGGAGTTTTTGATTGGGACAGTGTAGAGGGAGATTTACTCTGCATCTAACCCCGTGCTGTGCCTGTCCTGGGAGTGTTTGATGGGGTCAGTGTACATGGAGCTTTACTCTGTATGTAGTCCTGTGCTCTACCTGTTTTGGGAGTGTTTGATGGTGATAGTGTAGAGGGAGATTTGCACTGTATCTAATCCGGTGCTTGATCTGTCCTGGGAGAGTTTGATGGTGACAGTGTAGAGGGAGATTTACTCTGTATCGAACCTGTTGCTGTACCTGTTCAGGGAGTATTAGATGGGGACAGTGTAGATGGAGCTTTACTGTGTATCTAACACTGTGCTGTATCTGTCCTGGGAGTGTCTGTTGGGGACAGTCTAGAGGAAGCTTTATTCTGTATCTAACACCCAGCTGTACCTGTCCTGGGAGTGTTTAATGGGGACAGTGTACAGGGAGCTTTACTCTGTATCTAACCCCATGGTGTACCTGCCCTACGATTGTTTGATGGGGACAGTGTAGAGGGAGCTTTAGTCTGTATCTAACTTCGTGCTATACTAGTCCTGGGTGAGCTTGATGCGGACAGTGTAAAGGGAGCTTTACTCTGTATCTAAGTCCATGCTGTACCTGTCCTGGGAGTGTTTAATGGGGACGGTGTAGAGAGAGCTTTACTCTGTATCTAATCCTGTGCTGTAGCTTTCCAGGAAATATTTGATGGGTACGGATTTGAGGGTTATTTACTCTGAATCAAACACCGTGCTGTACCTGTCCTGGGAGTGTTTGATGGGGACAGTGTAGAGGGAGATTTACCCTGTATCTAACCCCATGGTGTACCTGCCCTGGGAGTGTTTGATGAGGACAGTGTAGAGGGAGCTTTACTCTGTATCTAACCCCGTGCTGTACCTGTCCTGTGAGTGTTTGATGGGGACAGTGTAGAGGGAGCTTTACCCTGTATCTTACCCCGTGCTGTACCTGTCTTGGGATTGTTTGATGGGGACAGTGTAGAGGAAGCTTAAATCTGTATTTAAACCCCTGCTTTACCTCTCCTGGGAATATTTGATGGGATCAGTTTACAGGGATCTTTACTCTGTATCTAACCCCGTGCTGTGCCTGTCCTGGGTGATTTTGATGGGGAGAATGTAGAGGGAGCAATACTTAGTATCTACTCCCATGCTATACCTGTCCTGGGAGTGTTGGATGGGCACAGAGTTGATGGGGCTTTACTCTGTATCTAAGTCCGTGCTGTACCTGTCCTGGGAGTGTTTGATGGGGACGGTGTGGAGGGAACTTTACGCTGTATCTAACCCCGTGCTGTACCTGTGCAGGGCGTGTTTGATGGGAACACTATTGAGGGAGCTCTACTCTGTATCTAAACCCATGCTGTACCTGTTCTGGGGGTGTTTCATAGAGGCAGTGTGGAGTGAGCTATGCTCTGAATCGAACACTGTGCTGTAACTGTCCTGAGAGAGTTTGATGGGGACCAAGTATAGGGAGCTTTACTATGTATCTAACGTCGTGATGTACCTGTCCTGGGAGTGTTTGTTGGGGACAGTGTAGAGGGAGCTTTACTCTGCATCTAACCCCGTGCTGTACCTGTCCTGGGAGTGTTTGGTGGGGACAGTGTAGAGGGAGCTCTACTGTGTATCTAACCCCGTGCTGTCTCTGTCCTGGGAGTGTTTGATGGGGACAGCGCAGAGGGTGCTTTACTCTGTATCTAACCCCATGCTGTACCTGTTCTGGGGGTGTTTCATGGGGACAGTGTCGAGGGAGCTTACTCTGTATCTAAACCCGTGATGTTCCTCCCTTGGGAGTGTTTGTTGGGGACAGTGTAGAGGGAGCTTTACTCTGTATCTAACCCCGTGCCTTACCTGTCCTGGGAGTATTTGATGGGATCAGTTTACAAGGAGCTTTACTCTGTATCTTAACCCGTGCTGTAACTGTCCTGGGTGAGTTTGATGGGGAGAGTGTACAGGGATCTTTACTCTGTATTTAATACCATGCTGTACCTGTCTGGGAGTGTTTGATGGGGACAGTGTAGAGGGAAATTTACTCTGTATCTAACCTTGTGCTGTAACTGTCCTGGGAGGGTTTGATGGGGACAGTGTAGTGGGAGCTTTACTCTGTATGTAACCCGGTGATGATCCTCCCCTGGGATTGTTTGTTGGGGGACACTGTCACCATGAAACGCTCCCAGGACAGGAGCATTACTCTATATCTAACCCTGTGCTGCACTTGCCGTGGGAGTGTTTGACTGCAACTGTGAGGAGGGAGCTTTACTGTGTATCTAACTCCATACTGCACCTGTCCTGGGAGCGTTTCATGGTGACAGTGTAGCAGCAGCTTTACTCTGTATCTAACCCCTTGCTCTATCTGTCTTGGGAGTATTTGATGAGGACGGTGTTGGGAGTGCTTTACTCTGTATCTAAGCCTTTGATGTACCTGTTCTGGGAGTGTTTGATGGGATCAGTTTACAGGGAGATTTACTCTGTATCTAATCCCGTGCTGTACCTGCCCTGGGAGAGTTGATGGGGAGAGTATAGAGGGAGCTTTAGTCTGTATCTAACCCCGTGCTGAACCTGTCTTGGGAGTGTTTGATGGGGACAATGTAGAGGCAAATTTACTCTCTATCTAACCTCGTGCTGTTTCTGTCCTGGGATTGTTGGATGGGCACAGTGTCGATGGGGCTTTACTCTGTATCTAACCCTGTGCTGTACCTGTCCAGGGAGCGTTTGATGGGGACAGCGTTTTGGGAGCTTTAGTCTGTAGCTAATCCCGTGCTGTACCTGTCCTGGGAGTGGTTGTTGGGTACAGTGTAGTGGGAGCTGTACTCTGTCTCTAACCCTGTGCTGTACCTGTCCTGGGAGTGTTTGATGGGGAAAGTGTAGAGGGAGCTTTACTCTGTATCTAACCCCGTGCTGTACCTGTCCTGGGAGTGTTTGATGGGGAAAGTGTAGAGGGAGCTTTACTCTGTATCTAACCTCGTGCTGTACCTGTCCTGGGAGTGTTTGGATGGGTACAGTGTAGAGGGAGCTTTACTCTGTATCTAACCTCGTGCTATACCTGTCCTGGGAGTGTTTGATGGGGACTGTATAGAAGGAGCTTTACTCTGTATCTAACCCGATGCTGTAACTGTCCTGGGAGTGTTTGACGGGCACAGTTTAGAGGGAGCTTTACTCTGTATCTAACCCCATGCTGTACCTGTCCTGGGAGTGTTTGATGGGGACAGTGTAGAGGGAGCTTTACTCTGTATCTAAACCCGTGCTGCATGTGTTCTGGGAATGTTTGATGGGGAAAGTGTAAAGGGAGATTTAGTCTGTATTTAATCCCGTGCTGGACCTGTCCTGGGATGGTTTGATGGGGACAGTGTAGAGGGAGCTTTACTCTGTATCTAACCTCGTGCTGTATCTGTCCTGGGAGTGTTGGATGGGGACAGTGTAGAGGGAGCATTACTCTGCATCTCACCCCGTGCTGTACCTGTCCTGGGAGTGTTTGATGGGGACAGTGAAGAGGGATATCTACTCTGTATCTAACACGATGCTCTACTTGTCCTGGGAGTGTTTGATGGAGGCAGTGTGGAGGGAGCTTTGATCTGAATCAAACCCTGTGATGTACCAGTCCTGGGTGTGTTTCATAGGGACAGTGTAGAGGGAGCTTTACTCTGTATCTAACCCCGTGCTGTACCTGCCCTATGAATATTTGACGGGGACCGTGTAGAGGGAGCTTTGATCTGTATCTAACCCCATGGTGTACCTGTCCTGGTAGTGATTGATGGGGACAGAGTATAGGGAGGTTTACTCTGTATCTAACCCCGTGATGTTCCTCTCCTGGGAGTGTTTGTTGGGGACAGTGTAGAGGAAGCTTTACTCTGTATCTAGCCCCGTGCTGTACCTGTCTTTGGAGTGTTTGATTTGAACAGTGTAGAGGGAGCTTTACTCTGTATCTAACCCCATGCTGTAACTGTCCTGGGAGTGTTTGATGGACACAGTTTAGAGGGAGCTTTACTCTGTATCTAACGCCTTGCTGTACCTGTCCTGAGAGTGTTTGATGCAGACAGTGTAGAGGGAGATTTACTCTGTACCTAACCCTGTTATGTTCTTCTCCTGGGAATGTTTATTAGGGGCAGTGTAGAGTGAGCTTTATTCTGAATCAAACCCTGTGATGTCCCTGTCCTCGGACTGATTGATGGGGACGGTGTAGATGGAGCTTTACTCTGTATCTGACCCTGTGCTGTACCTGTCCTGGGAGTGTTTGATGGGGTCAGAATAGAGGGAGATTTACTCTGTATCTAACGAAGTTATCTTCCTTCCCTGGCAGTGTTTGTGGGGGACAGTGTAGAGGGAGCTTTACTCTGTATCTAATCCCATGCTATATCTGGCCTGGGAGTGTTTGATGGGGTTGGTGTCGAGGGAGTTTTACTCTGTATCTAATCCCGTGCTGTACGTGCCCTGGGAGTATTTGACGGGGATAGTGTAGAGGAAGCTTTTCTCTGTATCTAACCCTGTGCTGTACCAGTCCTGGGAGTGTTTGATGGGGACAATGTAGAGGGATCTTTACTCTGATTCTAATCCTGTGCTGTACCTGTCCTGCGAGTGTTTGATTGTGCCACTGTGGAGGGAGCTTTCCTCTGTGTCTAACTCTGTGCTATGCCTGTCCTGGTAGTGTTTGATGTTGATAGTGTAGATGGAGCTTTACTCTGTATCTAATTCCGTGCTGTACCTGTCCTGGGAGCGTCTGTTGGGGACAGTGTAGAGGGAGCTTTACTCTGTATCTAACCCCGTGCTGTACCGGTCTTGGGAATGTTTGATGGGGACAGTGTAGAGGGAGCTTTACTCTGTATCTAATCCCGTGCTGTACCTGTCCTGGGATTGTTTGTTGGGGTCAGTGTAGAGGGAGCTTTACTCTGTATCTCACCCTTTGCTGTACCAGTCCTGGGAGTGTTTGATGGGGACCGTGCAGAGGGAGCTTTGCTCTGTATCTAACCCCGTGCTGTACCTGTCCTGGGAGTGTTGGTTGGGGACAATGTAGGGAGAGCTTTACTCTGTATCTAACCCCGTGTGTTACCCGTCCTGGGAGTGTTTGATGGGCACAGTGTCGACGGAGCTTTACTCTGTATCTAACCCCGTACTGTACCTGTCCTGGGAGTGTTTGATGGGGACAGTGTAGAGGAAGCTTTACTCTGTATCTAAACCCGTGCTGTATCGGTCCTGGGAGTGTTTGATGCGGTCAGTGTAGTGGGAGCTTTACTCTGTATCTAACCCCGTGCTGTACCTGTCCTGGGAGTGTTTGATGGGGACAGTGTAGAGGGAGCTTTAGTCTGTATTTAATCCCATGCTGGACCTGTCCTGGGAGTGGTTGATGGGGACGGTGTAGGGGGAGCTTTACTCTGTATCTAGCCCCGGGTGTTACCTGTCCTGGGAGTGTTTGACGGGGTCAGTGTAGTGGGAGATTTACTCTGTATCTAACCCCGTGCTGTGCCTGTCCTGAGCGTGTTTGATGGGGAGAGTGTAGACGGAGCTTTAATCTGTATCTAACCCCGTACTCTATCGGTCCTGGGAGTGTTTGATGCGGACAATGTACAGGGAGCTTTACTCTGCATCTAACCCCAGGCTGTACCTGTCCTGGGAGTGTATGATGGGGACAGTGTAGAGGGCGTTTTACTCTGTATTTAATCTTGTGCTGGATCTCTCCTGGGAGTGTTTGATGGGGACAGCGTAGAGGGAGCTTTACTCTGTATCTAACTCCGTGCTGTATGTGTCCTGGAAATGTTTCATCGTGTCAGTGTAGAGGGAGATTTACTCTGTATCTAACCCCATGCTGTACCTGTCCTGGGAGTGTTTGATGGGGACAGTGTAGAGGGAGCTTTACTCTGTATCTAACCCCGTGCTGTACCTGTCCTGGGAGTGTTTAATGGGTACTGTGTAGAGGGAGCTTTACTCTGTATCTAACCTCGTGCTATACTTGTCCTGGGAGTGGTTGATGGGTTACGGTGTAGTGTTAGGATTACTCTGTATCTAACCCTGTGTTGTACCTGTCCTGGGAGTGTTTGATGGGCATCGTGTAGAGGGAGATTTACTCTGTATCTAACCCCCAGTTGTACCTGTCCTGGGGGTGTTTTATGGGGACAGTGTCGAGGGAAATTTACTCTGTAACTAGTCCTGTGCTTGAACTGTCCTGGGAGTGTTTGATGGTGACTGTATAGAGGGAGCTTTATATTTTATCTAATCCGGTGACTGATCTGTCCTGGGAGTGTTTGATGGGACAGTGTAGCGGGAGCTTTACTCTGTATCTAACCCCGTGCTGTACCTGTCCTGGGAGTGTTTGATTGTGACAGTGTAGAGGGAGATTTACTCTGTATCTAACCCCGTGCTGTATCTGTCCTGGCAGTGTTTGATTGTGACAGTGTAGAGGGAGCTTTACCTTGTATCTAACCCCGTGCTGTACCTGTCCTGGGAGTGTTTGATGGGTTCAGTTTACAGGGAGCTTTACTCTGTATCTAACCCCGTGCTGTACCTGTCCTGGGAGTGTTTGATGGAGATGGTGTGGAGGGAGCCATGATCTGAATAAAACCTTGTGATGTACCAGTCCTGGGAGTGTTTGATGGGGACAGTTTAGAGGGAGCTTTACTCTGTATCTAACCTCGTGCTGTACCTGACCTGGGAGTGTTTGATGGGGACGGTGTAGCGGGAGCTTTACTTTGTATCTAAGCCTGTGCTGCACTTGCCCTCGACTGTTTAATGGGGACAGTCTAGAGGGAGCTTTACTCTGTATCTAAAACTGTTCTTTATCTGTCATTGGAGTGTTTCATGGAGACAGTGTGGAGGGAGCTTTACTCTATATCTTAACCTGTGCTGTACCTGTCCTGGGAGTGTTTGATGCGGACAGTGTAGATGGAGCTCTACTCTGTATCTAACCCCGTGCTGTACCTGTCCTGGGAGTGTTTGATGGGGTAAGTGTAGAGGGAGCTTTACTCTGTATGCAATCCCGTGCTCTATCTATCCTGGGATTCTTTGATGGTGACAGTGTAGAGAGAGCTTTTGTCTGTATCTAATCCTGTACTGAACAAGTCCTGGGAGTGTTTCAAGGGGACAGTGTAGAGGGAGCTTTACTCTGTATCTAACCCCATGCTGTACCTGTCCTGGGAGTGTTTGATGGGGACAGTGTAGAGGGACCTTTACTCTGTATCTAACCCCATGCTGTACCTGTCCTGGGCTGAGCGTCAACTCGCAGACACTTCCTCCTACCTCTCCCTGGACCATGACCCCACCACTGAACATCAAGCCATTGTTTCCAGGACTGTCATTGACCTCATCTCCTCTGGGGATCTCCCTCCCACAGCTTCCAACCTGATAGTCGCCCAACCTCGGACGGCCCGCTTCTACCTCCTTCCCAAAATCCACAACAGAACTGTCCCGGTAGACCGATCGTCTCAGCTTGCTCCTGCCCCACAGAACTCATTTCTCGTTATCTTGACTCCCTTCTATCTCCCCTTGTCCAGTCCCTTCCCACCTACATCCGTGATTCCTCTGACACCTTACGTCACATCAACAATTTCCAGTTCCCTGGCCCCAACCGTGTCCTCTTCACCATGGACGTCCAATCCCTCTACACCTCCATCCCCCACCAGGATGGTCTGAGGGCCCTTAGCTTCTTCCTCGAACAGAGGCCCGAACAATCCCCATCCACCACTACTCTCCTCCGTCTGGCTGAACTTGTTCTCACGTTGAACAATTTCTCCTTCAACACCTCTCACTTTCTCCAAATAAAACGTGTGGCTATGGGTACCCGCATGGGCCCCAGCTATGCCTGTCTCTTTATGGGGTATGTGGAACATTCCTTATTCGAATCCTACTCCGGCCCCCTTCCACAACTCTTTCTCCGGTACATCGATGATTACTTCGGTGCCGCTTCATGCTCTCGTCGGGACTTGGAAAAATTTATTAATTTTGCTTCCAATCTCCACCCCTCCATCATTTTCACGTGGTCCATCTCTGACACTTCCCTTCCCTTCCTTGACCTCTCTGTCTCAATCTCTGGTGATAGACTGTCCACCAATATCCATTACAAACCCACTGACTCCCACAGCTACCTCGACTACAGCTCCTCACACCCCGCTTCCTGTAAGGACTCCATCCCATTCTCCCAGTTCCTTCGCCTCCGTCGCATCTGTTCCGATGATGCTACCTTCAAAAACAGTTCCTCTGACATGTCCTCCTCCTTGTTAACCGAGGTTTTCCACCCACAGTCGTTGACATGGCCCTCAACCGTGTCCGGCCCATCTCCCGCGCATCCGCCCTCACGCCTTCTCCTCCCTCCCAGAAACATGATAGGGTCCCCCTTGTCCCCACTTATCACCCCACCAGCCTCCGCATTCAAAGGATCATCCTCCGCCATTTCCGCCAACTCCAGCATGATGCCACCACCAAACACATCTTCCCTTCACCCCCCTTATCGGCATTCCACAGGGATTGCTCCCTCCGGGACACCCTGGTCCACTCCTCCATCACCCCCTACTCCTCAACCCCCTCCTATGGCACCACCCCATGCCCACGCAAAAGATGTAACACCTGCCCCTTCACTTCCTCTCTCCTCACCGTCCAAGGGCCCAAACACTCCTTTCATGGGAAGCAACATTTCACTTGCATTTCCCCCAACTTAGTCTACTGCATTCGTTGCTCCCAATGTGGTCTCCTCTACATTGGAGAGACCAAACGTAAACTGGGCGACCGCTTTGCAGAACACCTGCGGTCTGTCCGCAAGAATGACCCAAACCTCCCTGTCGCTTGCCATTTTAACACTCCACCCTGCTCTCTTGCCCATATGTCTGTCCTTGGCTTACTGCATTGTTCCAGTGAAGCCCAACGCAAACTGGAGGAACAACACCTCATCTTCCGACTAGGCACCTTACAGCCTTCCGGACTGAATATTGAGTTCAACAACTTTAGGTCGTGAGCTCCCTCCCCCATCCCCATGGCCCCCCACCCATGTTTCTTCCTCCTTCCTTTTGTTTTTTTCCAATGAATTATATAGATTTTTCTTTTTCTATCCTATTTCCATTATTTTTAAATATTTTTAAATCGTTTATGCTCTCCCCACCCCCACTAGAACTGTACCTTGAGTGCCCTACCATCCATTCTTAATTCGCATATTCGTTTAGATAATATCACCAACTTCGATACCTATGTGTTCTTTTGTTCTGTTGTCTGTGACATCTTTTGATGATCTGCTTCTATCACTGCTTGCTTGTCCCTACAACCACACCGCCCTCCTCCACTTCTCTCCCCCAACCCAATGACCCCTCCCCCAGCCCCCCCAGCCCCACCTCAACACCTTAAACCAGCTTATATTTCAACCATTCCTGGGATTCACCTAGTTCTGTCGAAGGGTCATGAGGACTCGAAACGTCGACTCTTTTCTTCTCCGCTGATGCTGCCAGACCTGCTGAGTTTTTCCAGGTAATTCTGTTTTTGTTTTGGATTTCCAGCACCGCAGTTTTTTGTTTTTGTATCTGTCCTGGGAGTGTTTGATTGTGACAGTGTGGAGGGAGCTTTACTCTGTATCTAACCCTGTGCTGTGTCTGTCCTGGGAGTGTTTGATGGGGTCAGTGTCGAGGGAGCTTTACTCTGTATCTAACCCCGTGCTGTACCTGTCCTGGGAGTGTTTGATGGGGTCAGTGTAGAGGGAGTTTTACTCTGTATCGAACCCCATGCTGTACCTGTCCTGGGAGTGATTGATGGGGTCAGTGTAGAGGGAGCTTTACTCTGTATCTAACACCGTGCTGTACCTGTCCTGGGAGTGTTTGATGGGGTCAGTGTAGAGGGAGCTTTACTCTGTATCTAACCCCGTGCTGTACCTGTCCTGGGAGTGTTTGATGGGGACAGTGTAGAGGGAGCTTTACTCTGTATCTAGCCCCATGCTGTACCTGTCCTGGGAGTGTTTGATGGGGACGGTGTATAGGGAGTTTTCCTCTGTATCTAACCCCGTGCTGTACCTGTCCTGGGAGTGTTTGATGGGGACAGTGTAGAGGGAGCTTTACTCTGTATCTAACCCCGTGCTGTACCTGTCCTGGGAGTGTTTGATGGGGACGGTGTATAGGGAGTTTTACTCTGTATCTAACCCCGTGCTGTACCTGTCCTGGGAGTGTTTGATGGGGACAGTGTAGAGGGAGTTTTACTCTGTATCTAACTCCGTGCTCTACCTGTCTTGGGAGTGTTTGATGGGGACAGTGCAGAGGGAGCTTTACTTTGTATCTAACCCTGTGCTGCTCGTGCACTGGGAGTGTTTGATAGGGACAGTGTGGATGGAGCTTTAATCTGTATCTTACCCTGTGCTTTACCTGTCCTCGGTGTGTTTGATGGGGACAGTGTAGGTGGAGCTTTACTCTGTATCTAACCCCGTGATGTTCCTCCCATGAGAGTGTTTGATGGGGACTGTGTGGAGGGAGCTTTACTCTGTATTTAACCCCGTGCTGCACTTGCCCGGGGAGTGTTTGATGGGGACAGTCTAGAGGGCGCTTTTATCTGTATCTAAGCCTGTACTGTATCTGTCGTTTGAGTTTTTCATGGAGACAGTGGAGGGAGCTTTACTTTGAATCATACCCTGTGATGTACCTGTCCTGGGAGTGTTTGATGGGGACAGTGTACAGGGAGCTTTACTCTGTATGTAATCCCGTGTACTGACCCGATCAAACATTCCTAGGGCTTGTTCAGTACGGGATTAGATACAGAGTAAAGCTCCCTCTGCACTGTCCGCATCAAACACTCCCAGGACAGATGCACCACTGCGTTAGATACAGAGTAAAGCTCCATCCACACTGTTGCAATCAACCACTCCCAGGACAGATACAGCTCGAGGTTAGATACAGATTAAATCTCCCTCTACTTTGTCCCCATCAAAGACTCCCAGTGCAAGTGCAGCACAGGGTTAGGTATAGAGTAAAGCTCCAAGTACACTGTGCCCATCAGAGACTCCCAGGGCAGCTACAGCACGGGTTTAGATACAGAGTAAAGCTCCCTCTACAGTATGCCCATCAAGCACTCCAAGGACAGTTACAACACAGGGTTAGATACAGAGTAGAGCTCCCTCTACACTTTCCCCATCAAACACTCCCAGGACAGGTACAGCACGCAGTTAGACACAGAGTAAAGCTCCCTCTGCACTGACCCCATCAAACACTCCCAGTGCAGGTACAGCACGGGATTACATACTGATTAAACATCCCTCTACCCTGTCCCCATCAAACACTCCCAGGATGGTACATCATAGATACAGCACAGGCTTAGATACAGAGGAAATCGGCCTCTAAACTGCCACCATCAAATACTCCCAGCCCAGGTTTAGATACAGAGGAAAGCTCCCTCTACATTGTCCGCATCAAACACTCCCAGGACAGTTACAACACAGGGTTAGATACAGAGTAAAGCTCCCTCTGCACTGTCCCCATCAAACACTCCCAGGGCAGGTACAGCAGGGGATTAGATACAGAGTAAAGCTCCCTCTACACTGGCCTCATCAAACACACCCTGGACAGGTACAGCACAGGGATGGTTGCTGACCAAAGCCTCTTCTAGACTGTCCACACCAAATACTCCAAGTCCAGGGAAAGCACGGGGGTCGATACTGCGTAAAGCTCACTCTACACTATGCCCATCAAACACTCCCAGTCCAGGGACAGCACGGGATAGATACAGAGTGAATTTCCCTCTACACTGTCCCCATCAAACACTTCCAAGACAGGTACAGCACGGGATTAGATACAGAGTGAATTTCCCTCTACACTGTCCCCATCAAACACTTCCAAGACAGGTATGGCACAGGTTTAGATACAGAGGAAAGCTTCCTGTACACTGTCCCCATCAAACACTCCCAGGACAGGTACTGCACGGGGTTAGATACAGAGTAAAGCTCCCTCTACACTGTTGCAATCAAACACTCCCAGGACAGGTACAGCTGAAGGTGAGATACAGAGTAAATCTCCCTCTGCACTGTCTCTACCAAGGACTCCCAGTCCAGGGACAGCACGAGGATAGATCCAGAGTAATGCTTCCTCTGCACTGACCCCATCAAACACTCCCAGGAGCCATACAGCACGGTATTAGATACAGAGTAAAGCACCCTCAAACTGATCCCATCAAACACAGCCAGGACAGTTACTTCACAGATACAGTACAGGCTGAGATACAGAGAAAAGCGGCCTCTAGACTGTCCCCATCAAATACTCCCAGCCCAGGTGCAGCATGGGGTTAGATACAGAGGAAAGCTTCCTGTACACTGTCCCCATCAAACACTCCCAGGACAGGTGCAGCTCGAGGTTAGATACAGAGTAAAGCTCCCTCTCCACTGTCCCCATCAAACACTCCCAGGACAGGTACAGCACAGGTTGGTTACAGAGTAAAGCTCCATCCACACTGTTGCATTCAAACACTCCCAGGACAGTTACAGTACGAGGTTAGATACTGAGTAAAGATCCCTCTACACTGTCCCCATCAAACACTCCCAGGGCAGGTACAGCATTGGGTTAGATACAGAGTAAAGCTCCCTATACAGTGTCCCCATCAAACACTCCCAGGAGCGGAACAGCACAGGGTTAGATACAGAGTAAAGCTCCCTCTACACTGACCCCATCAAACACTCCCAGGACAGGTACATCACGGGGTTAGATACAGAGTAAAGCTCCCACCAGACTGACCCCATCAATCAAGCCCTGCACAGGTACAGCACGGGTTTAGATACAGAGTAAAGCTCCCTCTACGCTGTCCCCATCAAACACTCCCAGGACAGTTACAACACAGGGTTAGATACAGAGTAAAGCTCCCTCTACACTGTCCCCATCAAACACTCCCAGGGCAGGTACAGCACGGGATTAGATACACAGTAAAGCTCCCTCTACACTGTCCTCATCAAACACACCCTGGACAGGTACAGCACAGGGATGGTTGCTGACTAAAGCCTCTTCTAGACTGTCCACACCAAATACTCCCAGTCCAGGGAAAGCACGGGGGTCGATGCTGCGTAAAGCTCACTCTACACTATGCCCATCAAACACTCCCAGTCCAGGGACAGCACGGGTTAAATACAGAGTGAATTTCCCTCTACACTGTCCCCATCAAACACTTCCAAGACAGGTATGGCACAGGTTTAGATACATAGGAAAGCTTCCTGTACACTGTCCCCATCAAACACTCCCAGGACAGGTACTGCACGGGGTTAGATACAGAGTAAAGCTCCCTCTACACTGTTGCAATCAAACACTCCCAGGACAGGTACAGCTGAAGGTTAGATACAGAGTAAATCTCCCTCTGCACTGTCTCTACCAAGGACTCCCAGTCCAGGGACAGCACGAGGATAGATACAGAGTAATGCTCCCTCTGCACTGACCCCATCAAACACTCCCAGGACAGGTACAGCACGGGGTGAGATACAGAGTAAAGCACCCTCAAACTGATCCCATCAAACACAGCCAGGACAGTTACTTCACAAATACAGTACAGGCTTAGATACAGAGAAAAGCGGCCTCTAGACTGTCCCCATCAAATACTCCCAGCCGAGGTGCAGCATGGGGTTAGATACAGAGGAAAGCTCCCTCTCCACTGTCCCCATCAAACACTCCCAGGACAGGTACAGCATGGGTTTAGATACAGAGTAAAGCTCCCTCTCCACTGTCCCCATCAAACACTCCCAGGACAGGTACAGCACAGGTTGGTTACAGAGTGAAGCTCCATCCACACTGTTGCATTCAAACACTCCCAGGACAGTTACAGTACGAGGTTAGATACTGAGTAAAGATCCCTCTACACTGTCCCCATCAAACACTCCCAGGGCAGGTACAGCATTGGGTTAGATACAGAGTAAAGCTCCCTATACAGTGTCCCCATCAAACACTCCCAGGAGCGGAACAGCACAGGGTTAGATACAGAGTAAAGCTCCCTCTACACTGACCCCATCAAACACTCCCAGGACAGGTACATCACGGGGTTAGATACAGAGTAAAGCTCCCACCAGACTGACCCCATCAATCAAGCCCTGCACAGGTACAGCACGGGTTTAGATACAGAGTAAATCTCCCTCTACACTGTGCCCAACAAACACTCCCAGGGGAGGAACAATACGGTGTTAGATGCAGAGTAAAGCTCCCTCTACGCTGTCCCCATCAAACACTCCCAGGACAGCTACAGCACGGGGTTAGATACAGAGAAAAGCGGCCTCTAGACTGTCCCCATCAAACACTCCCAGGAGCGATACAGCACAGGATTAGATACAGAGTAAAGCACCCTCTACACTGATCCCATCAAACACGCCCTGGACAGGTACAGCACAAGGTTAGATACAGAGGAAAGCTTCCTGTACACTGTCCCCATCAAATACTCCCAGGACAGATACAGCACGGGGTTAGATACAGAGTAAAGCTCCCTCTACACTGTCCCCATTAAACACTCCCAGGACAGTTACAGCACAGGGTTAGATACAGAGAAAAGCTCCCTCTACAGTGACCCCAATCAAACACTCCTAGGACAGGTACAGCACGCGGTTAAATACAGAGTAAATCTCCCCCTACACGGTCCCCATCAAACACTCCCAGTGCAAGTGCAGCACAGGGTTAGGTATAGAGTAAAGCTCCTACTACACTGTCCCCATCAGAGACTCCCAGGGCAGCTACAGCATGGGGTTAGATACAGAGTAATGCTCCCTCTGCACTGTCCCCATCAAACACTTCCAAGACAGGTACGGCACAGGTTTAGATACATAGGAAAGCTTCCTGTACACTGTCCCCATCAAACACTCCCAGGACAGGTACAGCAAGGGGTTAGATACAGAGTAAAGCTCCATCCATACTGTTGCAATCAAACACTCCCAGGAGCAATACAGCACGGGATTAGATACAGAGAAAAGCTACCTCAAACTGATCCCATGAAACACCCCCAGGACAGTTACTTCACAGATATAGTACAGGCTTAGATACAGAGAAAAGCGGCCTCTAGACTGTCCCCATCAAACACTTCCAAGACAGGTACAGCACGGGGTTAGGTACAGAGTAAAGCTCCCTCTCCACTGTCCCCATCAAACACTCCCAGGACAGGTACAGCACGGGGTGAGATACAGAGTAAAGCTCCCTCTCCACTGTCCCCATCAAACACTTCCAAGACAGGTACAGCATGAAGTTAGATACAGAATAAAGTTCCCTCTACACTGACCCCATCAAACACACCCAGGACAGGTAAAGCTCGGGTTTAGATACAGAGTACATCTCCCTCGACACTGACCCCATCAACCACATCCAGGACAGGTACAGCACGGGATTACATAGAGTAAAACTCCCTCTACACTGACCCTATCAAACACTCCCAGGAGAGGTACAGCACGGGGTTAGAAAAATAGTCAAGCTCCCCCTACACTGTACCATCAAACACTCCCAGGACAGATACAGCACGGGATTAGATACAGAGTAAAGCACCCTCTACACTGTCCCCATCAAACACTCCCAGGACAGGTACAGCACGGGGTTAGATACAGAGTAAAGCACCCTCTACACTGACCCCATCAAACACACCCAGGACAGGTACATCACAGGTTATGATTCAGAGTAAAGCTCCATGAAACACTCCAATGACAGCCATAGTACAGGCTTAGATAAAGAGTAAAACGCCCTGTAGTCTGTCCCCATCAAGCACTCCCAGCCCAGGTGCAGCACAGGTTTAGATACAGTGTAATGCTCCCTCTAAACTGTCCCCCATTAAACACACCCAGGACAGGTACAGCACGGGGTTAGATACAGTGTAATGCTCCCTCTAAACTGTCCCCATTAAACACACCCAGGACAGGTACAGCACGGGGTTAAATACAGAGTAAAGATCCCTCTACATTGTCCCCATCAAACACTCCCAGGGCAGGTATTGCATGGGGTTCAATACAGAGTAAAGCTCCCTCTACACTGTCCCAATCAAACACTCCCAGGACAGGTACAGCATGGGGTCAGATACAGAGTAAAGCTCCCACCACACTGACCCCATCAAACACTCCTAGCGCTTAAAAACAAAAAATTTGCGGATGCTGGAAGTCCAAAACAAAAACAGAATTACCTGGAAAAATTCAGCAGGTCTGGCAGCATCGGCGGAGAAGAAAAGTGTTGACGTTTCGAGTCCTCATGACCCTTCAACAGAACATTGTTCAGTACGTTATTAGATACAGAGTAAAGCTCCCTCTACACTGTCCCCATCAGACATTCCTGGGGCTTGTTCAGTGCGGTATTATATACAGAGTAAAGCTCTCTCTGCACTGTCAACATCAAACACTCCTGGGGCTTGTTCAGTACGGTATTATATACAGAGTAAAGCTCTCTCTGCACTGTCAACATCAAACACTCCCAGGACAGGTCCAGCACGGGATTACATACAGAGTAAGGCTCCCCCTACACTGACCCCATCAAACACTCGCAGGACTGGTGCAGCACGGTTTAAGATATAGAGTAAAGCTCCATCCACACTGTCTCCATGAAACACTCCAATGACAGATACAGTACAGGATGAGATACAGAGTAAAGCGGCCTCTGGACTGTCCCCATCAGAGACTCCCAGGGCAGGTACAGCACGGGGTTACATACAGAGTAAAGCTCCCTCTCCACTGTCCCCATCAAACACTCCCAGGACAGGTACAGCACGGGATTACATAGAGAGTAAAGCTCCCTCTACACTGACCCCATCAAACATTCCCAGGACAGTAAAGCACGGGGTTAGATACAGAGAAAAGATCCATCCACACTGTCTCCATCAAACACTTCCAGGATAGGTACAGCATGGGCTTACATACAGAGTACATCTCCCTCGACACTGACCCCATCAAATACTCCCAGGAGAGATACAGCATGGGATTAGATATAGAGTAAAGCTCCGTCGACACTGACCCCATAGATCACTCCCAGGACAGGTACAGCATAGGGTTAGATACAGAGTAATGCTCCCTCTACACTGTCCTCATCAAACACTCCCTGGACAGGTACAGCACGGGGTTAGATACAGCGTAAAGACCCCACTACACTATCCCCATCAAACACTCCAAGGACAGGTACAGGACGTGGTTAGATACAGAGTAAAGCTCCCACAACACTGACCCCATCAAACACTCCTAGGGCTTGTTCAGTACAGGATTAGATATAGACTAAAGCTCCCTATACACTGTCCCCTTCAAGCACTCCTAGGGCTTGTTCAGTAGGTGATTAGATACACAGTAAAGCTCCCTCTACACTATCAACATCCCAGTAAAGGTACAGCATGGGATTACATACAGAGTAAAGCTCCCTCTACACTGTCCCCATCAAACACACCCAGGACAGGTACATCACAGGTTATGATTCAGAGTAAAGCTCCCTCCACACTGTCCCCATCAAACACTCCAATGACAGATACAATACAGGCTTTGATACAGAGAAAATCGCCCTCCAGACTGTTTCCATCAAACACTCCTAAGGCAAGTGCAGCACAGGGTTAGATACAGAGTAAAGCTCCTTCCACAAGGTCCCCAACAAATACTCCCATGGGAGGAACATCACCGGTTTGAATAGAGAGTTTAGCTCCCCTTACACTGTCCCCATCAAACACTTCCAGGACAGGTACAGCAAGGGGTTAGATACAGAGTAAAGCTCCCTCTACACTGTCCCCATCAAACACTCCCAGGACAGGTACAGCACGGGGTTAGATACAGAGTAAAGCTCCCTCTACACTGTCCCCATCAAACACTCCCAGGACAGGTACAGCACGGGGTTAGATACAGAGTAAAGCTCCCTCTACACTGTCCCCATGAAACAATCCCAGGACAGGTACAGCAAGGGGTTAGATACAGAGTAAAGCTCCCTCTACACTGTCCCCATCCAACACTCCCAGGACAGGTACAGCACGGGGTGAGATACAGAGTAAAGCTCCCTCTACACTGTCCCCATCAAATTCTCCCAGCCCAGGTGCAGCACAGGGTTAGATACAGAGTAAATCTCCATCTACACTATCCCCCATCAAACACTTCCAGGACAGGTACAGCATGGGGTTAGATACAGAGTAAAGCTCCAGCTACACTGACCCCCTCAAAGACTCCTAGCGCTTGTTCAGTACGTTATTAGATACTGAGTAAAGATCTCTCTACACTGTCATCATCAAACAATCCCAGGATAGGTACAGCATGGGATTATATACAGAGTAAAGCTCCCACTGCACTATCCCCATCAAACATTCCAAGGGCAGGTACAGGACGTGGTTAAATACAGAGTAAATCACCCCCTACACTGTCCCCATCAAACACTCCCAGGACAGGTACAGCACAGGGTTAGGTACAGAGTAAAGCTCCCTCTGCACTGACCCCATCAAACGCTCCCAGGACAGGTACAGCATGGCCTTAGATACAGAGTAAAGCTCCCTCTGCACTGACCCCATCAAACACTCCCTGGACAGGTACAGCACAGGGTTGGTTGCTGAGTAAAGCCTCCTCTAGACTGTCCCCACCAAACACTCCCAGGACAGGTACAGCATGGGATTACATACAGAGTAAAGCTCCCTCCACACTGTCCCCATCAAACACTCCCAGGACAGGTACAGCACGGGGTTAGATACAGAGTAAAGCTCCATCTACACTGTCCCCATCAAACACTCCCAGTCCAGGGAAAGCACCGGGTTAGATACAGAGTAAAGCTACCTCTACACTATCCCAATCAAACATTCCCAGGACAGTAACAGCACGGGGTTATATAGAGTAAAGCTCCACTAAACTGACCCCTTCAAACACTCGTAGGGCTTGTTCAGTACGGGGTTAGATACAGAGTAAAGCTCCCTCTACACGGACCCCATCAAACACACCCAGGACAGGTACATCACAGGTTATGATTCAGAGTAAAGCTCTCTCCATACTGTCTCCATGAAACACTCCAATGACAGACACAGTACAGACTTAGATACAGAGAAAAGCTGCCTCTCGACCATGCCCATCAAACACTCCCAGGGCAAGTGCAGCACGGTGTTCGATACAGATTAAAGCTCCCTCTACACTGTCCCCTTCAAACACACCCAGGACTGATGCACCACGGGGTTAGATACAGAGTAAGTCTCCCTCTACATTGTCCCCATCAAACACTCCCAGTGCAAGTGCAGCACAGGGTTAGGTATAGAGTAAAGCTACCAGTACACTGTCCCCATCAGAGACTCCCAGGGCAGCTACAGCACGGGTTTCGATACAGAGTAAAGATCCCTCCACACTATGCCCATCAAGCACTCCAAGGACAGTTACAACACAGGGTTAGATATCGAGTAGAGCTCCCTCTACAGTGACCCCAATAAAACACTCCCAGGACAGTTACAGCACGGGGTTAGATACAGAGTAAAGCTCCCTCTACACGGACCCCATCAAACACACCCAGGACAGGTACATCACAGGTTATGATTCAGAGTAAAGCTCTCTCCATACTGTCTCCATGAAACACTCCAATGACAGACACAGTACAGACTTAGATACAGAGAAAATCTGCCTCTAGACCATGCCCATCAAACACTCCCAGGGCAAGTGCAGCACGGTGTTCGATACAGATTAAAGCTCCCTCTACACTGTCCCCTTCAAACACACCCAGGACTGATACACCACGGGGTTAGATACAGAGTAAGTCTCCCTCTACATTGTCCCCATCAAACACTCCCAGTGCAAGTGCAGCACAGGGTTAGGTATAGAGTAAAGCTACCAGTACACTGTCCCCATCAGAGACTCCCAGGGCAGCTACAGCACGGGTTTCGATACAGAGTAAAGATCCCTCTACACTATGCCCATCAAGCACTCCAAGGACAGTTACAACACAGGGTTAGATATAGAGTAGAGCTCCCTCTACAGTGACCCCAATAAAACACTCCCAGGACAGTTACAGCACGGGGTTAGATACAGAGTAAAGCTCCCTCTACATAGTCCCCATCAAACACTCCCAGGACAGGTACAGCACGGGGTTAGATACAGAGTAAAGCTCGCTCTACACTGTCCCCATCAAGCACTCCCAGGACAGGTACAGCATGGGGTCAGATACAGAGTAAAGCTCCCACTACACTGACCGCATCAAACACTCCTAGCGCTTAAAAACAAAAAATTTGCGGATGCTTGAAGTCCAAAACAAAAACAGAATTACCTGGAAAAATTCAGCAGGTCTGGCAGCATCGGCGGAGAAGAAAAGAGTTGACGTTTCGAGTCCTCATGCCCCTTCAACAGAACATTGTTCAGTACGTTACTAGATACAGAGTAAAGCTCCCTCTACACTGTCCCCATCAAACATTCCTGGGGCTTGTTCAGTACGGTATTATATACAGAGTAAAGCTCTCTCTGCACTGTCAACATCAAACACTCCCAGGACAGGTACAGCACGGGATTACATACAGAGTAAAGCTCCCCCTACACTGACCCCATCAAACACTCGCAGGACTGGTGCAGCATGGTTTAAGATATAGAGTAAAGCTCCATCCACACTGTCTCCATGAAACACTCCAATGACAGATAAAGTACAGGGTGAGATACAGAGAAAAGCAGCCTCTGGACTGTCACCATCAAACAATCCCAGGACAGGTACAGCACGGGGTTAGATACAGAGTAAAGCTCCCTCTACACTGACCCCATCCAACATTCCCAGGACAGTAAAGCACGGGGTTAGATACAGAGAAAAGATCCATCCACACTGTCTCCATCAAACACTTCCAGGATAGGTACAGCATGGGATTACATACAGAGTACATCTCCCTCGACACTGACCCCATCAAATACTCCCAGGAGAGATACAGCATGGGATTAGATATAGAGTAAAGCTCCGTCTACACTGACCCCATAGAACACTCCCAGGACAGGTACAGCGCAGGGTTAGATACAGAGTAAAGCTCCCTCTACACCGTCCCCATCAAACACTCCCTGGACAGGTACAGCACGGGGTTCGATACAGCGTAAAGCTCCCGCTACACTATCCCCATCAAACACTCCAAGGACAGGTACAGGACGTGGTTAGATACAGAGTAAAGCTCCCACAACACTGACCCCATCAAACACTCCTAGGGCGTACCCGCATGGGCCCCAGCTATGCCTGTCTCTTTATGGGGTATGTGGAACATTCCTTGTTTCAGTCCTACTCCGGCCCCCTTCCACAACTCTTTCTCCGGTACATCGATGATTACTTCGGTGCCGCTTCATGCTCTCGTCGGGACTTGGAAAAATTTATTAATTTTGCTTCCAATCTCCACCCCTCCATCATTTTCACGTGGTCCATCTCTGACACTTCCCTTCCCTTCAAAAACAGTTCCTCTGACATGTCCTCCTTCTTCCTTAACCGAGGTTTTCCACCCACGGTCGTTGACAGGGCCCTCAACCGTGTCCGGCCCATCTCCCGCGCATCCGCCCTCACGCCTTCTCCTCCCTCCCAGAAACATGATAGGGTCCCCCTTGTCCTCACTTATCACCCCACCAGCCTCCGCATTCAAAGGATCATCCTCCGCCATTTCCGCCAACTCCAGCATGATGCCACCACCAAACACATCTTCCCTTTACCCCCCTTATCGGCATTCCGTAGGGATCGCTCCCTCCGGGACACCCTGGTCCACTCCTCCATCACCCCCTACTCCTCAACCCCCTCCTATGGCACCACCCCATGCCCACGCAAAAGATGTAACACCTGCCCCTTCACTTCCTCTCTCCTCACCGTCCAAGGGCCCAAACACTCCTTTCAAGTGAAGCAGCATTTCACTTGCATTTCCCCCAACTTAATCTACTGCATTCGTTGCTCCCAATGTGGTCTCCTCAACATTGGAGAGACCAAACGTAAACTGGGCGACCGCTTTGCAGAACACCTGCGGTCTGTCTGCAAGAATGACCCAAACCTCCCTGTCGCTTGCCATTTTAACACTCCACCCTGCTCTCTTGCCCACATGTCTGTCCTTGGCTTACTGCATTGTTCCAGTGAAGCCCAACGCAAACTGGAGGAACAACACCTCATCTTCCGACTAGGCACCTTACAGCCTTCCGGACTGAATATTGAATTCAACAACTTTAGGTCGTGAGCTCCCTCCCCCATCCCCACCCCCTTTCTGTTTCCCCCCTTTTTTTTTCCCCAATAAATTATATAGATTTTTCTTTTCCCACCTATTTCCATTATTTTTAAATATTTTAAAATCTTTTATGCTCCCTCCACCCCCACTAGAGCTGTACCTTGAGTGCCCTACCATCCATTCTTAATTAGCACATTCGTTTAGATAATATCACCAACTTTAACTTTAACACCTATGTGTTCTTTTGTACCATTGTCGCTGACATCTTTTGATGATCTGCTTCTATCACTGCTTGTTTGTCCACACAACCACCTCTCTCTCTCTCTATCTCTCCGCCCCCCACACACACACCTTAAACCAGCTTATATTTCAACTCTTTCTTGGACTCGAAATCAAATTCTGTCGAAGGGTCATGAGGACTCGAAACGTCAACTCTTTTCTTCTCCGCCGATGCTGCCAGACCTGCTGAGTTTTTCCAGGTAATTCTGTTTTTGTTTTGGATTTCCAGCATCCGCAGTTTTCTTTGTTTTTATATCAGTGCAGAGGGCACTGTTTTCTGTATCTGACCCTGTACTGCATCTGTCATCAGTCTGTTTCATGGAGGCAGTGTGGAGTGAGCTTCACTCTGAATCAAACACTGTGATGTACCTGTCCTGTGAGTGTTTTATGGGGAGGGTGTAGACGGAGCATTGCTCTGTACCTCATCCCGTGCTGTACCTGTCCTGGGAGTGTTTGATGGGGACAGTGTAGTGCGAGATCTACTCTGTATCAAACCCCGTGCTGTCCCTGTCCTGGGAGTATTTGATGGGGACAGTATAGAGGGAGTTTTACTCTGTTTGGAGGACCCGCCCGGGTTAGATACAATCAGTGAGCTGCGGCTGGACCTCCAGCCAATCAGTAAGATCCAGGGTGGTCCTCCAGCCAATCAGCGAGAGGCAGGCTGGTCAGCCATTGTCTCTGATTGGACAGACAGGCTGTACCTGTCCTGGGAGTGTTTGATGGGGTCAGTGGAGAGGGAGCTTTTATCTGTGTCTCACCGCGTGTTGTACCTGACCTGGGAGTGTTTGATGGGGTCAGTCTGGAAAGAGCTTTACTCTGGACCTAACCCCGTGCTGTACCTGTCCTGGGAGTGTTTGATGGGGACGGTGTAGAGGGAGCTTTACTCTGTATCTAACCCTGTGCTCTACCAGTCCTGGGAGTGTTTGATGGGGACAGTGATTTGGGAGCTGTACTGTCTATTTAACCCCATGCTGTACCTGTGCTGGCAGTGTTTGATGGGGACAGTATCGATGGAGCTTTACTCTGTATCTAATCACGTGCTTGACCTGTCCTGGGAGTGATTGATGTGGACACTAGAGGGAGGTTTACTCTGGATCTAACCCCGTGCTGTACTGTCCTGAGAGTGTTTGATGGGGACATTGTAGAGGGAGCTTTACTCTGTATCTAACCCCGTGATGTACCTGTCCTGGGAGTGTTTGATGGGGTCAGTGTAGAGGGCACTGTTTTCTGTATCTGACCCTGTACTGCATCTGTCATCAGAGTGTTTCATGGAGGCATTGTGGAGTGAGCTTTGCTCTGAATCAAACCCTGTGATGTACCAGTTCTGGGAGTGTTTGATGGGGACAGAGTAAAGGGAGCTTTATTCTGTATCTAACCCCGTGCTGTACCTGTCCTGGGAATGTTTGATGGGGATAGTGTAGAGGGAGCTTTACTCTGTATCTAACCCCGTGCTGTACCTCGACGGGGAGTGTTTGATGGGGACAGTGTAGTGGGAGCTTTACTCTGTATCTTACCCCGTGCTGTACCTGTCCTGGGAGTGTTTGATGGGGACAGTGTGGAGGGAGCTTTACTCTGTATCTAAACCCATGCTGTACCTGTGCAGGGCTTGTTTGATGGGGTCAGTCTGGTGGCAGCTTTACTCTATATCTAACCCTGTGCTGTACCTGTCCTGGGAGTGTTTGATGGGGACAGTGTGGAGGGAGCTTTACTCTGTGTCTAACCCCGTGCTGTACCTGTCCTGGGAGTGCTTGATGCGGACAGTGTAGAGGGAGCTTTACTCTGCATCTAACCCCGTGCTGTACCTGTCCTGGGAGTGTTTGATGGGGTCCGTGTAGAGGGCACTGTTTTCTGTATCTGACCCTGGACTGCATCTGTCATCAGTGTGTTTCATGGAGGCAGTGTGGAGTGAGCTTCACTCTGAATCAAACACTGTGATGTACCTGTCCTGTGAGTGTTTTATGGGGAGGGTGTAGACGGAGCTTTGCTCTGTACCTCATCCCGTGCTGTACCTGTCCTGGGAGTGTTTGATGGGGACAGTGTAGTGCTAGATCTACTCTGTATCAAACCCCGTGCTGTCCCTGTCCTGGGAGTGTTTGATGGGGTCAGTGGAGAGGGAGCTTTAATCTGTGTCTAACCGCGTGTTGTACCTGACCTGGGAGTGTTTGATGGGGTCAGTCTGGAAAGAGCTTTACTCTGTGTCTAACCGCGTGTTGTACCTGACCTGGCAGTGTTTGATGGGGACAGTGTAGAGGGAGATTTACTCTGTATCTAACCCCGTGCTGTACCTGTCCTGGGAGTGTTTGATGGGGTCAGTCTAGAGGGAGCTTTAATCTGTGTCGAACCGCGTGTTGTACCTGACCTGGGAGTGTTTGATGGGGTCAGTCTAGAGGGAGCTTTACTCTTTTGTCTAACCGCGTGTTGTACCTGTCCTGGGAGTGTTTGATGGGGACAGTGTAGAGGGAGATTTACTCTGTATCTAACCCCGTGCTGTACCTGTCCTGGGAGTGTTTGATGGGGACAGTGTAGATGGAGATTCACTGTGTATCTAACCCCATGCTGTACCTGTCCTGGGAGTGTTTGATGGGGTCAGTGTAGATAGAGTTTCACTGTGTATCTAACCACGTGCTGTACCTGTCCTGGGAGTGTTTGATGGGGACAGCGTAGAAAGAGTTTTACTCTGCATCTAACCCCGTATTGTTCCTCCCCTGGGAGAGTTTGTTGGGCACAGTGTAGAGGGAGCTTTACTCTGTATTTAACCCGTGCTGTACCTGTCCTGGGAGTGTTTGATGGGGACAGTGTAGAGGGAGCTTTACTCTGTATCTAACCCCGTGATGTACCTGTCCTGGGAGTGTTTGATGGGGTCAGTGTAGAGGGCACTGTTTTCTGTATCTGACCCTGTACTGCATCTGTCATCAGTCTGTTTCATGGAGGCAGTGTGGAGTGAGCTTCACTCTGAATCAAACACTGTGATGTACCTGTCCTGTGAGTGTTTTATGGGGAGGGTGTAGACGGAGCTTTGCTCTTTACCTCATCCCGTGCTGTACCTTGTCCTGGGAGTGTTTGATGGGGACAGTGTAGTGCTAGATCTACTCTGTATCAAACCCCGTGCTGTCCCTGTCCTGGGAGTATTTGATGGGGACAGTATAGAGGGAGTTTTACTCTATAACTAACCCGGGCGGGTCCTCCAAACAATCAGTGAGATGCGGCTGGACCTCCAGCCAATCAGTAAGATCCAGGGTGGTCCTCCAGCCAATCAGCGAGAGGCAGGCTGGTCAGCCATTGTCTCTGATTGGACAGACAGGCTGTACCTGTCCTGGGAGTGTTTGATGGGGTCAGTGGAGAGGGAGCTTTAATCTGTGTCTAACCGCGTGTTGTACCTGACCTGGGAGTGTTTGATGGGGTCAGTCTGGAAAGAGCTTTACTCTGTGTCTAACCGCGTGTTGTACCTGACCTGGCAGTGTTTGATGGGGTCAGTCTAGAGGGAGCTTTAATCTGTGTCGAACTGCGTGTTGTACCTGACCTGGGAGTGTTTGATGGGGACAGTGTAGTGGGAGCTTTACTCTGTATCTAACCCCATGCTGTACCTGTGCTGGCTGTGTTTGTTGGGGACAGTGTAGAGGGAGCTTTACTCTGTATCTAACCCCGTGCTGTACCTGTCCTGGGAATGTTTGATGGGTATAGTGTAGAGGGAGCTTTATTCTGTATCTAACCTCGTGATGTACCTCTCCGGGGAGTGTTTGATGGGGACAGAGTATAGGGAGCTTTACTCTGTATCTAACCCCGTGCTGTACCTGTCCTGGGAATGTTTGATGGGTATAGTGTAGAGGGAGCTTTATTCTGTATCTAACCTCGTGATGTACCTCTCCGGGGAGTGTTTGATGGGGACAGAGTATAGGGAGCTTTACTCTGTATGTAACTCCTTGCTGGACCTGACCTGTGAGTGCTTGATGCGGACAGTGTGGAGGGAGCTTTACTCGGTAATCACGGGTTTAGATACATTTCCTGGGAATGTTTGATCGGGACTGTGGAGAGGGAGCTATACCCTGTAATTAACCCTGTGCTGTACCTGTCCTATGAGTGTTTGATGGGGACAGTGTAGAGGGAGCTCGACTCTGTGTCTAACCGCGTGTTGTACCTGACCTGGGAGTGTTTGATGGGGACAGTGTAGATGGAGCTTTACTCTGTATCTAACCCCGTGCTGTACCTGTCCTGGGAGTGTTTGATGGGGACAGTGTAGTGGGAGCTTTACTCTGTATCTGAACCCGTGCTGTACCTGTCCTGGGAGTGTTTGATGGGGACGGTGTAGAGGGAGCTTTACTCCATATCTTACCCCGTGCTGTACTTGTCCTGGGAGTGTTAGATGGGGACAGTGTAGATGGTTCTTTACTCTGTATCTAACCCCGTGCTGTACCTGTCCTGGGAGTGTTTGATGGCGACAGTGTAGAGGGAGCTTTACTCTGTATCTAACCCCGTGCTGGACCTGTCCTGGGAGTGTTTGATGGGGACAGTGTAGAGGGAGCTTTACTCTGTATCTAACCCCGTGCTGTACCTGCCCTGGGAGTGTTTGATGGGGACAGTGTAGAGGGAGCTTTACTCTGTATCTAACCCTGTCATATTCCTCCCCTGGGAGTGTTTGTTGGGGACAGTGTAGAGGGAGCTCTACTCTGTATCTAACCCGTGCTGTACCTGTCCTGGGAGTGTTTGTTGGGCACAGTGTAGATGGGGCTTTACTCTGTATCTAACCCGTGCTGTACCTGTCCTGGGAGTGTTTGTTGGGCACAGTGTAGATGGGGCTTTACTCTGTATCTAACCCCATGCTGTACCTGTGCTGGGTGTGTTTGTTGGGGCCAGTGTAGAGGGAGCTTTACTCTTTTGTCTAACCCCGTGCTGTACCTGTCCTGGGAGTGTTTGATAGGGACAGTGTAGAGGGAGCTTTACTCTGTATCTAATCCCGTGCTTGATCTGTCCTGGGAGTGTTTGATGGGGACAGTCCAGAGGGAGCATTACTCTGTATCTCACCCCGTGCTCTACCTGTCCTGGGAGTGTTTGATGGTGACAGTGTAGAAGGAGCTTTACTCTGTATCTAAACCGTTACTGTACCTGTCCTGGGAGTGTTTGATGGGGTCAGTGTACAGGCAGCTTTACTGTGGACCTATCCCTGTTATGTTCCTCCCCTGTGAGTTTTTATTCGGGACTATGTCGAGGGAGTTTTACTCTGTATCTAACCCCGTGCTGTACCTGTCCTGGGAGTGTTTGATGGGGACAGTGTAGTGGGAGCTTTACTCTGTATCTGAACCCGTGCTGTACCTGTCCTGGGAGTGTTTGATGGGGACGGTGTAGAGGGAGCTTTACTGCATATCTTACCCCGTGCTGTACTTGTCCTGGGAGTGTTAGATGGGGACAGTGTAGATGGTTCTTTACTCTGTATCTAACCCCGTGCTGTACCTGTCCTGGGAGTGTTTGATGGCGACAGTGTAGAGGGAGCTTTACTCTGTATCTAACCCCGTGCTGGACCTGTCCTGGGAGTGTTTGATGGGGACAGTGTAGAGGGAGCTTTACTCTGTATCTAACCCCGTGCTGTACCTGCCCTGGGAGTGTTTGATGGGGACAGTGTAGAGGGAGCTTTACTCTGTATCTAACCCTGTCATATTCCTCCCCTGGGAGTGTTTGTTGGGGACAGTGTAGAGGGAGCTCTACTCTGTATCTAACCCGTGCTGTACCTGTCCTGGGAGTGTTTGTTGGGCACAGTGTAGATGGGGCTTTACTCTGTATCTAACCCCATGCTGTACCTGTCCAGGGAGTGTTTGTTGGGGACAGTGTAGAGGGAGCTCTACTCTGTATCTAACCCGTGCTGTACCTGTCCTGGGAGTGTTTGTTGGGCACAGTGTAGATGGGGCTTTACTCTGTATCTAACCCCATGCTGTACCTGTGCTGGGTGTGTTTGTTGGGGCCAGTGTAGAGGGAGCTTTACTCTTTTGTCTAACCCCGTGCTGTACCTGTCCTGGGAGTGTTTGATAGGGACAGTGTAGAGGGAGCATTACTCTGTATCTAACCCCATGATGTACCTGTGCTGGCTGTGTTTGTTGCGGACAGTGTAGAGGGAGCTTTACTCTGTAACTAACCCCGTGCTGTACCTGTCCTGCGAATGTTTGATGGGTATAGTGTAGAGGGAGCTTTATTCTGTATCTAACCTCGTGATGTACCTCTCCGGGGAGTGTTTGATGGGGACAGAGTATAGGGACCTTTACTCTGTATCTAACCCCGTGCTGTACCTGTCCTGGGAATGTTTGATGGGTATAGTGTAGAGGGAGCTTTATTCTGTATCTAACCTCGTGATGTACCTCTCCGGGGAGTGTTTGATGGGGACAGAGTATAGGGAGCTTTACTCTGTATGTAACTCCTTGCTGGACCTGACCTGTGAGTGCTTGATGCGGACAGTGTGGAGGGAGCTTTACTCGGTAATCACGGGTTTAGATACATATCCTGGGAATGTTTGATCGGGACTGTGGAGAGGGAGCTATACCCTGTAATTATCCCTGTGCTGTAACTGTCTTATGAGTGTTTGATGGGGACAGTGTAGAGGGAGCTCGACTCTGTGTCTAACCGCGTGTTGTACCTGACCTGGGAGTGTTTTATGGGGACAGTGTAGATGGAGCTTTACTCTGTATCTAACCCCGTGCTGTACCTGTCCTGGGAGTGTTTGATGGGGACAGTGTAGTGGGAGCTTTACTCTGTATCTGAACCCGTGCTGTACCTGTCCTGGGAGTGTTTGATGGGGACGGTGTAGAGGGAGCTTTACTCCAGATCTTACCCCGTGCTGTACTTGTCCTGGGAGTGTTAGATGGGGACAGTGTAGATGGTTCTTTACTCTGTATCTAACCCCGTGCTGTACCTGTCCTGGGAGTGTTTGATGGCGACAGTGTAGAGGGAGCTTTACTCTGTATTTAACCCGTGCTGTACCTGTGCAGGGCTTGATTGATGGGATCAGTCTGCTGGGAGCTTTACTCTGTATCAAACCCCATTTTGTACCTGTCCTTGGAGTGTTTGATAGGGACAGTGTAGAGGGAGCTTTACTCTGTATCTAACCCCATGCTGTACCTGTCCTTGGAGTGTTTGATAGGGACAGTGTAGAGGGAGCTTTACTCTGTATCTAACCCCATGCTGTACCTGTGCTGGGTGTGTTTGTTGGGGCCAGTGTAGAGGGAGCTTTACTCTTTTGTCTAACCCCGTGCTGTACCTGTCCTGAGAGTGTTGATGGGGACAGTGCAGAGGGAGCTTTACTCTGTATCTGAACCCGTGCTGTACCTGTCCTGGGAGTGTTTGTTGGGCACAGTGTAGATGGGGCTTTACTCTGTATCTAACCCCATGCTGTACCTGTGCTGGGTGTGTTTGTTGGGGCCAGTGTAGAGGGAGCTTTACTCTGTATCTAAGTCCGTGCTGTACCTGTCCTGAGAGTGTTTGATAGGGACAGTGTATAAGGAGCTTTACTCTGTATCTAACCCCATGGTGTTCCTGCCCTGGGAGTGTTTGATGGGGACAGTGTAGAGGGAGCTTTACTCGGTACATCACGGGTTTAGATACGTTTCCTGGGAATGTTTGATGGGGACTGTGTAGAGGGAGCTTTACCCTGTATCTAACCCCGTGCTGTACCTGTCCTGGGAGTGTTTCATGGAGGCAGTGTGGAGTGACCTTTACTCTGAATCAAACACTGTGATGTCCCTGTGCTGGGAGGGTTTGATGGGTACAGAGGAGAGGGAGCTTTACACTATATCTAACCCCGTGCTGTACTTGTCCTGGGAGTGTTTGATGGGGACAGTGTAGAGGGAGCTTTACTCTGTATCTAACCCCGTGCTGTACCTCTCCTGGGAGTGTTTCATGGAGGCAGTGTGGAGTGAGCTTTACTCTGAATCAAACACTGTGATGTCCCTGTGCTGGGAGGGTTTGATGGGGACAGTGTAGGGGAAGCTTTACTCTGTATCTAACCCCGTGCTGTACGTGTCCTGGGAGTGTTTGATGGGGACAGGGTAGAGGGAGCTTTACTATGTATCTAACCCCGTGCTGTACCTGTCCTGTGAGTGTTTGTTTGGGACGGGGTAGATGTAGCTTTACTCTGTCTCTAACCCCGAGCTGTACCTGTCCTGGGAGTGTTTCATGGAGGCAGTGTGGAGGGAGCTTTGCTCTGAATCAAACCCTGTGATGTACCAGTTCTGGGAGTGTTTGATGGGGACAGTGTAGAGGGAGCTTTATTCTGTATCTAACCCCGTGCTGTACCTGTCCTGGGAATGTTTGATGGGGATAGTGTAGAGGGAGCTTTAATCTGTATCTAACCCCGTGCTGTTCCTGACCCTGGGAGTGCTTGATGGGGACAGTGTAGAGGGAGCTTTACTCTGTATCTAACCCCTTGTTGTAAGTGTCCAGGGAGTGTTTGATGGGGACAGTGTAGATGGTTCTTTACTCTGTATCTCACCCTGTCATATTCCTCTCCTGAGAGTGTCTGTTGCGAACAGTGTAGAGGGAGCTTTTTTCTGTACCTAACCCTGTTATATGCCTCCCCTGGGAGTGTTTGATGGGGACAGTGTAGAGATAGTTTTACTCTGTATCTAACCCCGTGCTGTACCTGTCCTGGGAGTGTACAATGGGGACAGTGTAGAGGGAGTTTTACTCTGCATCGAACCCCGTGCTGTACCTGTCCTGGGAGTGTTTGATGGGGACAGCGTAGAGGGAGCTTTACTCTGCATCTAACACCGTATTGTTCATCCCCTGGGAGTGTTTGATGGGGACAGCGTAGAGGGAGCTTTACTCTGTTACTTACCTCCTGCTGTACCTGTCCGGGGAATGTTTGATGGGGACATTGTAGAGCGAGCTCTACTCTGTATCTAACCCTGTGCTGTACCTGTCCTGGGAGTGTTTCATGGAGGCAGTGTGGAGTGAGCTTTGCTCTGAATCAAACACTGTGATGTTCCTGTCCTGGGAGTGTTTGATGGGGACAGAGTAGAGGGAGATTTATTCTGTATCTAACCCCGTGATGTACCTGTCCTGGGAGTGTTTGATGGGGACAGTGTAGAGGGAGCTCTACTCTGTATCTCACCCCGTGCTGTACCTGTCCTGGGAGTGTTTCATGGTGGCAGTGTGGAGGGAGCTTTGCTCTGAATGAAACCCTATGATGTACCAGTCCTGGGAGTATTTGATGGTGACAGTGCAGAGGGAGCTTTACTCTGTATCTGAACCCGTGCTGTACCTGTGCAGGGCTTGTTTGATGGGGTCAGTCTGGTGGGAGCTTTACTCTGTATCTAACCCTGTGATGTACCTGTCCTGGGAGTGTTTGATGGGGACGGTGTAGAGGGAGCTTTACTCTGTATCTAACCCCGTGCTGTACGTGTCCTGGGTGTGTTTGATGGGGACAATGTGGTGGGAGCTTTACTCTGTAACTAATCCCATGCTGTAGCTGTCCTGGGGGTGTTTGATGGGGACAGTGTAGAGGGACTTTACTCTGTATCTAACCCCGTGCTGTACCTGTCCTGGGAGTGTTTGATGGGGACGGTGTAGAGGGAGCTTTACTCTGTATCTAACCCTGTGCTCTACCAGTCCTGGGAGTCTTTGATGGGGACAGTGATTTGGGAGCTGTACTGTCTATTTAACCCCATGCTGTACCTGTGCTGGCAGTGTTTGATGGGGACAGTATCGATGGAGCTTTACTCTGTATCTAATCACGTGCTTGACCTGTCCTGGGAGTGATTGATGTGGACACTAGAGGGAGGTTTACTCTGGATCTAACCCCGTGCTGTACTGTCCTGAGAATGTTTGATGGGGACATTGTAGAGGGAGCTTTACTCTGTATCTAACCCCGTGATGTACCTGTCCTGGGAGTGTTTGATGGGGTCAGTGTAGAGGGCACTGTTTTCTGTATCTGACCCTGTACTGCATCTGTCATCAGAGTGTTTCATGGAGGCAGTGTGGAGTGAGCTTTACTCTGAATCAAACCCTGTGATGTACCAGTTCTGGGAGTGTTTGATGGGGACAGAGTAAAGGGAGCTTTATTCTGTATCTAACCCCGTGCTGTACCTGTCCTGGGAATGTTTGATGGGGACAGTGTAGAGGGAGCTTTACTCTGTATCTAACCCCGTGCTGTACCTCTCCGGGGAGTGTTTGATGGTGACAGTGTGGAGGGAACTTTACTCTGTATCTAACCCCTTGTTGTAAGTGTCCTGGGAGTGTTTGATGGGGACAGTGTAGATGGTTCTTTACTCTGTATCTAACCCTGTCAAATTCCTCCCCTGGGAGTGTTTGTTGGGCACAGTGTAGAGGGAGCTCTACTCTGTATCTAACCCGTGCTGTACCTGTCCTGGGAGTGTTTGTTGGGCACAGTGTAGATGGGGCTTTACTCTGTATCTAACCCCATGCTGTACCTGTGCTGGGTGTGTTTGTTGGGGCCAGTGCAGAGGGAGCTTTACTCTTTTGTCTAACCCCGTGCTGTACCTGTCCTGGGAGTGTTTGATAGGGACAGTGTAGAGGGAGCTTTACTCTGTATCTAACCCCATGCTGTACCTGTGCTGGCTGTGTTTGTTGGGGACAGTGTAGAGGGAGCTTTACTCTGTATCTGACCCTGTGCTGTACCTGTCCTGGGAATGTTTGATGGGTATAGTGTAGAGGGAGCTTTATTCTGTATCTAACCTCGTGATGTACCTCTCCGGGGAGTGTTTGATGGGGACAGAGTATAGGGAGCTTTACTCTGTATGTAACTCCTTGCTGGACCTGACCTGTGAGTGCTTGATGCGGACAGTGTGGAGGGAGCTTTGCTCTGAATGAAACCCTATGATGTACCAGTCCTGGGAGTATTTGATGGTGACAGTGTAGAGGGAGCTTTACTCTGTATCTAACCCCGTGATGTACCTTTCCTGGGAATGTTTGATGGGGACTCTGTAGAGGGAGCTTTACCCTGTATCTAACCCCGTCCTCTACCAGTCCTGGGAGTGTTTGATGGGGACAGTGTTTTGGGAGCTGTACTGTCTATTTTACCCCATGCTGTACCTGTTCTGGCAGTGTTTGATGGGGACAGTATCGATGGAGCTTTACTCTGTATCTAATCACGTGCTTGACCTGTCCTGGGAGTGATTGATGCAGACACTAGAGGGAGCGTTACTCTGTACCTAACCCTATTAAGTTCCTCCCCTGGGAGTGTTTCATGGAGGCAGTGTGGAGTGAGCTTTACTCTGAATCAAACACTGTGATGTACCTGTCCTGTGAGTGTTTTATGGGGATGGTGTAGACGGAGCTTTGCTCTGTACCTCATCCCGTGCTGTACCTGTCCTGGGAGTGTTTCATGGGGACAGTACAGTGCTATATCGACTCTGTATCTAACCCCGTGCTGTCCCTGTCCTGGGAGGATTTCATGGGGACAGTATAGAGGGAGTTTTACTCTGTATCTAACCCCGTGCTGTACCTGTCCTGGGAGTGTTTGCTGGGGACATTATAGATGGAGCTTTACTCTGTATCTAACCCCGTGATTTACCTGTCTGGGGAGTGTTTGATGGGATCAGTGTAGAGGGAGCTTTACTCTGTATCTAACCCTGTGCTGTACCTGTCCTGGGAGTGTTTGATGGGGTCAGTGTAGAGGGCACTGTTTTCTGTATCTGACCCTGTACTGCATCTGTCATCGGAGTGTTTCATGGAGGCAGTGTGGAGTGAGCTTTACTCTGAATCAAACACTGTGATGTTCCTGTCCTGTGAGTGTTTAATGGGGATGGTGTAGACGGAGCATTGCTCTGTAACTCATTCCGTGCTGTATCTGTCCTGGGAGTGTTGGACGGGGACAGTGTAGTACTAGATCTACTCTTTATCTCACCCCGTGCTGTACCTGTCCTGGGAATGTTTGATGGGAACAGTGTAGAGGGAGATTTACTCTGTATCTAACCTCGTGCTGTACCTGTCCTGGGAGTGTTTGATGGGGACAGTGTAGAGGGAGCTTTACTCTGTATCTAACCCCATGCTGTACCTGTCCTGGGAGTGTTTGATGGGGACAGTGTAGATGGTTCTTTACTCTGTATCTAACCCTGTCATATTCCTCTCCTGAGAGTGTCTGTTGCGAACAGTGGAGAGGGAGCTTTTTTCTGTACCTAACCCTGTTATATGCCTCCCCTGGGAGTGTTTGATGGGGACAGTTTAGAGTGAGCTTTACTCTGTATCTAACCCCATACTGTATCGGTCCTGGGAGTGTTTGATGAGGACACTGTAGACGGTGCGTTTCTATGTATCTGAGGCTGTATTGTATCTGTCATTGGAGTGTTTCATGGAGACAGTGTGGTGGGAGATTTACTCTATATCTTAACCCGTGCTGTACCTGTCCGGGGAGTGTTTGATGGGGACAGTGTGGTGGGAGATTTACTCTATATCTTAACCCGTGCTGTACCTGTCCGGGGAGTGTTTGATGGGGACAGTGTAGAGGGATCTTTACTCTACATCTTCACCTGTGCTGTACCTGTCCTGGGATTGTTTGATGGGTACAGTGTTTTGGGATCTGTACTGTCTATTTAACCCCATGCTGTACCTGTCCTGGGAGTGTTTGATGGGGACAGTGTAGAAGGAGCTTTACTCTGTATCTAAACCCGTGCTGTAGCTGCCCTTGGAGTGTTTGTTGGGGACAGTGGAGGGGGAGCCCTACTGTGTATCTAACCCCGTGCTGGACTTGTCCCGGGAGTGTTTCATGGAGGCAGTGTGGAGGGAGCTTTGCTCTGAATCACACCCTGTGATTTACCAGTCCTGGGAGTGTTTGATTGGGACAGTGTAGAGGGAGCTTGACTCTATCTAACCCCGTGCTGTACCTGTCCTGGGAGTGTTTGATGGAGACAGTGTAGAGGGAGATTTACTCTTTATCTAACTACGTGCTGGACCTGTCCTGTGAGTGCTTGATGCGGACAGTGAAGTGGGAGCTTTACTCTGTATCTAACCCTGTGCTTACCTGTCCTGGGAGTGTTTGATGGGGACGGTGCAGAGGGAGCTTTACTCTGTATCTAACCCCGTGCTGTACCTGTCCTGGGAGTGTTTGCTGGGAACAGTGTAGAGGGAGCTTTACTCTGTATTTAATCCCATGCTGTACCTGTCTCTGGAGTGTTTCATGGCGGCAGTTTGGAGGGAGATTTGCTCTGAATCAAACCCTATAATAACCAGCCCTCCGAGTTTTTGATGGAGACAGAGTAGACGGAGCTTTACTCTGTATCTAACACTGTGCCGTACCTGTTCTGTGAGTGTTTGATGGAGGCCGTGTGGAGTGAACTTTACTCTGAATCAAACACTGTGATGTTCCTGTCCTGAGAGTGTTTGATGGGGATCAAGTATAGGGAGATTTACTCTGTATCTAACTTCATGATGTACCTGTCCTGGGAGTGTTTGATGGGGACAGTGTAGAGGGTGCTGTACACTGCATCTTACCCCGTGCTGTACCAGTCCTGGGAGTGTTTGATGGGGACGCAGTAGAGGGAGCTTTACTCTGTATCTTCACCCGTGCTGTACCTGTCCTCGTAATGTTTGATGGGGACATTGTAGAGGGAGCTTTACTCTGTATCGAACCCCGTGCTGTACCTGTCCTGGCAGTGTTTGATGGGGATATTGTAGAGGGAGCTTTACTCTGTATCCAACCCCGTGCTGTACCTGTCCTGGGATTGTTTGATGGGGACGGTGTAGAGGGAGCTTTACTCTGTATCTAACCCCGTGCTATACCTGTCCTGGGAGTGTTTAATGGGGACAGTGTAGAGGGAGCTTTACTCTGTATCTAACCCCGAGCTGTACCTGTCCTTGGAGTGTTTTATGGAGGCAGTGTGGAGGGAGATTTACTCTGTATCTAACCCCGTGCTGTACCTGTCCTGGGAGTGTTTGATTGCGACAGTGTAGAGTGAGCTTTACTCAGTATCTAACCACGTGTTGTCCCTGTCCTGGGAGTGTTTCATGGAGGCAGTGTGGAGTGAGCTTCGATCTGAATCAAACAATGTGATGTACCTGACCTGGGAATGTTTTATGGGGACAGTATAGGGGGAGCTTTACTCTGTATCTAACCCTGTGCTGTACCTGTCCTGGGAGTGTTTGATGGGGACAGTATAGGGGGAGCTTTACTCTGTATCTAACCCCGTGCTGTACCTGTCCTGGGAGTGTTTGATGGGGACAGTGTAGAGGGAGCTTTACTCTGTATCTAACCCTGTGCTCTACCTGTCCTGGGTGTGTTTCATGGGGACAGTATAGGGGGAGCTTTACTCTGTATCTAACCCCGTGCTGTAACTGTCCTGGGATTGTTTGATGGGGACAGAGTAGAGGGAGCTTTATTCTGTATCTAACCTCGTGATGTACCTGTCCGGGGAGTGTTTGATGGGGAAAGAGTATAGGGAGCTTTACTCTGTATCTAACCCCATGGTGTACCTGTCCTAGGCGTGTTTGATGGGGACAGTGTAGAGGGAGCTCTACTGTGTATCTAACCCCGTGCTGTATTTGTCCTGGGCCTGTTTGATGGGGACAGTGTAGAGAGAGCTTTACTCTGTATCTAAGCCCGTGCTGAACCTGTCCTGGGAGTGTTTCATGGAGGCAGTGTGGAGTGAGCTTTGCTCTGAATCAAACACTGTGATGTGCCTGTCCTGAGAGTGTTTGATGGGGACCGAGTATAGGGAGCTTTACTCTGTATCTAACGCCATGATGTACCTGTCCTGGAGTGTTTAATGGGGATGGTGTAGAGGGAGCTTTACTCTGTATCTAACCCCGTGCTGTACCTGCCTTGGGAGTGTTTGATGGGGACAGTGTAGAGGGAGCTTTACTCTGTATCTAACCCCGTGCTGTACCTGTCCTGGGTGTGTGTGATGGGGATATTGTAGAGGGAGCTTTACTCTGTATCTAACCCCGTGCTGTACCTGTCCTGAGAGTGTTTCATGCAGGCAATGTGGAGTGAGCTTTGCTCTGAATCAAACACTGTGATGTACCTGTCCTGGAGTGTTTGATGGGGACGGTGTAGAGGGAGGTTTACTCTGTATCTTATCCCATGCTGTATCTGTCCTGGGAGTTTTTGATGGGGACGGTGTGCAGGGTGCTTTGGTCTGTATCTAACCCCGTGCGAAACCTGCCCTGGGAGTGTTTGATGGGAACAGTGTAGAGGGAGCTTTACTCTGTATCTAACCCTGTGCTGTACCTGTCCTGGGAGTGTTTAATGGGGATATTGTAGAGGGAGCTTTATTCCGTATATAACCAGTGATGTACCTGTCATGGGAGTGTTGATGGGACACTGTAGGGGGAGCTTTACTCTGTATGGAACCCCATGGTGTACATTCCCTGTGTGTGTTTGTTGGGGCCTATGTCGAGGGAGCTTTACTCTGTATCTAACCCCATGGTGTACCTGCGCTGGGAGTGTTTGATGGGGACAGTGTGGAGTGAGCTTTGCTCTGAATCAAACACTATGATGTTCCTGTACTGGGAGTGTTTGATGGGGACAGTGTAGGGGGAGCTTTACTCTGTATCTAACTCTGTGCTATACCTGTCCTGGGAGTGTTTGATGGGGACAGTGTAGAGGGAGCTTTACTCTGTATCTAACCCCGTGCTGTAACTGTCCTGAGAGTGTTTCATGCAGGCAATGTGGAGTGAGCTTTGCTCTGAATCAAACACTGTGATGTACCTGTCTTGGAGTGTTGGGGATATTGTAGAGGGAGCTTTATTCCGTATATAACCAGTGATGTGCCTGTCCTGGGAGTGTTGATGGGGACACTGTAGGGGGAGCTTTACTCTGTATCGAACTCCATGGTGTACATTCCCTGGGTGTGTTTGTTGGGGCCGGTGTCGAGGGAGCTTTACTCTGTATCTAACCCCATGGTGTACCTGCGCTGGGAGTGTTTGATGGGGACAGTGTGGAATGAGCTTTGCTCTGAATCAAACACTATGATGTTCCTGTACTGGGAGTGTTTGATGGGGACAGTGTAGGGGGAGCTTTACTCTGTATCTAACCCCGTGCTGTACCTGTCCTGGGAGTGTTTGATGGGGACGGTGTAGAGGGAGCTTTACTCTGTATCATCCCCGTGCTATACCTGTCCTGGGAGTGTTTGATGGGGACAGTGTAGAGGGAGCTTTACTCTGTATCTAACCCCGTGCTGTAACCGTCCTGAGAGTGTTTCATGCAGGCAATGTGGAGTGAGCTTTGCTCTGAATCAAACACTGTGATGTACCTGTCTTGGAGTGTTGGGGATATTGTAGAGGGAGCTTTATTCCGTATATAACCAGTGATGTACCTGTCCTGGGAGTGTTGATGGGGACACTGTAGGGGGAGCTTTACTCTGTATCGAACCCCATGGTGTACATTCCCTGGGTGTGTTTGTTGGGGCCGGTGTCGAGGGAGCTTTACTCTGTATCTAACCCCATGGTGTACCTGCGCTGGGAGTGTTTGATGGGCACAGTGTCGATGGAGCTTTACTCTGTATCTAACCCTGTGTTGTACCTGTCCTGTGAATGTTTCATGGAGGCAGTGTGGAGGGAGCTTTGCTCTAAATCAAACCCTGTGATGTACCAGTCCTGGGAGTGTTTGATTGGGACAGTGTAGAGGGAGCTTTACTCTGTATCTAACCCCATGCTGTACCTGACCTGGGAGTGTTTGATGGGGACAGTGTAGAGGGAGCTCTGCTCTGTACCTAACCCCGTGCTATCTTTGTCCTGGGAGTGTTTAATGGAGGGAGTGTTGTGTGAGCTTTGCTCTGAATCAAACATATTGATGTTCCTGTCCTGGGTATGTTTGATGGAGACAGTATTGGGGGAGCTTTACTCTGTATCTAACCTCATGCTGTACCTGTCCTGGGAGTGCTTGATAGGGACAATGTTGAGGGAGCTTTACTCTGTATCTAACCCCGTGCTGTACATGTCCTGGGAGTGTTTGATGTGGTCAGTATAGTGGTAGCTTTGCTCTGAATCAAACAATTTGATGTCACTGTCCTGGGAATGTTTGATGGGGAGGGTGTACAGGGTGCTTTGGTCTGTATCTAACCCCGTGCTATACTTGCCCTGGGAGTGTTTGATGGGAACAGTGTAGCGGGAGCTTTACTCTGTATCTAACCCCATGCTGTACCTGTCCTGGGAGTGTTTCATGGAGGCAGTGTGGAGGGAGCTTTGCTCTGAATCAAACCCTATGATTTACCAGCCCTGGGAATGTGTGATGGGGAAAGTGTAGAGGGAACTTTACTCTGTATCTAACCCCATGGTGTACCTGCCCTGGGAGTGTTTGATGGGGACAGTTTAGAGGGAGCTTTACTCTGTATCTAACCCCATGGTCTACCTGCACTGGGAGTGTTTGATGTGGACAGTATAGTGGTAGCTTTACTCTGTATCTAACCCCGTGCTGTACCAATCCTGGGAGTGTTTGATGGGGACGCAGGAGAGGGAGCTTTACTCTGTATCTTCACCCGTGCTGTACCTGTCCTCGTAATGTTTGATGGGGACATTGTAGAGGGAGCTTTATTCTGTATCTAATCCCGTGATGTACCTGTCCGGGGAGTGTTTGATGGGGACAGAGTTTAGGGAGCTTTACTCTGTATCTAACCCCATGGTGTACCTGTCCTAGGCGTGTTTGATGGGGACAGTGTAGAAGGAGCTCTACTGTGTATCTCACCCCATGCTGTACCTGTCCTGGGAATGTTTGATGGGGACAGTGCAGAGGGAGCTTTACTCTGTGTCTAACCCCGTGCTGTACCTGTCCTGGGAGTGTTTCATGGAGGCCGTGTGGAGTGAGCTTTGCTCTGATTCAATCACTGTGATGTTCCTGTCCTGGGAGTGTTTGATGGGGACAGTGTAGAGTGAGCTTTACTCTGTATCTAACCCCGTGATGTACCTGTCCTGGGAGTGTTTGATGGGGTCAGTGTAGAGGGCACTGTTTTCTGTATCTGACCCTGTACTGCATCTGTCATCAGAGTGTTTCATGGAGGCAGTGTGGAGTGAGCTTTACTCTGAATCAAACCCTGTGATGTACCAGTTCTGGGAGTGTTTGATGGGGACAGAGTAAAGGGAGCTTTATTCTGTATCTAACCCCGTGCTGTACCTGTCCTGGGAATGTTTGATGGGGACAGTGTAGAGGGAGCTTTACTCTGTATCTAACCCCGTGCTGTACCTCTCCGGGGAGTGTTTGATGGTGACAGTGTGGAGGGAACTTTACTCTGTATCTAACCCCTTGTTGTAAGTGTCCTGGGAGTGTTTGATGGGGACAGTGTAGATGGTTCTTTACTCTGTATCTAACCCTGTCAAATTCCTCCCCTGGGAGTGTTTGTTGGGCACAGTGTAGAGGGAGCTCTACTCTGTATCTAACCCGTGCTGTACCTGTCCTGGGAGTGTTTGTTGGGCACAGTGTAGATGGGGCTTTACTCTGTATCTAACCCCATGCTGTACCTGTGCTGGGTGTGTTTGTTGGGGCCAGTGCAGAGGGAGCTTTACTCTTTTGTCTAACCCCGTGCTGTACCTGTCCTGGGAGTGTTTGATAGGGACAGTGTAGAGGGAGCTTTACTCTGTATCTAACCCCATGCTGTACCTGTGCTGGCTGTGTTTGTTGGGGACAGTGTAGAGGGAGCTTTACTCTGTATCTGACCCTGTGCTGTACCTGTCCTGGGAATGTTTGATGGGTATAGTGTAGAGGGAGCTTTATTCTGTATCTAACCTCGTGATGTACCTCTCCGGGGAGTGTTTGATGGGGACAGAGTATAGGGAGCTTTACTCTGTATGTAACTCCTTGCTGGACCTGACCTGTGAGTGCTTGATGCGGACAGTGTGGAGGGAGCTTTGCTCTGAATGAAACCCTATGATGTACCAGTCCTGGGAGTATTTGATGGTGACAGTGTAGAGGGAGCTTTACTCTGTATCTAACCCCGTGATGTACCTTTCCTGGGAATGTTTGATGGGGACTCTGTAGAGGGAGCTTTACCCTGTATCTAACCCCGTCCTCTACCAGTCCTGGGAGTGTTTGATGGGGACAGTGTTTTGGGAGCTGTACTGTCTATTTTACCCCATGCTGTACCTGTTCTGGCAGTGTTTGATGGGGACAGTATCGATGGAGCTTTACTCTGTATCTAATCAGTTGCTTGACCTGTCCTGGGAGTGATTGATGCAGACACTAGAGGGAGCGTTACTCTGTACCTAACCCTATTAAGTTCCTCCCCTGGGAGTGTTTCATGGAGGCAGTGTGGAGTGAGCTTTACTCTGAATCAAACACTGTGATGTACCTGTCCTGTGAGTGTTTTATGGGGATGGTGTAGACGGAGCTTTGCTCTGTACCTCATCCCGTGCTGTACCTGTCCTGGCAGTGTTTCATGGGGACAGTACAGTGCTATATCGACTCTGTATCTAACCCCGTGCTGTCCCTGTCCTGGGAGGATTTCATGGGGACAGTATAGAGGGAGTTTTACTCTGTATCTAACCCCGTGCTGTACCTGTCCTGGGAGTGTTTGCTGGGGACATTATAGATGGAGCTTTACTCTGTATCTAACCCCGTGATTTACCTGTCTGGGGAGTGTTTGATGGGATCAGTGTAGAGGGAGCTTTACTCTGTATCTAACCCTGTGCTGTACCTGTCCTGGGAGTGTTTGATGGGGACAGTGTAGAGGGAGCTTTACTCTGTATCTAACCCCGTGCTGTACCTGTCCTGGGAATGTTTGATGGGGTCAGTGTAGAGGGCACTGTTTTCTGTATCTGACCCTGTACTGCATCTGTCATCGGAGTGTTTCATGGAGGCAGTGTGGAGTGAGCTTTACTCTGAATCAAACACTGTGATGTTCCTGTCCTGTGAGTGTTTAATGGGGATGGTGTAGACGGAGCATTGCTCTGTAACTCATTCCGTGCTGTATCTGTCCTGGGAGTGTTGGACGGGGACAGTGTAGTACTAGATCTACTCTTTATCTCACCCCGTGCTGTACCTGTCCTGGGAATGTTTGATGGGAACAGTGTAGAGGGAGATTTACTCTGTATCTAACCTCGTGCTGTACCTGTCCTGGGAGTGTTTGATGGGGACAGTGTAGAGGGAGCTTTACTCTGTATCTAACCCCATGCTGTACCTGTCCTGGGAGTGTTTGATGGGGACAGTGTAGATGGTTCTTTACTCTGTATCTAACCCTGTCATATTCCTCTCCTGAGAGTGTCTGTTGCGAACAGTGGAGAGGGAGCTTTTTTCTGTACCTAACCCTGTTATATGCCTCCCCTGGGAGTGTTTGATGGGGACAGTTTAGAGTGAGCTTTACTCTGTATCTAACCCCATACTGTATCGGTCCTGGGAGTGTTTGATGAGGACACTGTAGACGGTGCGTTTCTATGTATCTGAGGCTGTATTGTATCTGTCATTGGAGTGTTTCATGGAGACAGTGTGGTGGGAGATTTACTCTATATCTTAACCCGTGCTGTACCTGTCCGGGGAGTGTTTGATGGGGACAGTGTAGAGGGATCTTTACTCTACATCTTCACCTGTGCTGTACCTGTCCTGGGATTGTTTGATGGGTACAGTGTTTTGGGATCTGTACTGTCTATTTAACCCCATGCTGTACCTGTCCTGGGAGTGTTTGATGGGGACAGTGTAGAAGGAGCTTTACTCTGTATCTAAACCCGTGCTGTAGCTGCCCTTGGAGTGTTTGTTGGGGACAGTGGAGGGGGAGCCCTACTGTGTATCTAACCCCGTGCTGGACTTGTCCCGGGAGTGTTTCATGGAGGCAGTGTGGAGGGAGCTTTGCTCTGAATCACACCCTGTGATTTACCAGTCCTGGGAGTGTTTGATTGGGACAGTGTAGAGGGAGCTTGACTCTATCTAACCCCGTGCTGTACCTGTCCTGGGAGTGTTTGATGGAGACAGTGTAGAGGGAGATTTACTCTTTATCTAACTACGTGCTGGACCTGTCCTGTGAGTGCTTGATGCGGACAGTGAAGTGGGAGCTTTACTCTGTATCTAACCCTGTGCTTACCTGTCCTGGGAGTGTTTGATGGGGACGGTGCAGAGGGAGCTTTACTCTGTATCTAACCCCGTGCTGTACCTGTCCTGGGAGTGTTTGCTGGGAACAGTGTAGAGGGAGCTTTACTCTGTATTTAATCCCATGCTGTACCTGTCTCTGGAGTGTTTCATGGCGGCAGTTTGGAGGGAGATTTGCTCTGAATCAAACCCTATAATAACCAGCCCTCCGAGTTTTTGATGGAGACAGAGTAGACGGAGCTTTACTCTGTATCTAACACTGTGCCGTACCTGTTCTGTGAGTGTTTGATGGAGGCCGTGTGGAGTGAACTTTACTCTGAATCAAACACTGTGATGTTCCTGTCCTGAGAGTGTTTGATGGGGATCAAGTATAGGGAGATTTACTCTGTATCTAACTTCATGATGTACCTGTCCTGGGAGTGTTTGATGGGGACAGTGTAGAGGGTGCTGTACACTGCATCTTACCCCGTGCTGTACCAGTCCTGGGAGTGTTTGATGGGGACGCAGTAGAGGGAGCTTTACTCTGTATCTTCACCCGTGCTGTACCTGTCCTCGTAATGTTTGATGGGGACATTGTAGAGGGAGCTTTACTCTGTATCGAACCCCGTGCTGTACCTGTCCTGGCAGTGTTTGATGGGGATATTGTAGAGGGAGCTTTACTCTGTATCCAACCCCGTGCTGTACCTGTCCTGGGATTGTTTGATGGGGACGGTGTAGAGGGAGCTTTACTCTGTATCTAACCCCGTGCTATACCTGTCCTGGGAGTGTTTAATGGGGACAGTGTAGAGGGAGCTTTACTCTGTATCTAACCCCGAGCTGTACCTGTCCTTGGAGTGTTTTATGGAGGCAGTGTGGAGGGAGATTTACTCTGTATCTAACCCCGTGCTGTACCTGTCCTGGGAGTGTTTGATTGCGACAGTGTAGAGTGAGCTTTACTCAGTATCTAACCACGTGTTGTCCCTGTCCTGGGAGTGTTTCATGGAGGCAGTGTGGAGTGAGCTTCGATCTGAATCAAACAATGTGATGTACCTGACCTGGGAATGTTTTATGGGGACAGTATAGGGGGAGCTTTACTCTGTATCTAACCCTGTGCTGTACCTGTCCTGGGAGTGTTTGATGGGGACAGTATAGGGGGAGCTTTACTCTGTATCTAACCCCGTGCTGTACCTGTCCTGGGAGTGTTTGATGGGGACAGTGTAGAGGGAGCTTTACTCTGTATCTAACCCTGTGCTCTACCTGTCCTGGGTGTGTTTCATGGGGACAGTATAGGGGGAGCTTTACTCTGTATCTAACCCCGTGCTGTAACTGTCCTGGGATTGTTTGATGGGGACAGAGTAGAGGGAGCTTTATTCTGTATCTAACCTCGTGATGTACCTGTCCGGGGAGTGTTTGATGGGGAAAGAGTATAGGGAGCTTTACTCTGTATCTAACCCCATGGTGTACCTGTCCTAGGCGTGTTTGATGGGGACAGTGTAGAGGGAGCTCTACTGTGTATCTAACCCCGTGCTGTATTTGTCCTGGGCCTGTTTGATGGGGACAGTGTAGAGAGAGCTTTACTCTGTATCTAAGCCCGTGCTGAACCTGTCCTGGGAGTGTTTCATGGAGGCAGTGTGGAGTGAGCTTTGCTCTGAATCAAACACTGTGATGTGCCTGTCCTGAGAGTGTTTGATGGGGACCGAGTATAGGGAGCTTTACTCTGTATCTAACGCCATGATGTACCTGTCCTGGAGTGTTTAATGGGGATGGTGTAGAGGGAGCTTTACTCTGTATCTAACCCCGTGCTGTACCTGCCTTGGGAGTGTTTGATGGGGACAGTGTAGAGGGAGCTTTACTCTGTATCTAACCCCGTGCTGTACCTGTCCTGGGTGTGTGTGATGGGGATATTGTAGAGGGAGCTTTACTCTGTATCTAACCCCGTGCTGTACCTGTCCTGAGAGTGTTTCATGCAGGCAATGTGGAGTGAGCTTTGCTCTGAATCAAACACTGTGATGTACCTGTCCTGGAGTGTTTGATGGGGACGGTGTAGAGGGAGGTTTACTCTGTATCTTATCCCATGCTGTATCTGTCCTGGGAGTTTTTGATGGGGACGGTGTGCAGGGTGCTTTGGTCTGTATCTAACCCCGTGCGAAACCTGCCCTGGGAGTGTTTGATGGGAACAGTGTAGAGGGAGCTTTACTCTGTATCTAACCCTGTGCTGTACCTGTCCTGGGAGTGTTTAATGGGGATATTGTAGAGGGAGCTTTATTCCGTATATAACCAGTGATGTACCTGTCATGGGAGTGTTGATGGGACACTGTAGGGGGAGCTTTACTCTGTATGGAACCCCATGGTGTACATTCCCTGTGTGTGTTTGTTGGGGCCTATGTCGAGGGAGCTTTACTCTGTATCTAACCCCATGGTGTACCTGCGCTGGGAGTGTTTGATGGGGACAGTGTGGAGTGAGCTTTGCTCTGAATCAAACACTATGATGTTCCTGTACTGGGAGTGTTTGATGGGGACAGTGTAGGGGGAGCTTTACTCTGTATCTAACTCTGTGCTATACCTGTCCTGGGAGTGTTTGATGGGGACAGTGTAGAGGGAGCTTTACTCTGTATCTAACCCCGTGCTGTAACTGTCCTGAGAGTGTTTCATGCAGGCAATGTGGAGTGAGCTTTGCTCTGAATCAAACACTGTGATGTACCTGTCTTGGAGTGTTGGGGATATTGTAGAGGGAGCTTTATTCCGTATATAACCAGTGATGTGCCTGTCCTGGGAGTGTTGATGGGGACACTGTAGGGGGAGCTTTACTCTGTATCGAACTCCATGGTGTACATTCCCTGGGTGTGTTTGTTGGGGCCGGTGTCGAGGGAGCTTTACTCTGTATCTAACCCCATGGTGTACCTGCGCTGGGAGTGTTTGATGGGGACAGTGTGGAATGAGCTTTGCTCTGAATCAAACACTATGATGTTCCTGTACTGGGAGTGTTTGATGGGGACAGTGTAGGGGGAGCTTTACTCTGTATCTAACCCCGTGCTGTACCTGTCCTGGGAGTGTTTGATGGGGACGGTGTAGAGGGAGCTTTACTCTGTATCATCCCCGTGCTATACCTGTCCTGGGAGTGTTTGATGGGGACAGTGTAGAGGGAGCTTTACTCTGTATCTAACCCCGTGCTGTAACCGTCCTGAGAGTGTTTCATGCAGGCAATGTGGAGTGAGCTTTGCTCTGAATCAAACACTGTGATGTACCTGTCTTGGAGTGTTGGGGATATTGTAGAGGGAGCTTTATTCCGTATATAACCAGTGATGTACCTGTCCTGGGAGTGTTGATGGGGACACTGTAGGGGGAGCTTTACTCTGTATCGAACCCCATGGTGTACATTCCCTGGGTGTGTTTGTTGGGGCCGGTGTCGAGGGAGCTTTACTCTGTATCTAACCCCATGGTGTACCTGCGCTGGGAGTGTTTGATGGGCACAGTGTCGATGGAGCTTTACTCTGTATCTAACCCTGTGTTGTACCTGTCCTGTGAATGTTTCATGGAGGCAGTGTGGAGGGAGCTTTGCTCTAAATCAAACCCTGTGATGTACCAGTCCTGGGAGTGTTTGATTGGGACAGTGTAGAGGGAGCTTTACTCTGTATCTAACCCCATGCTGTACCTGACCTGGGAGTGTTTGATGGGGACAGTGTAGAGGGAGCTCTGCTCTGTACCTAACCCCGTGCTATCTTTGTCCTGGGAGTGTTTAATGGAGGGAGTGTTGTGTGAGCTTTGCTCTGAATCAAACATATTGATGTTCCTGTCCTGGGTATGTTTGATGGAGACAGTATTGGGGGAGCTTTACTCTGTATCTAACCTCATGCTGTACCTGTCCTGGGAGTGCTTGATAGGGACAATGTTGAGGGAGCTTTACTCTGTATCTAACCCCGTGCTGTACATGTCCTGGGAGTGTTTGATGTGGTCAGTATAGTGGTAGCTTTGCTCTGAATCAAACAATTTGATGTCACTGTCCTGGGAATGTTTGATGGGGAGGGTGTACAGGGTGCTTTGGTCTGTATCTAACCCCGTGCTATACTTGCCCTGGGAGTGTTTGATGGGAACAGTGTAGCGGGAGCTTTACTCTGTATCTAACCCCATGCTGTACCTGTCCTGGGAGTGTTTCATGGAGGCAGTGTGGAGGGAGCTTTGCTCTGAATCAAACCCTATGATTTACCAGCCCTGGGAATGTGTGATGGGGAAAGTGTAGAGGGAACTTTACTCTGTATCTAACCCCATGGTGTACCTGCCCTGGGAGTGTTTGATGGGGACAGTTTAGAGGGAGCTTTACTCTGTATCTAACCCCATGGTCTACCTGCACTGGGAGTGTTTGATGTGGACAGTATAGTGGTAGCTTTACTCTGTATCTAACCCCGTGCTGTACCAATCCTGGGAGTGTTTGATGGGGACGCAGGAGAGGGAGCTTTACTCTGTATCTTCACCCGTGCTGTACCTGTCCTCGTAATGTTTGATGGGGACATTGTAGAGGGAGCTTTATTCTGTATCTAATCCCGTGATGTACCTGTCCGGGGAGTGTTTGATGGGGACAGAGTTTAGGGAGCTTTACTCTGTATCTAACCCCATGGTGTACCTGTCCTAGGCGTGTTTGATGGGGACAGTGTAGAAGGAGCTCTACTGTGTATCTCACCCCATGCTGTACCTGTCCTGGGAATGTTTGATGGGGACAGTGCAGAGGGAGCTTTACTCTGTGTCTAACCCCGTGCTGTACCTGTCCTGGGAGTGTTTCATGGAGGCCGTGTGGAGTGAGCTTTGCTCTGATTCAATCACTGTGATGTTCCTGTCCTGGGAGTGTTTGATGGGGACAGTGTAGAGTGAGCTTTACTCTGTATCTAAACCCGTGCTGTACCTGCCCTGGGAGTGTTTGATGGGGACAGTATTGGGGGAGCTTTACTCTGTATCTCACCCCGTGCTGTACCTGTCCTGGGAGCGTTGATGGGGACATGGTAGAGGGATTTTACTCTGTATCTAACCCCGTGCTGTACTTGCCCTGGGAGTGTTTGATGGGGACAGTGCAGTGGGAGCTTTACTCTGTATCTAACCCCGTGCCGTACCTGACCTGGGAGTGTTTGATGGGGACAGTGTAGAGGGAGCTCTGCTCTGTATCTTCACCCATGCTGTACCTGTCCTCGTAATGTTTGATGGGGACATTGTGGAGGGGGCGTTAATCTGTATCTAACCCTGTGCTGTACCTGTCCTGTGAATGTTTCATGGAGGCAGTGTGGAGGGAGCTTTGCTCTGAATCATACCCTGTGATGTACCTGTCCTGGGAGTGTTTGATGGAGACGGTGTAGAGGGAGCTCTACTCTGTATCTAACCCCGTGCTCTACCTGTCCTGGGAGTGTTTGATGGCGACAGTGTAGAGGGAGCTTTATTCTGTATCTAATCACGTGATGTACCTGTCCTGGGAGTGTTTGATCGGGACATTGTAGAGGGAGCTTTACTCTGTATCTAACCCCATGGTGTACCTGTCCTAGGCGTGTTTGATGGGTCAGTGTAGAGGGAGATCTAATGTGTATCTAACCCCGTGCTGTACCTGTCCTGGGAATGTTTGAGGGGGACAATGTAGTTGGAGCTTTACTCTGTATCTAACCCCGTGCTGTACCTGTCCTGGGAGTGTTTGATGGGGACAATGTAGGTGGACCTTTATTCTGTATCTAACTCTGTGCTGTACCAGCCCTTGGAGTGTTTCATGGAGGCAGTGTGGAGGGATCTTTGCTCTGAATCAAACCCTGTGATGTAGCAGTCCTGAGAGTGTTTGATGGGGACAGTGCAGAGGGAGCTTTACTCTGTATCAAAGACGTGCTGTACATGTCCTGGGAGTGTTTCATGGAGGCAGTGTGGAGGGACCTTTGATCTGAATCAAACCCTGTGATGTACCTGTCCTGGGTGTGTTTCATAGGGACAGAGTTTAGAGGGAGCACTACTCTGTATCTAACCCCGTGCTGTGCCTGTCCTGGGAGTTTTTGTTAGGGATGGTGTAGAGGGAGGTTTACTCTGTATCTAACGACATGATGTACCTGTCCTGGGAGTGCTTGGTGGGGACAGTACTGAGGGAGCTATACTCTGTATCTAACCCCGTGCTGTACCTGTCCGGAGAGTTTTTGTTAGGGATTGTGTAGAGGGAGCTTTACTCAGGTACAACACGGTGCTAGATACAATCTTGGGATTGTTTGATGGGGACCGTGTAGAGGGAGCTCTACTCTGTATCTAGCCCCGTGCTTTACCTCTCCTGGGAGTGTTCATGGAGGCAGTGTAGAGGGAGCTTTACTCTGAATCAAACCCTGTGATGTACCAGTGCTGGGAGTGTTTGATTGGGACAGTGTAGAAGGAACTTTACTCTGAATCTAACCCCGTGCTGTACCTGTCCTTGGAGTGTTTGATGGGGACAGTGTCGAGGGAGCTTTACTCTGTATCTAACCCCGTGCTGTATGTGTCCTGGGAGTGTTTGATGGGGACCGTGTAGAGGGAGCTCTACTCTGTATCTAACCTCGTGCTGTACATGTCCTGGGAATGTGTGATGGGGACAGTTTAGAGGGAGCTCTACACTGTATCTAACCCCGTGCTGTATGTGTCCTGGGAGTGTTTGATTGGGACAGTTTAGAGGGAGGTCTACTCTGTATCTAACCCCGTGCTGTACCTGTCCTTGGAGTGTTTGATGGGGACCGCGTAGAGGGAGCTTTACTCTGTATCTAACCCCGTGCTGTACCTATCCTGGGAGCGTTTGCTGGGGACAGTGTAGAGGGAGCTTTACTCTGTATCTAACCCCTTGCTGTACCTGTCCTGGGAGTGTTTGATGGGGACCGCGTAGAGGGAGCTATGCTCTGTATCTAACCCCGTGCTGTACCTGTCCTGGTAGTTTTTGTTAGCAATTGTGTAGAGGGAGTTTTATTCTGTATCTAACACTGTGTTGTACCTATCTTGGGAGTGTTTGATGGGGACCGTGTAGAGGGAGCTCTACTCTGTATCTAACCCCGTGTTGCACCTGTTCTGGGAGTGTTCCATGGAGGCAGTGTGGAGTGAGCTTTGCTCTGAATCAAACCCAGTGATGTACCGGTCCTGGGAGTGTTTGATGGGGATCGACTATTGGGAGCTTTACTCTTTCTAACCTCGTGATGTCCCTGTCTTGGTATTGTTTGATTGGGACAGTGTAGAGGGAACTTTGCTCTGTATCTAACTCTGTGCTGTACCTGTCCTGGGAGTGTTTGATGGGGACAATGTAGGTGGACCTTTATTCTGTATCTAACTCTGTGCTGTACCAGCCCTTGGAGTGTTTCATGGAGGCAGTGTGGAGGGAGCTTTGCTCGGAATCAAACCCTGTGATGTAGCAGTCCTGAGAGTGTTTGATGGGGACAGTGCAGAGGGAGCTTTACTCTGTATCAAAGACCGTGCTGTACATGTCCTGGGAGTGTTTCATGGAGGCAGTGTGGAGTGAGCTTTGCTCTGAATCAAACACTGTGATGTACCTGTCCTGGGTGTGTTTCATAGGGACAGAGTATCGGGAGCTTTACTCTGTATCTAAACATGTGCTGTACCTGCCCTATGAATATTTGACGGGGACCGTGTAGAGGGAGCTTTGATCTGTATCTAACCCCATGGTGTACCTGTCCTGGTAGTGTTTGATGGGGACAGTGTAGAGGGAGCTCTGCTCTGTATCTTCACCCATGCTGTACCTGTCCTCGTAATGTTTGATGGGGACATTGTGGAGGGGGCGTTAATCTGTATCTAACCCTGTGCTGTACCTGTCCTGTGAATGTTTCATGGAGGCAGTGTGGAGGGAGCTTTGCTCTGAATCATACCCTGTGATGTACCTGTCCTGGGAGTGTTTGATGGAGACGGTGTAGAGGGAGCTCTACTCTGTATCTAACCCCGTGCTCTACCTGTCCTGGGAGTGTTTGATGGCGACAGTGTAGAGGGAGCTTTATTCTGTATCTAATCACGTGATGTACCTGTCCTGGGAGTGTTTGATCGGGACATTGTAGAGGGAGCTTTACTCTGTATCTAACCCCATGGTGTACCTGTCCTAGGCGTGTTTGATGGGTCAGTGTAGAGGGAGATCTAATGTGTATCTAACCCCGTGCTGTACCTGTCCTGGGAATGTTTGAGGGGGACAATGTAGTTGGAGCTTTACTCTGTATCTAACCCCGTGCTGTACCTGTCCTGGGAGTGTTTGATGGGGACAATGTAGGTGGAGCTTTATTCTGTATCTAACTCTGTGCTGTACCAGCCCTTGGAGTGTTTCATGGAGGCAGTGTGGAGGGATCTTTGCTCTGAATCAAACCCTGTGATGTAGCAGTCCTGAGAGTGTTTGATGGGGACAGTGCAGAGGGAGCTTTACTCTGTATCAAAGACGTGCTGTACATGTCCTGGGAGTGTTTCATGGAGGCAGTGTGGAGGGACCTTTGATCTGAATCAAACCCTGTGATGTACCTGTCCTGGGTGTGTTTCATAGGGACAGAGTTTAGAGGGAGCACTACTCTGTATCTAACCCCGTGCTGTGCCTGTCCTGGGAGTTTTTGTTAGGGATGGTGTAGAGGGAGGTTTACTCTGTATCTAACGACATGATGTACCTGTCCTGGGAGTGCTTGGTGGGGACAGTACTGAGGGAGCTATACTCTGTATCTAACCCCGTGCTGTACCTGTCCGGAGAGTTTTTGTTAGGGATTGTGTAGAGGGAGCTTTACTCAGGTACAACACGGTGCTAGATACAATCTTGGGATTGTTTGATGGGGACCGTGTAGAGGGAGCTCTACTCTGTATCTAGCCCCGTGCTTTACCTCTCCTGGGAGTGTTCATGGAGGCAGTGTAGAGGGAGCTTTACTCTGAATCAAACCCTGTGATGTACCAGTGCTGGGAGTGTTTGATTGGGACAGTGTAGAAGGAACTTTACTCTGAATCTAACCCCGTGCTGTACCTGTCCTTGGAGTGTTTGATGGGGACAGTGTCGAGGGAGCTTTACTCTGTATCTAACCCCGTGCTGTATGTGTCCTGGGAGTGTTTGATGGGGACCGTGTAGAGGGAGCTCTACTCTGTATCTAACCTCGTGCTGTACATGTCCTGGGAATGTGTGATGGGGACAGTTTAGAGGGAGCTCTACACTGTATCTAACCCCGTGCTGTATGTGTCCTGGGAGTGTTTGATTGGGACAGTTTAGAGGGAGGTCTACTCTGTATCTAACCCCGTGCTGTACCTGTCCTTGGAGTGTTTGATGGGGACCGCGTAGAGGGAGCTTTACTCTGTATCTAACCCCGTGCTGTACCTATCCTGGGAGCGTTTGCTGGGGACAGTGTAGAGGGAGCTTTACTCTGTATCTAACCCCTTGCTGTACCTGTCCTGGGAGTGTTTGATGGGGACCGCGTAGAGGGAGCTATGCTCTGTATCTAACCCCGTGCTGTACCTGTCCTGGTAGTTTTTGTTAGCAATTGTGTAGAGGGAGTTTTATTCTGTATCTAACACTGTGTTGTACCTATCTTGGGAGTGTTTGATGGGGACCGTGTAGAGGGAGCTCTACTCTGTATCTAACCCCGTGTTGCACCTGTTCTGGGAGTGTTCCATGGAGGCAGTGTGGAGTGAGCTTTGCTCTGAATCAAACCCAGTGATGTACCGGTCCTGGGAGTGTTTGATGGGGATCGACTATTGGGAGCTTTACTCTTTCTAACCTCGTGATGTCCCTGTCTTGGTATTGTTTGATTGGGACAGTGTAGAGGGAACTTTGCTCTGTATCTAACTCTGTGCTGTACCTGTCCTGGGAGTGTTTGATGGGGACAATGTAGGTGGAGCTTTATTCTGTATCTAACTCTGTGCTGTACCAGCCCTTGGAGTGTTTCATGGAGGCAGTGTGGAGGGAGCTTTGCTCGGAATCAAACCCTGTGATGTAGCAGTCCTGAGAGTGTTTGATGGGGACAGTGCAGAGGGAGCTTTACTCTGTATCAAAGACCGTGCTGTACATGTCCTGGGAGTGTTTCATGGAGGCAGTGTGGAGTGAGCTTTGCTCTGAATCAAACACTGTGATGTACCTGTCCTGGGTGTGTTTCATAGGGACAGAGTATCGGGAGCTTTACTCTGTATCTAAACATGTGCTGTACCTGCCCTATGAATATTTGACGGGGACCGTGTAGAGGGAGCTTTGATCTGTATCTAACCCCATGGTGTACCTGTCCTGGTAGTGATTGATGGGGACAGTGTAGAGGGAGCTTTACTCTGTATCTAACCCTGTGATGAACCTGTCCTGGGAGTGTTTAATGGGGACAGTGTAGAGGGAGCTTTACTCTCTTTCTTACCCCGTGCTGTACCTGTCCTGGGAGTGTTTGAGGTGGTCAGTGTAGTATTACCTTTACTCTGTATCTAACCCCGTGATGTACCTGTCCTGGGAGTGTTTGATGGGGACCGTGTAGAGGGAGATCTACTCTGTATCTAACCCCGTGCTGCACCTGTCCTGGGAGTGTTACATGGAGGCAGTGTGGAGGGAGCTTTGATCTGAATAAAACCTTGTGATGTACCAGTCCTGGGAGTGTTTGATTGGGCCAGTTTAGAGGGAGCTTTACTCTGTATCTAACCTCGTGCTGTACCTGTCCTGGGAATGTGTGATGGGGACAGTTTAGAGGGAGCGATACTCTGTATCTAACCCCGTGCTGTACGTGTCCTGGGAGTGTTTGATGGGGACAGTGTCGAGGGAGCTCTACTCTGTATCTAACCCCGTGCTGTACCTGTCCTGGGAGTGTTCATGGAGGCAGTGTAGAGGGAGCTTTTCTCTGAATCAAACCCTGTGATGTACGTGTCCTGGGAATGTTTGATTGGGCCAGTTTAGAGGGAGCACTACTCTGTATCTAACCCCGTGCTGTGCCTGTCCTGGGAGTTTTTGTTAGGGATGGTGTAGAGGGAGGTTTACTCTGTATCTAACGACATGATGTACCTGTCCTGGGAGTGCTTGGTGGGGACAGTACTGAGGGAGCTATACTCTGTATCTAACCCCGTGCTGTACCTGTCCTGAGAGTTTTTGTTAGGGATTGTGTAGAGGGAGCTTTACTCAGGTACAACACGGTGCTAGATACAATCTTGGGATTGTTTGATGGGGACCGTGTAGAGGGAGCTCTACTCTGTATCTAGCCCCGTGCTTTACCTCTCCTGGGAGTGTTCATGGAGGCAGTGTAGAGAGAGCTTTACTCTGAATCAAACCCTGTGATGTACCAGTCCTGGGAGTGTTTGATTGGGACAGTGTAAAGGGAGCTCTACTCTGTATCTAACCCCGTGCTGCACCAGTCCTGGGAGTGTTTCATGGAGGCAGTTTGGAGTGAGCTTTGCTCTGAAACAAACACTGTGATGTACCTGTCCTTGGAGTGTTTGATGGGGACAGTGTAAAGGGAGCTCTACTCTGTATCTAACCCCGTGCTGCACCAGTCCTGGGAGTGTTTCATGGAGGCCATGTGGAGTGAGCTTTGCTCTGAATCAAACACTGTGATGTTCCTGTCCTGAGAGTGTTTGATGGGGATCGAGTGTAGGGAGCTTTACTCTGTATCTGAACTCGTGATGTAGCTGTCCTGGGAGTGTTTGATTGGGACAGTGTAGAAGGAACTTTACTCTGAATCTAACCCCGTGCTGTACCTGTCCTTGGAGTGTTTGATGGGGACAGTGTCGAGGGAGCTTTACTCTGTATCTAACCCCGTGCTGTACCTGTCCTTGGAGTGTTTGATGGGGACAGTGTCGAGGGAGCTTTACTCTGTATCTAACCCCGTGCTGTACCTGTCCTTGGAGTGTTTGATGGGGACAGTGTCGAGGGAGCTTTACTCTGTATCTAACCCCGTGCTGTATGTGTCCTGGGAGTGTTTGATGGGGACCGTGTAGAGGGAGCTCTACTCTGTATCTAACCTCGTGCTGTACATGTCCTGGGAATGTGTGATGGGGACAGTTTAGAGGGAGCTCTACACTGTATCTAACCCCGTGCTGTATGTGTCCTGGGAGTGTTTGATTGGGACAGTTTAGAGGGAGCTCTACTCTGTATCTAACCCCGTGCTGTACCTGTCCTTGGAGTGTTTGATGGGGACCGCGTAGAGGGAGCTTTACTCTGTATCTAACCCCGTGCTGTACCTATCCTGGGAGCGTTTGATGGGGACAGTGTAGAGGGAACTTTACTCTGTATCTAACCCCTTGCTGTACCTGTCCTGGGAGTGCTTGATGGGGACAGTATAGAGGGAGCTATGCTCTGTATCTAACCCCGTGCTGTACCTGTCATGGGAGTGTTTCATGGAGGCAGTGTAGAGGGTGCTTTACTCTGTACCTAACCCCATGTTGTACCTGTCCTGGGAGTGTTTGATGGGGACAGTATAGAGGGAGCGCTACTCTGTATCTAACCCCGTGCTGTACCTGTCCTGGGAGTGTTTCATGGAGGCAGTGTGGAGTGAGCTTTACTCTGAATCAAACACTGTGATGTCCCTGTGCTGGAAGGGTTTGATGGGGACAGTGTAGGGGGAGCTTTACTCTGTATCTAACCCTGTGCTGTACCTGTCCTGGGAATGTTTGATGGGGACAGTGTAGAGAGAGCTTTACTCTGTATCTAACCCCGTGCTGTAACTGTCCTGGGAGTGTTTAATGGGAACAGTATAGAGGGAGTTATAATCTGTCTCTAACCCCGTGCTGTACCTGTCCTGAGAGTTTTTGTTAGGGATTGTGTAGAGGGAGCTTTACTCAGGTGCAACATGGTGTTAGATAAAATCTTGGGATTGTTTGATGGCGACCGTGTAGAGGGAGCTCTACTCTGTATCTAACCCCGTGCTGTACCTGTCCTGGGAGCGTTTGCTGGGGACAGTGTAGAGGGAGCTTTACTCTGTATCTAACCCCTTGCTGTACCTGTCCTGGGAGTGTTTGATGGGGACCGCGTAGAGGGAGCTTTACTCTGTATCTAACCCCGTGCTGTACCTATCCTCGGAGCGTTTGATGGGGACAGTGTAGAGGGAGCTTTACTCTGTATCTAACCCCTTGCTGTACCTGTCCTGGGAGTGTTTGATGGGGACAGTATAGAGGGAGCTATGCTCTGTATCTAACCCCGTGCTGTACCTGTCCTGGTAGTTTTTGTTAGCAATTGTGTAGAGGGAGTTTTATTCTGTATCTAACACTGTGTTGTACCTATCTTGGGAGTGTTTGATGGGGACCGTGTAGAGGGAGCTTTACTCTGTATCTTACCCCGTGTTGCACCTGTCCTGGGAGTGTTCCATGGAGGCAGTGTGGAGTGAGCTTTGCTCTGAATCAAACCCAGTGATGTACCGGTCCTGGGAGTGTTTGATGGGGATCGACTATTGGGAGCTTTACTCTTTCTAACCTCGTGATGTCCCTGTCTTGGTATTGTTTGATTGGGACAGTGTAGAGGGAACTTTGCTCTGTATCTAACTCTGTGCTGTACCTGTCCTGGGAGTGTTTGATGGGGACAATGTAGGGGGAGCTTTATTCTGTATCTAACTCTGTCCTGTACCAGCCCTTGGAGTGTTTCATGGAGGCAGTGTAGAGGGAGCTTTGCTCTGAATCAAACCCTGTGATGTAGCAGTCCTGAGAGTGTTTGATGGGGACAGTGCAGAGGGAGCTTTACTCTGTATCAAAGACCGTGCTGTACATGTCCTGGGAGTGTTTCATGGAGGCAGTGTGGAGGGAGCTTTGATCTGAATCAAACCCCGTGCTGTACCAGTCCTGGGAGTGTTTGATGGGGACGCAGTAGAGGGAGCTTTACTCTGTATCTTCACCCGTGCTGTACCTGTCCTGGGAGTGTTTGATGGGGACATTGTAGAGGGAGCTATACTCTGTATCTAACCACGTGCTGTACCTGTCCTGGGAGTGTTTGATGGGGACATTGTAGAGGGAGCTTTATTCTGTATCTAATCACGTGATGTACCTGTCCTGGGAGTGTTTGATGGGGACATTGTAGAGGGAGCTTTACTCTGTATCTAACCCCATGGTGTACCTCTCCTAGGCGTGTTTGATGGGGACAGCGTAGAGGGAGATCTAATGTGTATCTAACCCCGTGCTGTACCTGTCCTGGGAATGTTTGAGGGGGACAGTGTAGAGGGAGCTTTACTCTGTATCTAACCCCATGCTGTACCTGTCCTGGGAGTGTTTCATGGAGGCCGTGTGGAGTGAGCTTTGCTCTGATTCAATCACTGTGATGTTCCTGTCCTGAGAGTGTTTGATGGGGACCGAGTATAGGGAGCTTTATTCTGTATCTAACGCCATCTTGTACCTGCCCTGGGAGTGTTTGATGGGAACAGTGTAGGGGGAGCTTTACTCTGTATCTATCCTTGTGATGTACCTGTCCTGGGAATGTTTGATGGGGACAGTGTAGAGGGCAGTTTACTCTGTATCGAACCCCATGGTGTACATTCCCTGCGTGTGTTTGTTGGGGACGGTGTAGAGAGAGCTTTACTCTTTATCTAACCCCGTGCTGTACCTGCCTTGGGAGTGTTTGATGGGGACAGTGTAGAGGCAGCTTTACTCTGTATCTAACCCCGTGCTGTACCTGCGCTGGGAGTGTTTGATGGGGATATCGTAGAGGGAACTGTACTCTCTATCTAACTCGGTGCTGTAGTTGTCCTGTGAGTGTTTCATGGAGGCAGTGTGGAGTGAGCTTCGATCTGAATCAAACAATGTGATGTACCTGTCCTGGGAATGTTTGATGGGAACAGTATAGGGGGAGCTTTACTCTGTATCTAACCCTGTGCTGTACCTGTCCTGGGAATGTTTGACGGGGACAGCGTAGAGGGATCTTTACTCTGCATCTAACACCGTGTTGTTCCTCCCCTGGGAGTGTTTGTTGGGCACAGTGTAGAGGGAGCTTTACTCTGTATCTACCCACTTGCTGTACCTGTCCTGTGAGTGCTTGATGCGGACAGTGTGGAGGGAGCTTTACTCTGAATCAAACTCTGTGATGTACCAGTACGGTATTGTTTGATGGGGACAGAGTAGAGGGAGCTTTACTCTCTATCTAACCCCATGGTGTACCTGTCCTAGGCGTGTTTGATGGGGACAGTGTAGAGGGAGCTCTACTGTGTATCAAACCCCGTGCTGTACCTGTCCTGGGAATGTTTGATGGGGACAGTGTAGAGGGAGCTTAACTCTGTATCTAACCCTGTGCTGTACCTGTCCTGGGAGTGTTTGATGGGGACACTGTAGGGGGAGCTTTACTCTGTATCTTCACCCGTGTTGTACCTATCCTCATAATGTTTGATGGGTCGTTGTAGAGGGGGCGCTAATCTGTATCTAACCCCGTGATGTACCTGTCCTGGGCGTGTTTGATGGGGACAGTGTAAAGGGAGCTTTACTCTGTATATTACCTCGTGCTGTACCTGTCCTGGGAGTGTTTCATGGAGGCAGTGTAGAGGGAGCTTTACTCTGTATCTTACCCCATGGTGTACCTGCCCTGTGAATGTTTGATGGGAACAGTCTAGAGGGAACTTTACTCTGTATCTAACCTCGTGATGTACCTGTCCTGGGAGTGTTTGATTGGGACACTGTCGAGGGAAATTTACTCTGTATCTAACCCTGTGCTGTTCCTGTCCTGGGAGTGTTTGATGGGGACACTGTAGGGGGAGCTTTACTCTGTATCATCACCCGTGTTGTACCTGTCCTCATAATGTTTGATGGGGACGTTGTAGAGGGGGCGCTAATCTGTATCTAACCCCGTGATGTACCTGTTGTGGGAGTGTTTGATGGGGACGGTGTAGAGGGAGCTTTACTCTGTTTCTAACCCCGTGCTGTACCTGTCCTGGGAGTGTTTGATGGGGACAGTGTGGAGTGAGCTTTACTCTGTATCTAACCCCGTGCTGTTCCTGTCCTGGGAGTGTTTGATGGGGATCGAGTACAGGGAGCTTTGCTCTGTATCTCACCCAGTGCTGTACCTGTCATGGGAGTGTTTCATGGAGGCAGTGTGGAGGGAGCTTTGCTCTGAATCAAACACTGTGCTGTACCTGTCCTGGGAGCATTTGATGGGGACTGTGTATAGTGAGCTTTACTCTGTATCTTACCTCGTGCTGTACCTGTCCTTGGAGTGTTTGATGGGGACAGTGTAGAGGTTGCTTTACTCTGTATCTAACCCCATGCTGTCCCAGTCCTGGGAGTGTTTGATGGGGACAGTGTACAGGGAGCTTTAGTCTGTATCTTCACCCGTACTGTACCTGTCCTCGTAATGTTTGATGGGGTCATTGTAGAGGGGGCGCTAATCTGTATCTAACCCCGTGCTGTACGTGTCCTGGGAGTGTTTGATGGGGAAGGTGTTGAGGGAGCTTTAGTCAGTATCTAACCCCGTGCTTACCTGTCCTGGGAGTGTTTGATGTGGTCAGTATAGTGGTAGCTTTGCTCTGAATCAAACAATTTGATGTCACTGTCCTGGGAATGTTTGATGGGGACGGTTTACAGGGTGCTGTACACTGTATCTTACCCCGTGCTGTACCAGTCCTGGGAGTGTTTGATGGGGACGCAGTAGAGGGAGCTTTACTCTGTATCTTCACCCGTGCTGTACCTGTCCTGGGAGTGTTTGATGGGGACATTGTAGAGGGAGCTATACTCTGTATCTAACCACGTGCTGTACCTGTCCTGGGAGTGTTTGATGGGGACATTGTAGAGGGAGCTTTATTCTGTATCTAATCACGTGATGTACCTGTCCTGGGAGTGTTTGATGGGGACAGTGTAGAGCGAGCTTTACTCTGTATCTAACCCTCTGCTGTAACTGTCCTGGGAGTATTTGATGGTGTAAGTGTAGGGTGAGGTTAACTCTGCATCTAAACCTGTGCAGTAGCTTTCCAGTGAATATTTGATGAGGACGGTTTTGAGGTATATTTACTCTGAATCAAAGCACGTGCTGTAACGGTCATGGGAGTGTTTGATGGGCACAGTGCAGAGGGTGCTCTACTCTGTATCTAACCCTGTGCTGTACCTGTCCTGGGAGTGTTTGATGGGGACAGTGTCGAGGGTGGTCTACTCTGCATCTAACCCCGTGCTGTACCTGTCCTGGGAGTGTTTGATGGGGACAGTGTAGAGGGTGCTCTACTCTGTATCTAACCCCGTGCTGTACCTGTCCTGGGAATGTTTCATGGAGGCAGTGTGGAGTGAGCTTTGCTCTGAATCAAACACTGTCATCTACCTGTCCTGGGAGTGTTTGATGGGCACAGAGTATAGGGAGCTTTACTCTGTATCTATCCCCATGGTGTACCTCCCCTGGTAGTGATTGATGGGGACAATGTAGAGGGAGCTTTACTCTGTATCTAACCCCAAGATGTACCTGCCCTGGGAGTGTTTGATGGGGACAGTGTAGAGGGAGATTTAATCTGTATCTAACCCCGTGCTGTACCTGCCCTGGGAGTGTTTGATGCGGATGGTGTAGAGGGAGCTTTAGTCTGTATCTAGCCCCGTGCTGTTCCTGTCCTGGGATTGTTTGATGCGGACAGTGTGGAGGGAGCTTTACTCTGTATCTAACCCCGTGATTTACCTGTCCTGGGAGTGTTTGCTGGGGACGGTGTAGAGGGAGGTTCACTCTGTATCTAACCCTGTGGTGTACCTGACCTGGGAGCATTTGATGGGGTCAGTCTAGAGGGAGCTTTACTCTGTATCAAACCCCGTGCTGTTCCTGTCCTGGGAGTGTTTGATGAGGACAGTGTGGAGTGAGCTTTGCTCTGAATCAAACACTGTTATGTACAGAGATAAAGACAAAACAAAACTGCGGATGCTGGAAATCCAAAACAAAAACAGAATTACCTGGAAAAACTCAGCAGGTCTGGCAGCATTGGCGGAGAAAAAAAGAGTTGACGTTTCGAGTCCTCATGACCCTTCGACAGAACTTGACTGTTATGTACCTGTCCTGGGTGTGTTTGATGGGGACCGAGTATAGGGAGCTTTATTCTGTATCTAACCCCATGGTGTACCATCCCTGGCAGTGTTTGATGGGGACATTGTAGAGGGAGCTTTACTCTATATCTAACCCCGTGGTGTACCAGCCTGGGAGTGTTTGATGGAGACAGTGTAGAGGGAGCTTTACTCTGTGTCTAACCCCATGGTGTACCTGCCCTGGGAGTGTTTGATGGGGACCGTGTAGAGGGAGCTTTACTCTGTATCTAACACTGTACAGTACCTGTGCTGGGAGTGATTGATGGGGACAGTGAAGAGGGAGATTTACTCTGTATCCATCCATGTGCTGTACCGGTCTTGGGAGTGTTTGTTGGGGACAGTGCAGAGGGAGCTCTACTTTGTATCTAACCCCGTGCTGTACCTGTTCTGGGTGTGTCTGATGGGGACAGTGTAGAGGGAGCTCTACTTTGTATCTAACCCCGTGCTGTACCTGTCCTGGGAGTGTTTCATGGAGGCAGTGTGGAGTGAGCTTCACTCTGAATCAAACACTGTGATGTTCCAGTCCTGGAAGTGTTTGCTGGGGACAGAGTTTACGGAGCTTTGTTCTGTTTCTAACCCCGTGCAGTAACTGTCCTGGGAGTGTTTGATGGGGACAGTGTAGAGGGAGCTTTACTCTGTATCTAAACCCGTGCTGTACCTGTCCTGCGAGTGTCTGATGGGGATGCTGTAGGGGGAGCTTTACTCTGTATCTAACCCCATGGTGAACCTGCCCTGGATGTGCTTGAAGGGGACAGTGTAGAGGGAGCTTTACTCTGTATCTAACCCCATGGTGCACCTGCCCTGGGAGTGTTTGATGGGTACAGTGTAGAGGGAGATTTACTCTGTATCTAACCCCGTGCTGTCCTGCCCTGGGAGTTTTTGATGCGGATGGTGTAGATAGAGCTTTACTCTGTATCTAGCCCCGTGCTGTTCCTGTCCTGGCAGTGTTTGATGCGGACAGTGTGGAGGTAGCTTTACTCTGTATCTAACCCGGTGTTGTAACTGACCTGGGAGTATTTGATGGGGACAGTGTAGAGGGAGCTTTACTCTGTATCTAACGCTGTGCTGTACCTTTCCTGGGAGTGTCTGATGCGGACAGTTTAGAGGGACCTTTACTCAATATCTAACACTGTGCTGTACCTGTCCTGGGAGCATTTGATGGGGTCAGTGTTAGAGGGACTTTACTCTGTATCGAACCTCCGTGCTGTACCTGTCCTGGAGTGTTTGATGGGGACAGTGTAGAGGGAGCTCTACTCTGTATCTAAACCCATGCTGTACCTGTCCTGGCCGTGTTCAGTGTAGAGGGAGCTTTACTCTGTATAGAACCCCGTGCTGTTCCTGTCCTGGGAGTGTTTGATGAGGACAGTGTGGAGGTAGCTTTACTCTGTATCTAACACCGAGCTGTACCTGTCCTTGGAGTGTTTCATGGATGCAGTGTGGAGTGAGCTTTGCTCTGAATCAAACACTGTGATGTACCTGTCCTGGGTGTGTTTGATGGGGACAGAGTACAGGGAGCTTTACTCTGTATCTAACCCCGTGGTGTACCAGCCTGGGAGTGTTTGATGGAGACAGTGTAGAAGGAGCTTTACTCTGTATCTAACCCCGTGCGGTACCTGCCCTGGGAGTGCTTGATGGGGACAGTGTTGAGGGAGCTTTGCTCTGTGTCTAACCCCATGGTGTACCTGCCCTGGGAGTGTTTGATGGGGACTGTGTAGAGGTAGCTCTACTCTGTATCTAACACTGTGCAGTACCTGTGCTGGGAGTGATTGATGGGGACAGTGAAGAGGCAGATTTACTCTGTATCCATCCATGTGCTGTACCGGTCTTGGGAGTGTTTGTTGGGGACAGTGCAGAGGGAGCTTTACTCTGTATCTAACCCTGTGCTGTACCTGCCCTGGGAGTGTTTGATGCGGATGGTGTAGAGGGAGCTTTACTCTGTATCTAATCCCATGCTGTACCTGTCCTGGGAGTGTTTGATGGGGACAGTGTAGATGGAGCTCTACTTTGTATCTAACCCCGTGCTGTACCTGTTCTGGGTATGTTTCATGGAGGCAGTGTGGAGTGAGCTTTGCTCTGAATCAAACACTGCGATGTTCCAGTCCTGGGAGTGTTTGCTGGGGACAGAGTAGAGGGAGCTTTGTTCTGTTTCTAACCCCGTGCTGTACCTGTCCTGCGAGTGTCTGATGGGGACGCTGTAGGGGGAGCTTTACTCTGTATCTTACCCCATGCTATACCTGTCCTGGGAGTGTTTGATGAAGATGGTGTCGAGTGAGCTTTACTCTGCATCTAACTCCATGCTGTCGCTGCACTGGGAGTGTTTGATGGGGACAGTTTAGAGGGAGGCTTACTCTGTATCTAACCCCGTGCTGTACCTGTCCTGGGAGTGTTTGATGCGGACAGTTTCGAGGGAGGCTTACTCTGTATCTAACCCCGTTCTGTTCCTGTCGTGGGAGTGTTTGATCCGGACACTGTAGAGGGAGCTTTACTCTGTATCTAATCCCATGCTGTACCTGCACTGGGAGTGGTGGACGGGGACAGTGTAGAGGGAGCTTTTCTCAGTATCTAACCCCATGGTGTACTTGCCCTGGAAGTGTTTGATGGGGACAGTGTAGATGGAGCTTTTCTCTGTATGTAGTCCTGTGCTCTACCTGTTTTGGTAGTGTTTGATGGTGATAGTGTAGAGGGAGATTTGCACTGTATCTAATCCGGTGCTTGATCTGTCCTGGGAGAGTTTGATGGTGACAGTGTAGAGGGAGCTTTACTCTGTATCGAACACGTTGCTGTACCTGTTCAGGGAGTGTTAGATGGGGACATTGTAGATGGAGCTTTACTGTGTATGTAACACTGTGCTGTATCTGTCCTGGGAGTGTCTGTTGGGGACAGTCTAGAGGGAGCTTTATTCTGTATCTAACACCCAGCTGTACCTGCCCTGGGAGTGTTTCATGGGGACAGTGTACAGGGAGCTTTACTCTGTATCTAAACCCATGGTGTACCTGCCCTACGATTGTTTGATGGGGACAGTGTCGAGGGAGCTTTAGTCTGTATCTAACTTCGTGCTGTACCTGTCCTGGGTGTGTATGACACGGATATTGTAAAGGGATATTTACTCTGAATCAAACCCCGTGCTGTGCCTGTCCTGGGAGTGTTTGATGGGAACGGATTGGAGGGAGCTTTATTCTGTATCTAACCCAGAGCTGTACCTGTCCTGGAAGTGTTTGATGGGGACAGTGTAGAGGGAGCTTTACTCTGTATCTTACCCTGTGCTGTACCTGTCCTGGGAGTGTTTGATGCGGACAGTTTAGGGGGAGCTTTACTCTGTATCCAGCACCGTGCTGTTCTTCTCCTGGAAGTGTTTGATGGGGACGGTGTAAAGGGAGCTTTACACTGTATCTAACTCCGTGCTGTACCTGTCCTGGGAGTGTTTAATGGGGATGGTGTAGAGAGAGCTTTACTCTGTATCTAACCCCGTGCTGTACCTGTCCTGGGAGTGTTTGGTGGGGACGGTGTAGAGAGAGCTTTACTCTGTATCTTACCCCGTGATGTACCTTTACTGGGAATCTTTGATGGGGACAATGTAGCGCGAGCTTTACTCTGAATCTACCCCCTAGTTGTAACCTGTCCTGGGAGCGTTTCATGGGGTCAGTGCAGAGGGAGCTTTACTCTGCATCTTATCCGGTTCTGTACCTGTCCTGGGAGTGTTTGATGCTGATAGTGTAGAGGGAGCTTTACTCTGTGTCTAATCCCGTGCTGTACCTGTCCAGGGAGTGTTTGATGGGGACAGTGTAGAGGGAGCTTTACTCTATATCTTAACACGTGATGTACCTGTCCAGGGAGTGTTTGATGGGGACAGTGTAGAGGGAGCTTTACTCTGTATCTAACCCTGTGCTGTACCTGTCCTGGGAGTGTTTGATGGGGTAAGTGTATAGGGAGCTTTATTCTGTATTTAATCCCGTGCTGTATCTATCCTGGGATTCTTTGATGTTGACCGTGTAGAGGTTTAGTCTGTATCTAATCCCCTACTTAATCAGCCCTGGGAGTGTTTGATAGGGTCTAGAGGGAGCTTTCCTCTGTATCTAACCTCCTGCTGTACCTGTCCTGGGATTGTTTGATTGTGACAGTGTGGAGGGAATTTAACTCTGTATCTAACCCCGTGCTGTACCGGTCCTGGTAGTGTTTGATGGGGTCAGTGTAGATTGAGCTTTACTCTGTATGTAATCCTGTGCTGTACCTGTCTAGGGAGTGTTTGATGGGGACACTGTAGAGGGAGCTTTAGTCTGTATCTAACCCCGTACTGAACAAGCCCTGGGAGTGTTTGATGGGGTCAGTCTAGAGGGAGCATTACTCTGTATCTAACCCAGTGTTGTACCTGTCCTGGGAGTGGTTGATGGGGACAATGTAGCGGAAGTTTTACTCTGTATCTCACCCCGTGCTGGACGTGTCCTGAGTGTGTTTGATCGGGACAGTGTAGAGGGAGCTTTACTCTGTATATAACCCCGTGCTGTACCTGTCCTGGAAGTGCTTGTTGGGTTCAGTGTAGAGGGAGCTTTACTCTGTGTCTAATCCCGTGCTGTACCTGTCCTGGGAGTGTTTGATGGGAACAGTTTAGAGAGAGCTTTATTCTATATCTTAACCGATGCTGTACATGTCCTGGGAGTGTTTGATGGGGACAGTGTAGAGAGCTTTAGTCTGTATCTAACCCCGTGCTGTACCTGTCCTGGGAGTGTTTGATGGGGACATTGTAGAGGGAGCTTTACTCTGTATCTAACCCTGTGCTGTCCCTGTCCTGGGAGTGTTTAATTGGGATGGTGTAGAAAGAGCTTTATCTTTATCTAACCCTGTGCTGTACCTGTCCTGGGAGTGTTTGATGGGGACAGTGTTGAGGGAGCTTTACTCTCTATCTAACCCCGTGCTGTACATATCCTGCGAGTGCTTGATGGGGACAGTGTAGATTGCGCTTTACTCTGTATCTGACCCCGTGCTGTACCTGTCCTGGGAGTGTTTTGTGGGGACAGTGTAGAGGGAGCTTTACTCTGTATCTAAACCCATGGTGTACCTGCCCTACGATTGTTTGATGGGGACAGTGTAGAGGGAGCTTTAGTCTGTATCTAACCCCGTGCTGTACATGTCCTGGGAGTGTTTGATGTCGTCAGTATAGTGGTAGCTTTGCTCTGAATGAAACAATTTGATGTCACTGTCCTGGGAATGTTTGATGGGGACGGTGTACAGGGTGCTTTGGTCTGTATCTAACCCCGTGCTATACTTGCCCTGGGAGTGTTTGATGGGAACAGTGTAGAGGGAGCTTTACTCTGTATCGAACCCCATGCTGTACCTGTCCTGGGAGTGTTTCATGGAGGCAGTGTGGAGGGAGATTTGCTCTGAATCAAACCCTATGATTTACCAGCCCTGGGAATGTGTGATGGGGACAGTGTGGAGGGAACTTTACTCTGTATCTAACCCCATGGTGTACCTGCCCTGGGAGTGTTTGATAGGGACAGTATAGGGGGAGCTTTACTCTGTATCTAACCCCATGGTCTACCTGCACTGGGAGTGTTTGATGTGGTCAGTCTCGTGCTGGCTTTACTCTGAATCAATCTCTGTGATGTACCAGTACTGGGATTGTTGGATGGGGACAGAGTAGAGGGAGATTTATTCTGTGTCTAACCCCGTGATGTACCTGTCTGGGGAGTGTTTGATGGGGACAGAGTATAGGGAGCTTTACTCTGTATCTAACCCCGTGCTGTACCTGTCCTGGGAGTGTTTGATGGGGAAAGTGTAGAGGGAGCTTTACTCTGTATCTAACCCCGTGCTGTACCTGTCCTGGGAGTGTTTGATGGGGACAGTGTAGAGGGAGCTTTACTCTGTATCTAACCCCGTGCTGTATCTGTCCTGGGAATGTTTGATGGGTACAGTGTAGAGGGAGCTCTGTTCTGTATCTAAACCTGTGCTGTACCTGTCCTGGGAGTGTTTCATGGAGGCCATGTGGAGTGAGCTTTGCTCTGAATCAAACACTGTGATGTTCCTGTCCTGAGAGTGTTTGATGGGGATCGAGTGTAGGGAGCTTTACTCTGTATCTGAACTCGTGATGTAGCTGTCCTGGGAGTTTTTGATTGGGACAGTGTAGAAGGAACTTTACTCTGAATCTAACCCCGTGCTGTACCTGTCCTTGGAGTGTTTGATGGGGACAGTGTCGAGGGAGCTTTACTCTGTATCTAACCCCGTGCTGTACCTGTCCTGGGAGTGTTTGATGGGGACCGTGTAGAGGGAGCTCTACTCTGTATCTAACCTCGTGCTGTACATGTCCTGGGAATGTGTGATGGGGACAGTTTAGAGGGAGCTCTACACTGTATCTAACCCCGTGCTGTATGTGTCCTGGGAGTGTTTGATTGGGACAGTTTAGAGGGAGGTCTACTCTGTATCTAACCCCGTGCTGTACCTGTCCTTGGAGTGTTTGATGGGGACCGCGTAGAGGGAGCTTTACTCTGTATCTAACCCCGTGCTGTACCTATCCTGGGAGCGTTTGCTGGGGACAGTGTAGAGGGAGCTTTACTCTGTATCTAACCCCTTGCTGTACCTGTCCTGGGAGTGTTTGATGGGGACCGCGTAGAGGGAGCTATGCTCTGAATCTAACCCCGTGCTGTACCTGTCCTGGTAGTTTTTGTTAGCAATTGTGTAGAGGGAGTTTTATTCTGTATCTAACACTGTGTTGTACCTATCTTGGGAGTGTTTGATGGGGACCGTGTAGAGGGAGCTCTACTCTGTATCTAACCCCGTGTTGCACCTGTTCTGGGAGTGTTCCATGGAGGCAGTGTGGAGTGAGCTTTGCTCTGAATCAAACCCAGTGATGTACCGGTCCTGGGAGTGTTTGATGGGGATCGACTATTGGGAGCTTTACTCTTTCTAACCTCGTGATGTCCCTGTCTTGGTATTGTTTGATTGGGACAGTGTAGAGGGAACTTTGCTCTGTATCTAACTCTGTGCTGTACCTGTCCTGGGAGTGTTTGATGGGGACAATGTAGGTGGAGCTTTATTCTGTATCTAACTCTGTGCTGTACCAGCCCTTGGAGTGTTTCATGGAGGCAGTGTGGAGGGAGCTTTGCTCGGAATCAAACCCTGTGATGTAGCAGTCCTGAGAGTGTTTGATGGGGACAGTGCAGAGGGAGCTTTACTCTGTATCAAAGACCGTGCTGTACATGTCCTGGGAGTGTTTCATGGAGGCAGTGTGGAGTGAGCTTTGCTCTGAATCAAACACTGTGATGTACCTGTCCTGGGTGTGTTTCATAGGGACAGAGTATCGGGAGCTTTACTCTGTATCTAAACACGTGCTGTACCTGCCCTATGAATATTTGACGGGGACCGTGTAGAGGGAGCTTTGATCTGTATCTAACCCCATGGTGTACCTGTCCTGGTAGTGATTGATGGGGACAGTGTAGAGGGAGCTTTACTCTGTATCTAACCCTGTGATGAACCTGTCCTGGGAGTGTTTAATGGGGACAGTGTAGAGGGAGCTTTACTCTCTTTCTTACCCCGTGCTGTACCTGTCCTGGGAGTGTTTGAGGTGGTCAGTGTAGTATTACCTTTACTCTGTATCTAACCCCGTGATGTACCTGTCCTGGGAGTGTTTGATGGGGACCGTGTAGAGGGAGATCTACTCTGTATCTAACCCCGTGCTGCACCTGTCCTGGGAGTGTTACATGGAGGCAGTGTGGAGGGAGCTTTGATCTGAATAAAACCTTGTGATGTACCAGTCCTGGGAGTGTTTGATTGGGCCAGTTTAGAGGGAGCTTTACTCTGTATCTAACCTCGTGCTGTACCTGTCCTGGGAATGTGTGATGGGGACAGTTTAGAGGGAGCGATACTCTGTATCTAACCCCGTGCTGTACGTGTCCTGGGAGTGTTTGATGGGGACAGTGTCGAGGGAGCTCTACTCTGTATCTAACCCCGTGCTGTACCTGTCCTGGGAGTGTTCATGGAGGCAGTGTAGAGGGAGCTTTTCTCTGAATCAAACCCTGTGATGTACGTGTCCTGGGAATGTTTGATTGGGCCAGTTTAGAGGGAGCACTACTCTGTATCTAACCCCGTGCTGTGCCTGTCCTGGGAGTTTTTGTTAGGGATGGTGTAGAGGGAGGTTTACTCTGTATCTAACGACATGATGTACCTGTCCTGGGAGTGCTTGGTGGGGACAGTACTGAGGGAGCTATACTCTGTATCTAACCCCGTGCTGTACCTGTCCTGAGAGTTTTTGTTAGGGATTGTGTAGAGGGAGCTTTACTCAGGTACAACACGGTGCTAGATACAATCTTGGGATTGTTTGATGGGGACCGTGTAGAGGGAGCTCTACTCTGTATCTAGCCCCGTGCTTTACCTCTCCTGGGAGTGTTCATGGAGGCAGTGTAGAGAGAGCTTTACTCTGAATCAAACCCTGTGATGTACCAGTCCTGGGAGTGTTTGATTGGGACAGTGTAAAGGGAGCTCTACTCTGTATCTAACCCCGTGCTGCACCAGTCCTGGGAGTGTTTCATGGAGGCAGTTTGGAGTGAGCTTTGCTCTGAAACAAACACTGTGATGTACCTGTCCTTGGAGTGTTTGATGGGGACAGTGTAAAGGGAGCTCTACTCTGTATCTAACCCCGTGCTGCACCAGTCCTGGGAGTGTTTCATGGAGGCCATGTGGAGTGAGCTTTGCTCTGAATCAAACACTGTGATGTTCCTGTCCTGAGAGTGTTTGATGGGGATCGAGTGTAGGGAGCTTTACTCTGTATCTGAACTCGTGATGTAGCTGTCCTGGGAGTGTTTGATTGGGACAGTGTAGAAGGAACTTTACTCTGAATCTAACCCCGTGCTGTACCTGTCCTTGGAGTGTTTGATGGGGACAGTGTCGAGGGAGCTTTACTCTGTATCTAACCCCGTGCTGTATGTGTCCTGGGAGTGTTTGATGGGGACCGTGTAGAGGGAGTTCTACTCTGTATCTAACCTCGTGCTGTACATGTCCTGGGAATGTGTGATGGGGACAGTTTAGAGGGAGCTCTACACTGTATCTAACCCCGTGCTGTATGTGTCCTGGGAGTGTTTGATTGGGACAGTTTAGAGGGAGCTCTACTCTGTATCTAACCCCGTGCTGTACCTGTCCTTGGAGTGTTTGATGGGGACCGCGTAGAGGGAGCTTTACTCTGTATCTAACCCCGTGCTGTACCTATCCTGGGAGCGTTTGATGGGGACAGTGTAGAGGGAACTTTACTCTGTATCTAACCCCTTGCTGTACCTGTCCTGGGAGTGCTTGATGGGGACAGTATAGAGGGAGCTATGCTCTGTATCTAACCCCGTGCTGTACCTGTCATGGGAGTGTTTCATGGAGGCAGTGTAGAGGGTGCTTTACTCTGTACCTAACCCCATGTTGTACCTGTCCTGGGAGTGTTTGATGGGGACAGTGTAGAGTGAGCGCTACTCTGTATCTAACCCCGTGCTGTACCTGTCCTGGGAGTGTTTCATGGAGGCAGTGTGGAGTGAGCTTTACTCTGAATCAAACACTGTGATGTCCCTGTGCTGGAAGGGTTTGATGGGGACAGTGTAGGGGGAGCTTTACTCTGTATCTAACCCTGTGCTGTACCTGTCCTGGGAATGTTTGATGGGGACAGTGTAGAGAGAGCTTTACTCTGTATCTAACCCCGTGCTGTAACTGTCCTGGGAGTGTTTAATGGGGACAGTATAGAGGGAGTTATAATCTGTCTCTAACCCCGTGCTGTACCTGTCCTGAGAGTTTTTGTTAGGGATTGTGTAGAGGGAGCTTTACTCAGGTGCAACATGGTGTTAGATAAAATCTTGGGATTGTTTGATGGCGACCGTGTAGAGGGAGCTCTACTCTGTATCTAACCCCGTGCTGTACCTATCCTGGGAGCGTTTGATGGGGACAGTGTAGAGGGAGCTTTACTCTGTATCTAACCCCTTGCTGTACCTGTCCTGGGAGTGTTTGATGGGGACTGTGTAGAGGGAGCTCTACTCAGTATCTAACCCCGTGCTGTACCTGTCCTGGGAGTGTTTGATGGGGACGGTGTAGAGGGAGATTTACTCTGTATCTAACCCCGTGCTGTACCTGTCCTGTGAGTGTTTGATGGGGACTGTGTAGAGGGAGCTCTACTCAGTATCTAACCCCGTGCTGCACATATCCTGGGAGTGCTTGATGGGGACAGTGTAGAGGGAGATTTACTCTGTATCTAACCCCGTGCTGTACCTGTCCTGGGAGTGTTTGATGCGGACAGTGTGGAGGGAGCTTTACTGTGTATCTAACCCCGTGCTGTACCTGTCCTGGGAGTGTTTGATGGGGACAGTGTAGAGGGAGATTTACTCTGTATCTAACCCCGTGCTGTACCTGTCCTGGGAGTGTTTGATGCGGACAGTGTGGAGGGAGCTTTACTCTGTATCTAACCCCGTGCTGTATCTGTCCTGGGAGTGTTTGATAGGGACAGTGTAGAGGGAGCTTTACTCTGTATCTAACCCCGTGCTGTACCTGTCCTGGGAGTGTTTGATGGGGACAGTGTAGAGGGAGCTTTACTCTGTATCTAACCCCGTGCTGTACCTGTCCTGGGAATGTTTGATGGGGACAGTGTAGAGGGAGCTTTACTCTGTATCTAACCCCGTGCTGTACCAGTCCTGGGAGAGGTTGATGGGGACCCCGGGCTGTACCTGTCCTTCGAGTGTTGGTTGGGGACAATGTAGGGAGAGCTTTATTGTGTATCTAACCCTGTGATTTTCCTCCTCTGGGAGTGTTTGTTGGGGACAGTGTAGAGGGAGCTTTACTCTTTATCTAACTCCATGGTGTACCTGCCCTGGGAGTGTTTGATGGGGACAGTGTACAGGGAGTTCTGCTCTGTACCATATCCTGTTATGTTCCTCCCCTGGGAGTGTTTGATGGGGACGGTGTAAAGGGAGCTTTACTCTCTATCTAACCCCTTGCTGTACCTGTCCTGGGAGTGTTTGATGGGGACAGTGTAGAGGGCCCTTTACTCTTTATCTAAGCCTGTGCTCTATCTGTCCTGGGAATGGTTGTTGGGGACGGTGTCGTCGGATCTTTACTCTGTATCTAACCCCGTGCTGTGCCTGTCCTGGGAGTGTTTGATGGTGATAGTGCAGAGGGAGATTTGCTCTGTATCTAACTCCGTACTGTACCTGTCCCGGGAGTGTTTGATGCGGTCAGTGTAGAGGGAGCTTTACTCTGTATGTAGTCCTGTGCTGTACCTGTCTTGGGAGTGTTTGATGGTGATAGTGTAGAGGGAGATTTGCTCTGTATCTAATCCTGTGCTTGATCTGTCCTGGGATTGTTTGATGGGGACAGTGTAGGGGGAGATTTACTGTGTACCTAACCCTGTGCTGTACCTGTCCTGGGAGTGTTTGATGGGGATAGTGTAAAGGGAGCTTTACTCTGTATCTTACCCCGTGATGTACCTTTCCTGGGAACGTTTGATGGGGACAGTTTAGGGGGAGATTTACTGTGTACCTAACCCTGTGCTGTACCTGTCCTGGGAGTGTTTGATGGGGATAGTGTAAAGGGAGCTTTACTCTGTATCTTACCCCGTGATGTACCTTTCCTGGGAACGTTTGATGGGGACAGTTTAGAGGGAGCTTTACTCTGTATCTAACCCCGAGCTGTACCTGTCCTGGGAGTGTTTGATGGGGACAATGTAGAGGGATCTTTGCTCTGTATCTAACCCCGTGCTGTACCTGTCCTGGGAGTGTTTCATGGAGGCAGTGTGGAATGAGCTTTGCTCTGAATCACCCACTGTCATCTACCTGTCCTGGGAGTGTTTGATGGGCACAGAGTATAGGGAGCTTTACTCTGTATCTATCCCCATGGTGTACCTCCCCTGGTAGTGATTGATGGGGACAATGTAGAGGGAGCTTTACTCTGTATCTAACCCCATGGTGTACCTGCCCTGGGTGTGTTTGATGGTGACAGTGTAGAGGGAGCTTTAGTCTGTATCTAATCCCGTACTGAACAAGGCCTGGGAGTGTTTCATGGGGACAGTGTAGAGGGAGCTTTACTCTGTAACTAACCCTTTGTTGTACCAGTCCTGGGAGGGTTTGTTGGGGTCAGTGTAGAGGGAGCTTTACACTGTAACTAACCCTGTGTTGTATCAGTCCTGGGTGGGTTTGATGGGGACCATGCAGATGGAGCTTTGCTCTGTATTTAACCCCGTGCTGTCCCTGTCCTGGGAGTGTTGGTTGGGCACAATGTAGGGAGAGCTTTACTCTGTGTCTAACCCACTGCTGTACCTGTTCTGGGAGTGTTTGATGGGGGCAGTACAGAGGGAGCTTTACTCTGTATCTAAACCAGTGCTGTACCTGTCCTGGGAATGTTTGATGGGGACAGTTTGGATGGAGCTTTACTCTGTATTTAACCCCGTGCTGCACTTGCCCTGGAAGTGTTTGATGGGGACAGTCTAGAGGGTGCTTTTATGTGTATCTAAGCCTGTACTGTATCTGTCGTTTGAGTTTGCATGGAGACAGTGTGGAGGGAGTTTTACTTTGAATCATACCCTGTGATGTACCTGTCCTGGGAGTGTTTGATAGGGAGAGTGTAGTGGGAGCTTTACTCTGTATGTAATCCCGTGTACTGACCCCATCAAACATTCCTAGGTCTTGTTCAGCACGGGGTTAGATACAGAGTAAAGCTCCCTCTACACTGTCCGCATCAAACACTCCCAGGACAGGTACAGCACGGGGTTAGATACAGAGTAAAGCTCCATCCACACTGTTGCAATCAACCACTGCCAGGACAGGTACAGCTCAAGGTTAGATACAGAGTAAATCTCCCTCTACATTGTCCCCATCAAACAGTCCCAGTGCAAGTGCAGCACAGGGTTAGGTATAGAGTAAAGCTCCTAGTACAGTGTCCACATCAGAGACTCCCAGGGCAGCTACAGCACGGGTTTAGATACAGAGTAAAGCTCCCTCTACACTATGCCCATCAAGCACTCCAAGGACAGTTACAACACAGGGTTAGATACAGAGTAGAGCTCCCTCTACACTGTCACGATCAAACACTCCCAGGACAGTTACAGCACGGGGTTAGATACAGAGTAAAGATCCCTCCACGCTGTCCCCATCAAACACTCCCAGGACCGTTACATCACAGATACAGTACAGGCTTAGATACAGAGAAAAGCGGCCTCTAGACTGTCCCCATCAAATACTCCCAGCCCAGGTGCAGCACAGGTTTAGATACAGAGTAAAGCTCCCTCTACACCGTCCCCATCAAACACTCCCAGGACAGGTACAGCACGGGGTTAGATACAGAGTAAAGCTCCCTTTACACTATCACCATCAAACACTCCCAGGACAGGTACAGCACGGGGTTAGATACAGAATAAATCTCCCTCTACACTTCCCCATCAATCACTCCCAGAACAGGTACAGCACGGGGTTAGATACAGAGTAAATCTCCCCAACACTGTCCCCATCAAACACTCCCAGGACAGGTACAGCACGGGGTTAGATACAGATCCCTCTACCCTGTCCCCATCAAACACTCCCAGGACAGGTACAGCACGGGGTTAGATACAGAGTAAAGCTCCCTCTACACTGTCCCCATCAAACATTCCCAGGACAGTTGCAGCACGGTGTTAGATACAGAGTAAAGCTCCCTCTACACTGTCCCCATCAAACACTCCCAGGACAGATACAGCACGGGGTTAGATACAGAGTAAAGATCCCTCTACACTGTCCACATCAAACACACCCAGGACAGGTACAGCATGGGGTTAGATACAGAGTAAATCTCCCTCTACACTGTCCCCATCAAACACTCCCAGGACAGGTACAGCATGGGGTTAGATACAGAGTAAAGCTCCCTCTACACTGTCTCCATGAAACACTCCAATGACAGACACAGTACAGGCTTAGATACAGAGAAAACGGCCTCTAGACCATGCCCATCAAACACTCCCAGGGCAAGTGCAGCACGGTGTTAGATACACAGTTAATGTCCCTCCACACTGTCCCCATCAAACTCTCCCAGGACAGGTACAGCACGGGTTAAGATACAGAGTTAAGTTCCCTCTACACTGACCCCATCAAACACTCCCAGGACAGGTACAGCACGAGGTTAGATACAGAGTAAAGCTCCCTCCACACCGACCCCATCAAACAATCCCAGGACAGGCACAGCACGAGGTTACATACAGAGCACATCTCCCTCTACACTGACCACATCAAACACTCCTAGGGCTTGTTCAGTACTGGATTAGTTACAGAGTAAAGCTCAATCTACAGCGTCCCCTTCAAACACTCGCAGGGCAGGTACATCACGGGGTTAGATACAGAGTAAAGCTCCCTCTACACCGTCCCCTTCCAACACTTCCAGGACAGTTAGTGCACAGGGTTAGATATAGAGTAAAGCTCCCACTACACTGACCCCATCAAACACTCCTAGTGCTTAAAAACAAAAAAACTGCGGATGCTGGAAGTCCAAAACAAAAACAGAATTTCCTGGAAAAACTCAGCAGGTCTGGCAGCATCGGCGGAGAAGAAAAGAGTTGACGTTTCGAGTCCTCATGACCCTTCAACAGAACATTGTTCAGTACGTTATTAGATACAGAGTAAAGCTCCCACTACACTGTCACCATCAAACACTCCCAGGACAGGTACAGCACGGGGTTAGATACAGAGTAAAGCTCCCTCTACACTGTCCCCTTCAAACACTCCCAGGACAGGTACAGCACGGGATTAGATACAAAGTAAAGCTCCCTCTACACTGTCCTCATCAAACATTCCTGGGGCTTGTTCAGTATGGTATTAGACACAGGGTAAAGCTTTCTCTGCACTGTCAACATCAAACACTCCCAGGACATGTGCAGCACGGTTTAAGATATAGAGGAAAGCTCCCTCTACACTGTCCCCATCAAACACACCCTGGACAGGTACATCACAGGGTATGATTCAGCGTAAATCTCCCTCCACACTGTCTCCATGAAACACTCCAGTGACAGATACAGTACAGGGTTAGATACAGAGAAAAGCAGCCTCTAGACTGTCCCCATCAGAGACTCCCAGGTCAGGTACAGCACGAGGTTAGATACAGAGTAAAGCTCCCTCTACACCGACCCTATCAAACACTCCCAGGACAGGTACAGCACGGGGTACGATACAGAGTAAAGCTCCCTCTACACTGTCCCCATCAAACACTCCCAGGACAGGTACAGCACGGGGTTAGATACAGAGTAAAGTTCCCTCTACACTGTCCTCATCAAACATTCCTGGGGCTTGTTCAGTATGGTATTAGACACAGGGTAAAGCTCTCTCTGCACTGTCAACATCAAACATTCCCAGGACATGTGCAGCACGGTTTAAGATATAGAGGAAAGCTCCCTCTACACTGTCCCCATCAAACACACCCTGGACAGGTACATCACAGGGTATGATTCAGAGTAAAGCTCCCTCCACACTGTCTCCATGAAACACTCCAATGACAGATACAGCACGGGGTTACATACAGAGTCAAGTTCCCTCTACACTGTCCCCATCAAACAGTCCCAGGACAGGGACAGCACGGGATTACATAGAGGGTAAAGCTCCCTCTACACTGTCCCCATCAAACACTCCCAGGACAGGTAAAGCACGGGGTTAGATACAGAGTAAAGATCCATCCACACTGTCTCCATCAAACACTCCCAGCACAGGTACAGCACGAGGTTAGATACAGAGTACATCTCCCTCTACACTGACCCCATCAAACACTCCCAGGACAGGTACAGCACGGGGTTAGATACAGAGTAAAGCTCCGTCTACACTGTCCCCATCAAACACTCCCAGCACAGGTACAACACGGGATTAGACACAGAGTAAAGCTCCGTCTACACTGACCCCATAGAACACTCCCAGGAATGGTACAGCAGAGGGTTAGATACCTAGCAAAGATCCCTCTTCACTGACCCCATCAAACACTCCCTGGACAGGTACAGCACAGGGTTGGTTGCTGAGTAAAGCCTCCTCTAGACTGTCCCCACCAAACACTTCCAGTCCAGGGACAGCACGGGGTTACATACAGCGTAAAGCTCCTACTACACTATCCCTATCAAACACTCCAAGGGCTTGTTCAGTACAGCATTACATACAGCCTAAAGGTCCCTCTACACTGTCCCCATCAAACACTCCCGGGACAGATACAGCACGGGGTTAGATACAGAGTAAAGCTCCCTCTACACTGTCAACATCAAATAATTCCAGTATAGGTACAGCATGGGATTACATACAGAGTAAAGCCTCCTCCACACTGTCTCCATGAAACACTCCAATGACAGATACAGTACAGGCTTAGATACAGAGAAAAGCTCCCTCTAGATTGTTTCCATCAAACACTCCTAGGGCAAGTGCAGCACGGGGTTAGATACAGAGTAAAGCTCCCTCCACACAGTCCCGAAAAAATACTCCCATGGGAGGAACATCACGGGTTTGAATAGAGAGTTTAGCTCCCCTTACACTGTCCCCATCAAACACTCCCAGGACAGGTACAGCATGAGGTTAGATACAGAGTAAAGCTCCTTCTCCACTGTCCCCATCAAACACTTCAAAGACAGATACAGCACGGAGTTTGATACAGAGCAAAGCTCCATCTGCACTGTCACCATCAAACACTCCCAGGACAGGTGCAGCACGGTGTTAGATACAGAGTAGAGCTCCCTGTACACTGTCCCCACCAAACACTCCCAGTTCTGGGACAGCAAGGGGTTAGATACAGAGTAAAGCTCCCCCTGCACTGTCCCCATCAAACACTCCCAGCACAGGACAGGTACAGCACGGGGTTAGATACAGAGTAGATCTCCCTCTACACTGTCCCCATCAATCACTCCCAGTCCAGGGAAAGCACCGGGTTAGATACAGTGTAAAGCTCTCTCTACACTGTCCCTATCAAACACTCTCAGGACAGTTACAACAAGGTGTCAGATACAGAGTAAAGCTCCATCCACACTATTGTAATCAAACACTCCCAGGACAGGTATAGCACGAGGTGAGATTTTGAGTAAATCTCCCTCTACACTGACACCATCAAACAGTCCCAGAACAGGTACAGCACAGAGTTACATACAGAGTAAAGCTCCCTCTACACTGACCCCATCAAACACTCCCAAGACAGCCACAGCACGGAGTTAGATACAGAGTAAAGCTCCCTTTACACTGTCCCCATCAAACACTCCAGGACAGGTACAGCACGGGGTTAGATACAGAGTAAAGCTCCCTCTACACTGTCCCCATCAAACACTCCCAGGACAGATGCAGCATGGTTTAAGATACAGAGTAAAGCTCCCGCAACACTATCCCCATCAAACACTCCAAGGACAGGTCCAGCACGGGATTAGATACAGAGTAAAGCTCACTCTACATTGTCCCCATCAAACACTCCCAGTCCAGGGACAGCACGGGGTTAGATACAGTGTAAAGCTCTCTCTACAATATCCCAATCAAACACTCTCAGTACAGTTACAGCATGGGGTTAGATACAGAGTAAAGCTCCATCCACACTATTGCAATCAAACACTCCCAGGACAGGTACAGCACGAGGTTAGATTTTGAGTAAATCTCCCTCTACACTGCCACCATCAAACACTCCCAGGACAGGTACAGCACGGGGTTAGATACAGAGTAAAGCACTCATTACACTGACCCCATCAAACACTCCCAGGACAGGTGCAGCACGATTTAAGATATAGAGTAAAGCTCCCTCGACACTGTCCCCATCAAACACTCCCAGGACAGGTACATCACGGTTTAGGATATAGAGTAAAGCTCAATCTACACTGTCTCCATGAAACACTCCAACGACAGATACAGAACAGGCTGAGATAAAGTGAAAAGCGGCCTCTAGAGTGTCCCCATCAAACACTCCCAGGACAGGTACGGCACAGGGTTAGATACAGAGGAAAGCTTCCTGTACACTGACCCCATCAAACACTCACAGGGCAAGTGCAGCACGGGGTTAGATACAGAGTAAAGCTCCCTCTACACTGTCCCCATCAAACACTCCCAGGACAGGTACAGCACGGGGTTAGATACAGAGGAAAGCTCCCTCTACACTGTCCCCTTCAAACACTCCCAGGACAGGTACAGCACGGGGTTAGATACAGAGTAAAGCTCCATCTACACTGTCCCCATCAAACACTCCCAGGACAGGTACAGCACGGGGTTAGATACAGAGTAAAGCACTCATTACACTGACCCCATCAAACACACCCAGGACAGGTGCAGCACGGTTTAAGATATAGAGTAAAGCTCAATCCACACTGTCTCCATGAAACACTCCAACGACAGATACAGAACAGGCTGAGATAAAGTGAAAAGCGGCCTCTAGAGTGTCCCCTTCAAACAGTCCCAGGATAGCTACAGCACGGGTTCAGATACAGAGTTAAACTCCCCCCTACGTTGTCCCCATCAAACACTCCCAGGAGAGATACAGCACGGGGTTAGATACAGAGTAAAGCTCCCTCTACACTAACCCCATAGAACACTCCCAGGACAGGTACAGCAGAGGGTAAGATACTGAGCAAAGCTCCCTCTACACTGTCCCCATCAAACACTCCCTGGACAGGTACAGCACAGGGTTGGTTGCTGAATAAAGCCTCCTCTGCACTGTTCACACCAAATACTCCCAGTCCAGGGACAGCACGGGGTTAGATACAGAGTAAAGCTCCCGCAACACTATCCCCATCAAACATTCCAAGGACAGGTACAGGACGTGGTTAAATACAGAGTAAATCTCCCTCCACACTATCCCCGTCAACCACTGCCAGGAAAGGTCCAGCACGGGATTAGGTACAGAGTAAAGCTCACTCTACGTTATCCCCATCAAACACTCCCAGTCCTGGGACAGCACGGGGTTAGATACAGTGTAAAGCTCACTCTACACTGTCCCCATCAAACATTCCCAGGACAGGTAAAGCACGGGGTTAGATACAGAGTAAAGATCCATCCACACTGTCTCCATCAAACACTCCCAGCACAGGTACAGCACGAGGATAGATACAGAGTACATCTCCCTCTACACTGACCCCATCAAACACTCCCAGGACAGGTACAGCACGGGGTTAGATACAGAGTAAAGCTCCGTCTACGCTGTCCCCATCAAACACTCCCAGCACAGGTACAACACGGGATTAGACACAGAGTAAAGCTCCGTCTACACTGACCCCATAGAACACTCCCAGGAATGGTACAGCAGAGGGTTAGATACCTAGCAAAGATCCCTCTTCACTGACCCCATCAAACACTCCCTGGACAGGTACAGCACAGGGTTGGTTGCTGAGTAAAGCCTCCTCTAGACTGTCCCCACCAAACACTTCCAGTCCAGGGACAGCACGGGGTTACATACAGCGTAAAGCTCCCGCTACACTATCCCTATCAAACACTCCAAGGGCTTGTTCAGTACAGCATTACATACAGCCTAAAGGTCCCTCTACACTGTCCCCATCAAACACTCCCGGGACAGATACAGCACGGGGTTAGATACAGAGTAAAGCTCCCTCTACACTGTCAACATCAAATAATTCCAGTATAGGTACAGCATGGGATTACATACAGAGTAAAGCTCCCTCCACACTGTCTCCATGAAACACTCCAATGACAGATACAGTACAGGCTTAGATACAGAGAAAAGCTCCCTTTAGATTGTTTCCATCAAACACTCCTAGGGCAAGTGCAGCACGGGGTTAGATACAGAGTAAAGCTCCCTCCACACAGTCCCGAAAAAATACTCCCATGGGAGGAACATCACGGGTTTGAATAGAGAGTTTAGCTCCCCTTACACTGTCCCCATCAAACACTCCCAGGACAGGTACAGCATGAGGTTAGATACAGAGTAAAGCTCCTTCTCCACTGTCCCCATCAAACACTTCAAAGACAGATACAGCACGGAGTTAGATACAGAGCAAAGCTCCATCTACACTGTCACCATCAAACACTCCCAGCACAGGACAGGTACAGCACGGGGTGAGATACAGAGTAGATCTCCATCTACACTGTCCCCATTAATCACTCCCAGTCCAGGGAAAGCACCGGGTTAGATACAGTGTAAAGCTCTCTCTACACTGTCCCTATCAAACACTCTCACGACAGTTACAACAAGGTGTTAGATACAGAGTAAAGCTCCATCCACACTGTTGTAATCAAACACTCCCAGGACAGGTACAGCACGAGGTGAGATTTTGAGTAAATCTCACTCTACACTGTCACCATCAAACACTCCCAGGACAGGTACAGCACAGAGTTACATACAGAGTAAAGCTCCCTCTACACTGTCCCCATCAAACACTCCCAGGACAGCCACAGCACGGAGTTAGATACAGAGTAAAGCTCCCTCTACACTGTCCCCATTAAACACTCCCAGGACAGGTACAGCACGGGGTTAGATACAGAGTAAAGCTCCCTCTACACTGTCCCCATCAAACACTCCCAGGACAGGTGCAGCATGGTTTAAGATACAGAGTAAAGCTCCCGCAACACTATCCCCATCAAACATTCCAAGGACAGGTACAGGACGTGGTTAAATACAGAGTAAATCTCCCTCTACACGATGCCCATCAACCACTGCCAGGAAAGGTCCAGCACGGGATTAGATACAGAGTAAAGCTCACTCTGCATTGTCCCCATCAAACACTCCCAGTCCAGGGAAAGCACGGGGTTAGATACAGTGTAAAGCTCTCTCTACAATATCCCAATCAAACACTCTCAGTACAGTTACAGCACGGGGTTAGATACAGAGTAAAGCTCCATCCACACTATTGCAATCAAACACTCCCAGGACAGGTACAGCACGAGGTTAGATTTTTAGTAAATCTCCCTCTACACTGCCACCATCAAACACTCCCAGGACAGGTACAGCACGGGGTTAGATACAGAGTAAAGCTCCCTCTACACTGTCCCCATCAAACACTCCCAGGACAGGTACAGCATGGGGTTAGATACAGAGTAAATCTCCCTCTACACTGCCACCATCAAACACTCCCAGGACAGGTACGGCACAGGGTTAGATACAGAGGAAAGCTTCCTGAACACTGTCCCCATCAAACACTCCCAGGGCAAGTGCAGCACGGGGTCAGATACAGAGTAGATCTCCCTGTACACTGTCCCCACCAAACACTCCCAGTTCTGGGACAGCAAGGGGTTAGATACAGAGTAAAGCTCCCCCTGCACTGTCCCCATCAAACACTCCCAGCACAGGACAGATACAGCACGGGGTGAGATACAGAGTAGATCTCCCTCTACACTGTCCCTATCAAACACTCTCAGGACAGTTACAACAAGGTGTTAGATACAGAGTAAAGCTCCATCCACACTATTGTAATCAAACACTCCCAGGACAGGTACAGCACGGAGTTACATACAGAGTAAAGCTCCCTCTACACTGTCCCCATCAAACATTCCCAGGACAGCCACAGCACGGAGTTAGATACAGAGTAAAGCACTCATTACACTGACCCCATCAAACATTCCCAGGACAGGTACATCACGGTTTAAGATATAGAGTAAAGCTCAATCCACACTGTCTCCATGAAACACTCCAACGACAGATACAGAACAGGCTGAGATAAAGTGAAAAGCGGCCTCTAGAGTGTCCCCTTCAAACACTCCCAGGATAGGTACGGCACAGGGTTAGATACAGAGTTAAACTCCCCGCTACGTTGTCCCCATCAAACACTCCCAGGAGAGATACAGCACGGGATTAGATACAGAGTAAAGCTCCCACTACACTGACCCCATAGAACACTCCCAGGACAGGTACAGCAGAGGGTAAGATACTGAGCAAAGCTCCCTCTACACTGACCCCATCAAACACTCCCTGGACAGGTACAGCACAGGGTTGGATGCTGAGTAAAGCCTCCTCTACACTGTTCCCACCAAATACTCCCAGTCCAGGGACAGCACTAGGTTAGATACAGAGTAAAGCTCCCGCAACACTATCCCCATCAAACATTCCAAGGACAGGTACAGGACGTGGTTAAATACAGAGTAAATCTCCCTCTACACGATCCCCGTCAACCACTGCCAGGAAAGGTCCAGCACGGGATTAGATACAGAGTAAAGCTCACTCTACATTGTCCCCATCAAACACTCCCAGTCCAGGGACAGCACGGGGTTAGATACAGTGTAAAGCTCTCTCTACAATATCCCAATCAAACACTCTCTGTACAGTTACAGCATGGGGCTAGATACAGAGTAAAGCTCCATCCACACTATTGCAATCAAACACTCCCAGGACAGGGACAGGACGAGGTTAGATACTTAGTAAATCTCCCTCTAAACTGTCCCCATCAAACACTCCCAGAACAGGTACAGCACGGGGTTAGATACAGAGTAAAGCTCCCTCTACACTGTTCCCCGTCAAACACTCCCAGGACAGCCATAGCTCGGAGTTAGATACAGAGTAAAGCTCCCATTACACTGACCCCATCAAACACTCCCAGGACAGGTACGGCACAGGGTTAGATACAGAGGAAAGCTTCCTGTACACTGTCCCCATCAAACACTCCCAGGGCAAGTGCAGCACGGGGTTAGATACAGAGTAAATCTCCCTCTACACTGTCCCCATCAAACACTCCCAGGACAGGTACAACAGAGAGTTTGATACTGAGCAAAGCTCTCTCTACACTGTCCCCATCAAACACTCCCAGGACAGCCACAGCACGGAGTTAGATACAGAGTAAAGCACTCATTACACTGACCCCATCAAACACTCCCAGTCCAGGGACAGCACAGGGTTAGATACAGTGTAAAGCTCTCTCTACACTGTCCCCATCAAACACTCCCAGGACAGGTGCAGCACGGTTTAAGATATAGAGTAAAGCTCCATCCACACTGTTTCCATGAAACACTCCAATGCCAGATACAGTCCAGGATTAGATACAGAGAAAAGCGGCCTCTGGACTGTCCGCTTCAAACACTCCCAGGACAGCTACAGCACGGGTTAAGATACAGAGTTAAGCTCCCACAACGTTGTCCACGTCAAACACTCCCAGGAGAAATACAGCAAGGGGTTAGATACAGAGGAGGGTTACCAACCCTGTGATGTACCTGTCCAGGGAGTGTTTGTTGGGGACAGTGTAGTGGGAGCTTTACTCTGTATCTAACCCTGTGATGTACCTGTCCTGGGAGTGTTTGATGGGGACAGTGTAGAGGGAGCTTTACTCTGTATCTAACCCTGTGATGTACCTGTCCTGGAATGTTTGATTGTGAGAGTGTAGAGAGAGCTTTGCTCTGTATCTAATCCTGTACTGAACAAGCCCTGGGAGTGTTTGATCGGGACAGTTTAGAGGCAGCTTTACTCTGTTTCAAAACCCTTGCTGTACCTGACCTGGAATGTTTGATGGTGACAGTGTAGAGTGAGCTTTACTCTATAGTTAAACCTGTACTCAACAAGCCCTTGGAGTGTTTGATGGGGACAGTGTAGAGGGAGATTTACTCTGTATCTAAACCTGTGCTGTAGCTTTCCTGGGAATATTTGTTGGGGAGTGTCGATGGGGCTTTACTCTGTATCTAAGCCCGTGCTTACCTGTCCTGGGAGTGTTTGATGGGGACAGTGCCGATGGGGTTTTACTCTGTAACTAATCCCGTGCTTGATCTGTCCTGGGAGTGTTTGAAAGGGACAGTGTAGAGGGAGTTTTACTCTGTATCTAACCCCTTGAGGTACCTGTCCAGGGAGTCTTTGATGGGGACAGTGTAGGGGGAGCTTTAATCTGTATTTAAACCCGAGCTGTTCCTGTCATGGGAGTGTTTCATTGGGTCAGTGTAGAGGGAGCTTTACTCTGTATCTAACCCCATGGTTTACAGGTCCTGGGAGTATTTGATGGGATCAGTTTACAGGGAGCTTTACTCTGTATCTAATCCCGTGCTATACCTGTCCGGGAGTGTTTGATGGGGACAGTGTAGAGGGAGATTTACTCTGTATCTAATCCGGTGATGTTCATCCCCTGGGAGTGTTTGTTGGGGACAGTGTAGAGGGAGCTTTACTCTGTATCTAACCCCGTGCTGTACCTGTCCTGAGAGTGTTTGATTGTGACAGTTTGGAGGGAGCGTTACTCTGTGTCTAACCCCGTGCTGTACCTGTCCTGGGAGTGTTTGATGGTGACATTGTAGAGGGAGATTTACTCTGTATCTAATCCCGTGCTGTACCTGTCCGGAGAGTGTTTGATGGGGACAGTGTAGAGGGAGCTTTAATCTGTATTTAACCCCGTGCTGTTCCTGTCATGGGAGTGCTTAATTGGGTCAGTGTAGAGAGAGCTGTAGTCTGTATCTAACCCGTGCTGTAACTGTCTTTGGAGGGTTTGATGGGGAAAGTGTAGAGGGAGCTTTACTCTGTATCTCACCCCATGGTTTACGGGTCCTGGGAGTATTTGATGGGATCAGTTTACAGGGAGCTTTACTCTGTATCTAACACCGTGCTGTGCCTGTCCTGGGTGAGTTTGATGGGGACAGTGTAGTGGGAGCTTTACTCTGTATCTAACCCCGTGCTGTACCTGTCCTGGGAGTGTTTGATGGGGACAGTGTAGAGGGAGCTTTACTCTGTATCAAACCCCTTGCTGTACCTGTCCTGGGAGTGTTTGATGGGGATAGTGTAGAGGGAGCTTTACTCTGTATCTAACCCCTTGCTGTACCTGTCCTGGGAGTGTTTGATGGGGATAGTGTAGAGGGAGCTTTACTCTGTATCTAACCCTGTGCTGTACCTGTCCTCTGTGTGTTTGATGGGTACAGTGTAGAGGGAGCTTTACTCTGTTTCTAACCCAGTGCTGTACCTGTCCAGGGAGTGTTTGATGGGCACAGTGTCGATGGGGCTTTACTCTGTATCTAACCCTGTGCTGTACCTGTCCTGGGAGAGTTTGATGGGGACACTGTAGAGGGAGCTTTACTCTGTACATAACCCCGTGCTATACCTGTCCGGGATTGTTTGATGGGGCAGTGTAGAGGGAGATTTACTCTGTATCTAATCCTGTGATGTTCATCCCCTGGGAGTGTTTGTTGGGGACAGTGTAGAGGGAGCTTTATTCTGTAGCCTACCCTGTTATGTTCTACGCCTGGGAGTGTTTGTTGGGGACAGTGTAGAGGGAGCTTTACTCTTTTTCTTACCCCGTGCTGTACCTGTCCAGGGAGTGTTTGATGGGAACAGTGTAGAGGGAGCTTTACTCTGTATCTAACCCTGTGCTCTTCCTGTCCTAGGAAAATTTGATGGGGACAGTGTAGAGGGAGCTTTACTCTGTATCTAAACCCGTGATGTTCCTCCCTTGGGAGTGTTTGTTGGGGACAGTGTAGAGGGAGCTTTACTCTGTATCTAACTCCGTGCTGTACCTGTCCTGGGATTGTTGGATGGGCACAGTGTCGATGGGGCTTTACTCTGTATCTAACCCTGCGCTGTACCTGTCAAGGGAGTGTTTGATGGGGAAAGTGTAGAGAGAGCTTTAGTCTGTATCTAATCTCCTGCTTGATCTGTCCGGGGAGTGTTTGATGGGGACAGTTTAGAGGGAGCTTTACTCTGTATCTAACCCCTTGCTGTACCTGTCCTGGGATTGTTTGATGGGGACAGTTTAGAGGGAGCTTTACTCTGTATCTAACCCCGTGCTGCATGTGTTCTGGGAATGTTTGATGGGGACAGTGTAAAGGGAGATTTTGTCTGTATTTAATCCCGTGCTGGACCTGTCCTGGGATTGTTTGATGGGGTCAGTGTCGTGGGAGCATTGCTCTGTATCTAACCCCTTGCTGTACCTGTCCAAGGAGTGTTTGATGAGGACAGTGTAGAGGGAGCTTTTCTCTCTATCTAAACCAGTGCTGCATGTGTTCTGGGAGTGTTTGATGGGGACAGTGTAGAGGGAGCTTAATTCTGCATCTAAACCCGTGATGTTACTCCCCTGGGAGTGTTTGTTGGGGCAGTGTAGAGGGAGCTTTAATCTGTATTTAATCCCGTGCTGTTCCTGTCCTGGGAGTGTTTGATGGGGACAGTGTAGAGGGAGCTTTAGTCTGTATCAAACCCCGTGCTGTACCTCTCCAGGGAGTGTTTGATGGGCACAGTGTAGAGGGAGCTTTACTCTGTATCAAACCCCTTGCTGTACCTGTCCTGGGAGTGTTTGATGGGGATAGTGTAGAGGGAGCTTTACTCTGTATCTCACCCCGTGCTGTACCTGTCCTCTGTGTGTTTGATGGGCACAGTGTCGATGGGTGCTTTACTCTGTATCTAACCCTGTGCTGTACCTGTCCTGGGAGTGTTTGATGGGGACAGCGTATAGGGAGCTTTAGTCTGTAGCTAATCCCGTGCTGTACCTGTCCTGGGAGTGGTTGTTGGGTATAGTGTAGTGGGAGCTATACTCTGTATCTAACCTCGTGCTGTACCTGTCCTGGGAGTGTTTGATGGGGAAAGTGTAGAGGGAGCTTTACTCTGTATCTAATCTCGTGCTTGATCTGTCCTGGGAGTGTTGGATGGTGACAGTATAGAAGGAGCTTTACTCTGTATCTAACCCCATGCTGTAACTGTCCTGGGATTGTTTGATGGGGACAGTGTAGAGGGAGCTTTACTCTGTATCTAAGCCCGTGCTGCATGTGTTCTGGGAATGTTTGATGGGGACAGTGTAAAGGGAGATTTTGTCTGTATTTAATCCCGTGCTGGACCTGTCCTGGGATTGTTTGATGGGGTCAGTGTAGTGGGAGCATTGCTCTGTATCAAACCCCTTGCTGTACCTGTCCAAGGAGTGTTTGATGGGCACAGTTTAGAGGGAGCTTTACTCTGTATCTAACCACTTGCTGTACCTGTCCTAGCAGTGTTTGATGGGGACAATGTAGAGGGAACTTTAATCTGTATTTAACCCCGTGCTGTTCCTATCCAGGGACTGCTTTATGGGGACAGTGTAGTGGGACCTTTACTCTGTATCTAACTCCGTGCTGTACCTGTCCTGGGAGTGTTTGATGGGATCAGTTTACAAGGAGCTTTACTCTGTATCTTAACCCGTGCTGTAACTGTCCTGGGTGAGTTTGATGGGGAGAGTTTACAGGGATCTTTACTCTGTATTTAATACCATGCTGTACCTGTCTGGGAGTGTTTGATGGGGACAGTGTAGAGGGAAATTTACTCTGTATCTAACCTTGTGCTGTAATTGTCCTGGGAGGGTTTGATGGGGACAGTGTAGAGGGAGCTTTACTCTGTATCTAATCCCGTGCCTGATCTGTCCTGGGAGTGTTTGATGGGGACAGTGTAGAGGGTTCTTTACTCTGTATGTAACCCGGTGATGATCCTCCCCTGGGAGTATTTGTTGGGGACACTGTCACCATGAAACGCTCCCAGGACAGGAGCATTACTCTATATCTAACCCTGTGCTGCACTTGCCGTGGGAGTGTTTGACTGCAACTGTGTGGAGGGAGCTTTACTGAGTATCTAACTCCATACTGCACCTGTCCTGGGACCGTTTCATGGTGACAGTGTAGCGGCAGCTTTACTCTGTATCTAACCCCTTGCTCTATCTGTCTTTGGAGTGTTTGATGAGGATGGTGTAGGGAGTGCTTTACTCTGTATCTAAGCCTTTGATGTACCTGTCCTGGGAGTGTTTGATGGGATCAGTTTACAGGGAGATTTACTCTGTATCTAAACCCGTGCTGTACCTGCCCTGGGAGAGTTGATGGGGAGAGTATAGAGGGAGCTTTAATCTGTATCTAACCCCGTGCTGAACCTGTCTTGGGAGTGTTTGATGGGGACAATGTGGAGGCAGATTTACTCTTTATCTTACCTCGTGCTGTTTCTGTCCCGGGATTGTTTGATGGGGACAGTGTAGTGGGAGCATTGCTCTGTATCTAACCCCTTGCTGTACCTGTCCAAGGAGTATTTGATGGGGACAGTGTAGAGGGAGCTTTTCTCTCTGTCTAAACCAGTGCTGCATGTGTTCTGGGAGTGTTTGATGGGGACAGTGTAGGGGGAGCTTAATTCTGCATCTAAACCCGTGATGTTACTCCTCTGGGACTGTTTGTTGTGGCAGTGTAGAGGGAGCTTTAATCTGTATTTAACCCCGTGCTGTTCCTGTCCTGGGAGTGTTTGATGGGGACAGTGCAGATGGAGCTTTAGTCTGTATCAAACCCCGTGCTGTGCCTGTCCAGGGAGTGTTTGATGGGCACAGTGTAGAGGGAGCTTTACTCTGTATCAAACCCCTTGATGTACCTGTCCTGGGAGTGTTTGATGGGGACAGTGTAGAGGGAGCTTTACTCTGTATCTAATCCCGTGCTGTACCCGTCCTCTGTGTGTTTGATGGGTACAGTGTAGAGGGAGCTTTACTCTGTTTCTAACCCCGTGCTGTACCTGTCCTGGGAGTGTTTGATGGGGACAGTGTAAAGGGAGATTTAGTCTGTATTTAATCCAGTGCTGGACCTGTCCTGGGAATGGTTGATGGGGACGGTGAGGTGGGAGATTACTCTGTATCTAACCCCGTGCTGTACCTGTCCTGGGAGTGTTTGATGGGGTCAGTGTAGTGGGAGATTTACTCTGTATCTAACCCCATGTTTTACCTGTCCTGACAGTGTTTGATTATGGCAGTGTAGAGGGAGATTTAGTCTGTATCTAACTCCGTGCTGCATCTGTCCTGGGAGCGTTTGATGGGGTCAGTGAAGAGGGAGCTTTACTCCGTATCTAATCCCGTACATTACCGTTCCTGTGTGTGTTTGATGGGGACAGTTTAGAGGGAGCTTTACTCTATTTCTAACCCCGTGCTGTACCTGTCCTGGGACTGTTAGAATGGATCGGTTTGCAGGGATCTTTACTCTGTATCTAACCCCATGCTGGACCTGTCCTGGGAGTGTTTGATGGGGACAGTGTAGAGGGACCTTTAGTCTGTATCTAACCCCGTGCTGTACCTGTCCTGGGAGTGGTTGATGGGGACGGCGTAGTCAGAGCTTTACACTGTATCTAACCCCGTGCTGTACCTGTCCTGGGAGTGTTTGATGGCGACAGTGTAGAGGGAGCTTTACTCTGTATCTAACCCCGTGCTGAACCTGTCCAGTGAGTGTTTGATGGGGACAGTGTAGAGGCAGATTTACTCTGTATCTAACCCCGTATTTTACCTGTCCTGGGATTGTTTGATTGTGGCAGTGTAGAGGGAGCTTCACTCTTTATCTAACTCCATGCTGTACCTGTCCTGGGAGTGTTTGATAGGGTCAGTGTAGAGGGAGATTTACTCTGTATCTAACCCCGTGTTTTACTTGTCCTGGGAGTGTTTGATGGCTTCAGTGTAGAGGGTTCTCTGTATCTAACGCCGTGATGTTACTCCCCTGGGAATGTCTGTTGGGGACAGCGGAAACGGAGCTTTATTCTGTACCTTACCCTGTTACGTTCCACCCCAGGGAGTGTTTGTTGGGGACAGTGTAGAGAGAGCTTTAATCTGTATCTAACCCCGTGCTCTATCGGTCCTGGGAGTGTTTGATGCGGACAATGTACAGGGACCTTTACTCTGTATCTAACCCCGTGACTGATCTGTCCTGGGAGTATTTGATGGTGACAGTGTCGAGGGAACTTTACTCTGTATCTAATCCCGTGCGTGATCTGTCCTGGGAGTATTTGATGGTGACAGTGTCGAGGGAGTTTTACTCTGTATCTAATCCCGTGACTGATCTGTCCAAGGAGTGTTTGATGGGGACAGTGTAGTGGGAGATTTGCTTTATATCTAACCCCATGGTGTCCCTGTCCTGGGAGTGTTTGATGGGGACAGTGTAGAGGGAGATTTACTCTGTATCTAACCCCGTGCTGTACCTGTCCTGGGAGTGTTTAATGGTGACAGTGTGGAGGGAGCTTTACTCTGTATCTAACCCCATGCTTTACCTGTCCTGGGAGTGTTTCATAGGGACAATGTAGGGAGAGCTTTACTCTGTATCTAACCCAGTGCTGTACCTGTTCTGGGAGTCTTTGATGGGGACAGTACAGAGGGAGCTTTATTCTGTATTTCACCCCATGCTGTACCTGTCCTGGGAGTGTTTGATAGGGACAGTGTAGAGTTAGTTTAACTGTGTATCTAACCCAGTGCTTTACCTGTCCTGGGAGTATTTGATGGGATCAGTTTACAGGGAGATTTACTCTATCTAATCCCGTGCTGTACCTGTCTTGGGAGTGTTTGATGGGGACAACGTAGAGGCAGATTTACTCTCTATCTAACCTCGTGCTGTTTCTGTCCTGGGATTGTTGGATGGGCACAGTGTCCATGGGGCTTTACTCTGTATCTAACCCCGTGCTGTACCGGTCCAGGGAGTATTTGATGGGGACAGCATATAGGGAGCTTTAGTCTATAGCAAATCCCATGCTCGACCTGTCCTGGGAGTGGTTGATGGGTACAGTGTAGTGGGAGCTGTACTCTGTATCTAACCCCGTGCTGTACCTGTCCTGGGAGTGTTTGATGGGGACAGTGTAGAGGGAGCTTTACTCTGTATCTAACCCATTGCTGTACCTGTCCTGGGATTGTTTGATGGGGTCAGTGTAGTGGGAGCATTGCTCTGTATCTAACCCCTTGCTGTACCTGTCCAAGGAGTATTTGATGGGGACAGTGTAGAGGGAGCTTTTCTCTCTGTCTAAACCAGTGCTGCATGTGTTCTGGGAGTGTTTGATGGGGACAGTGTAGGGGGAGCTTAATTCTGCATCTAAACCCGTGATGGTACTCCTCTGGGACTGTTTGTTGTGGCAGTGTAGAGGGAGCTTTAATCTGTATTTAACCCCGTGCTGTTCCTGTCCTGGGAGTGTTTGATGGGGACAGTGCAGATGGAGCTTTAGTCTGTGTCAAACCCCGTGCTGTGCCTGTCCAGGGAGTGTTTGATGGGCACAATGTAGAGGGAGCTTTACTCTGTATCAAACCCCTTGATGTACCTGTCCTGGGAGTGTTTGATGGGGACAGTGTAGAGGGAGCTTTACTCTGTATCTAACCCCGTGCTGTACCCATCCTCTGTGTGTTTGATGGGTACAGTGTAGAGGGAGCTTTACTCTGTTTCTAACCCCGTGCTGTACCTGTCCTGGGAGTGTTTGATGGGGACAGTGTAAAGGGAGATTTAGTCTGTATTTAATCCAGTGCTGGACCTGTCCTGGGAATGGTTGATAGGGACGGTGAGGTGGGAGATTACTCTGTATCTAACCCCGTGCTGTACCTGTCCTGGGAGTGTTTGATGGGGTCAGTGTAGTGGGAGATTTACTCTGTATCTAACCCCATGTTTTACCTGTCCTGACAGTGTTTGATTATGGCAGTGTAGAGGGAGATTTAGTCTGTATCTAACTCCGTGCTGCATCTGTCCTGGGAGCGTTTGATGGGGTCAGTGAAGAGGGAGCTTTACTCCGTATCTAATCCCGTGCATTACCGTTCCTGTGTGTGTTTGATGGGGACAGTTTAGAGGGAGCTTTACTCTATTTCTAACCCCATGCTATACCTGTCCTGGGACTGTTAGAATGGATCGGTTTGCAGGGATCTTTACTCTGTATCTAACCCCATGCTGTACCTGTCCTGGGAGTGTTTGATGGGGACAGTGTAGAGGGACCTTTAGTCTGTATCTAACCCCATGCTGTACCTGTCCTGGGAGTGTTTGATGGGGACAGTGTAGAGGGACCTTTAGTCTGTATCTAACCCCGTGCTGTACCTGTCCTGGGAGTGGTTGATGGGGACGGCGTAGTCAGAGCTTTACACTGTATCTAACTCCGTGCTGTACCTGTCCAGGGAGTGTTTGATCAGGACAGTGTAGAGGGAGCTTTACTCTGTATCTAACCCCGTGCTGTACCTGTCCTGGGAGTGTTTGATGGGGACAGTGTAGAGGGAGCTTTACTCTGTATCTAACCCCGTGCTGAACCTGTCCAGTGAGTGTTTGATGGGGACAGTGTAGAGGCAGATTTACTCTGTATCTAACCCCGTATTTTACCTGTCCTGGGATTGTTTGATTGTGGCAGTGTAGAGGGAGCTTCACTCTTTATCTAACTCCATGCTGTACCTGTCCTGGGAGTGTTTGATAGGGTCAGTGTAGAGGGAGATTTACTCTGTATCTAACCCCGTGTTTTACTTGTCCTGGGAGTGTTTGATGGCTTCAGTGTAGAGGGTTCTCTGTATCTAACCCCGTGATGTTACTCCCCTGGGAATGTCTGTTGGGGACAGTGGAAACGGAGCTTTATTCTGTACCTTACCCTGTTACGTTCCACCCCTGGGAGTGTTTGTTGGGGACAGTGTAGAGAGAGCTTTAATCTGTATCTAACCCCGTGCTCTATCGGTCCAAGGAGTGTTTGATGGGGACAGTGTAGTGGGAGATTTGCTTTATATCTAACCCCGTGGTGTACCTGTCCTGGGAGTGTTTGATGGGGACAGTGTAGAGGGAGCTTTACTCTGTATCTAACCCCGTGGTGTACCTGTCCTGGGAGTGTTTGATGGGGACAGTGTAGAGGGAGCTTTACTCTGTATCTAACCCCGTGCTGTACCTGTCCTGGGAGTGTTTAATGGTGACAGTGTGGAGGGAGCTTTACTCTGTATCTAACCCCATGCTTTACCTGTCCTGGGAGTGTTTCATAGGGACAATGTAGGGAGAGCTTTACTCTGTATCTAACCCAGTGCTGTACCTGTTCTGGGAGTCTTTGATGGGGACAGTACAGAGGGAGCTTTATTCTGTATTTCACCCCATGCTGTACCTGTCCTGGGAGTGTTTGATAGGGACAGTGTAGAGTTAGTTTAACTGTGTATCTAACCCAGTGCTTTACCTGTCCTGGGAGTATTTGATGGGATCAGTTTACAGGGAGATTTACTCTATCTAATCCCGTGCTGTACCTGTCTTGGGAGTGTTTGATGGGGACAATGTAGAGGCAGATTTACTCTCTATCTAACCTCGTGCTGTTTCTGTCCTGGGATTGTTGGATGGGCACAGTGTCTATGGGGCTTTACTCTGTATCTAACCCCGTGCTGTACCGGTCCAGGGAGTGTTTGATGGGGACAGCATATAGGGAGCTTTAGTCTGTAGCAAATCCCGTGCTCGACCTGTCCTGGGAGTGGTTGATGGGTACAGTGTAGTGGGAGCTGTACTCTGTATCTAACCCCGTGCTGCACCTGTCCTGGGAGTGTTTGATGGGGACAGTGTAGAGGGAGCGTTACTCTGTATCTAACCCCTTGCTGTACCTGTCCTGGGATTGTTTGATGGGGTCAGTGTAGTGGGAGCATTGCTCTGTATCTAACCCCTTGCTGTACCTGTCCAAGGAGTGTTTGATGGGGACAGTGTAGAGGGAGCTTTTCTCTCTGTCTAAACCAGTGCTGCATGTGTTCTGGGAGTGTTTGATGGGGACAGTGTAGGGGGAGCTTAATTCTGCATCTAAACCCGTGATTTTACTCCCCTGGGAGTGTTTCATGGAGGCAATGTGGAGGGAGCTTTGCTCTGAATCAAACCCTGTGATGTACCTGTCCTGAGTGTGTTTCATAGGGACAGAGTATAGGGAGCTTTACTCTGTATCTAACCCCGTGCTGTACCTGTCCTGGGAGTGTTTGATGGGGACAGTGTAGAGGGAGCTTTTCTCTGTATCTAACCCTGTGCTGTACCGGTCCTGGGAGTGTTTGATGGTGACAGTGTAGCAGGAGCTTTACTCTGTATCTAACCCCATAGTGTACCTTTCCTGGGAGTGTTTGATGTGGTCAGTGTAGAGGGTTATTTAAATTGTATCTAACCCCGCGATGTTCCTCCCCTGGGAGTGTCTGTTGCGGACAGTGGAGAGGGAGCTTTATTCTGTACCTAACCCTGTTATGTTGCATCCCGGGGAGTGTTTGTTGGGGACAGTGCAGACGGAGCTTCACTCTCTATCTAACGCCGTGCTCTATTGGTCCTGGGAGTGTTTGCTGCGGACACTGTAGAGGGAGGTTTGCTCTGTATCACACCCCGTGCTGTACCTGTCCTGGGAATGTTTGATGGGGTCAGTGTAGTGGGAGATTTGCTCTGTTTCTAACCCCGTGGTGTATTTGTCCTGGGAGTGTTTGATGGGGACAGTGTGGGGGGAGCTTTACTCTCTATCTAACCCTGTGCTTGATCTGTCCTGGGAGAGTTTGAAGGTGACAGTGTAGAGGGAGCTTTCCTCTGTATCTAACCCCGTGCTGTACCTGTCCTGGGAGTGTTTGATGGGGACAGTGTCGAGGGAGCTTTACTCTGTATCTAATCCCGTGACTGATCTGTCCTGGGAGTGTTTGACGGGGGCAATGTCGACGGAGCTTTACTCTGTATCTAATCTCATGATGTTTTCTCCCCTGGGAGTGTCTGTTTCGGACAGTGTACAGGGAGCTTTACTCTGTATCTAAATCTGTGCTGTACGTGTCCTGTGAGTGTTTGCTGCGGACAGTTTGGAGGGATCTTTACTCTGTTTCTAACCCCATGGTGTAACTACCCTGGGAGTGTTTGATGGGGACAGTGTAGAGGGAGCTTTACTCTGTATCTAACCCTGTGCTGTACCTGTCCTGGGAGTGTTTGATGGGGACAGTGTAGAGGGAGCTTTACTCTGTATCTAACCCTGTGCTGTACCTGTCCTGGGAGTGTTTGATGGGGACAGTGTAGAGGGAGCTTTACTCTGTATCTAACCCTGTGTGTTACCTGTGCTGGGAGTGTTTGATTTTGACAGTGTAGAGGGAGCTTTACTCTGTATCTAACTCTGTGCTATAACTGTCCTGGGAGTGTTTGATGCGGACAGTGTAGAGGGAGCTTTACTCTGTATCTAACCCCGTGCTGTACCTGTCCTGGGAGTGTTTGATATGGTCAGTGTAGTGGTAGCTTTACTCTGTATCTAACCCCGTGCTGTACCTGTCCTGGGAGTGTTTCATGGAGGCAATGTGGAGGGAGCTTTGCTCTGAATCAAACCCTGTGATGTACCTGTCCTGAGTGTGTTTCATAGGGACAGAGTATAGGGAGCTTTACTCTGTATCTAACCCCGTGCTGTACCTGTCCTGGGAGTGTTTGATGGGGACAGTGTAGAGGGAGCTTTTCTCTGTATCTAACCCTGTGCTGTACCGGTCCTGGGAGTGTTTGATGGTGACAGTGTAGCAGGAGCTTTACTCTGTATCTAACCCCATAGTGTACCTTTCCTGGGAGTGTTTGATGGGGACAGCGTATAGGGAGCTTTACTCTGTATCTAACCCCATGGTGTACCTGCCCTGGGAGTGTTTGATGGGGACAGTGCAGAGGGAGCTTTTCTCTGTATCGAACACTGTGCTGTACCTGTCCTGGGAGTGTTTGATGGGGACAGTGTAGAGGGAGCTTTACTCTGTCTTTAACCCCGTGCTGTACCTGTCCTTCGAGCGTTTGATGGGGAGAGCGTGGAGGAAGCTTTATTCTGTATGTAATCCCGTGCTTGATCTGTCCTGGGAGTGTTTGATGGGGACAGTGTAGAGGGACCTTTAGTCTGTATCGAACCCTCTGCTGTATGTGTCCAAGGAGTGTTTCATGGGGACACAATAGTGGGAGCTATACTCTGTATCTAACTCCGTGCTGTAACTGTCCTGGGAATGTCTGATGGGGACAGTGTCGATGGGGCTTTACTCTGTATCTAACCCCGTGCTGTACCTGTCCTGGGAGTGTATGATGGGGACAGTGTAGAGGGAGCTTTAGTCTGTATTTAATCCCGTGCTGGACCGGTCCTGGGAGTGTTTGATGGGGACAGTGTAGGCGACCTTTACTCGGTATCTAACCCCGTGTGTTACCTGTCCTGGGAGTGTTTGATTGTGACAGTGTAGAGGGAGCTTTACTCTGTATCAAACTCAGTGCCGCACCTGTCCTGGGAGTGTATGATGTGGTCAGTGTAGAGGGAGCTTTACTCTGTATCTAATCCCGTGCATTACCTGTCCGGTGTGTGTTTGATGGGGACAGTGTAGAGGAAGCTTTACTCTATATCTTGTCCCATGCTATACCTGCCCTGGGAATGTTTGATGGGGATGGTGTCGAGGGAGATTTACTCTATATCTAACCCCGTGCTGTACCTGCACTGGAAGTATTTGACGGGGACAGTGTAGCGGGAGCTTTACTCTGTATCTCACCCCATGCTGTACCTGTCCTGGGAGTGTTTGATGGGGACAGTGTAGGGGGAGCTTTACTCTGTATCTAACCCCGTGCTGTACCTGTCCTGGGAGTGTATGATGGGGTCAGTGTCGAGGGAGCTTTACTCTGTATCTAATCCCGTGCGTGATCTGTCCTGGGAGTATTTGATGGTGACAGTGTCGAGGGAGCTTTACTCTGTATCTTATCCCGTGACTGATCTGTCCTGGGAGTGTTTGACGGGGACAGTGTCGAGGGAGCTTTACTCTGTATCTAATCCCGTGACTGATCTGTCCTGGGAGTGTTTGACGGGGACAGTGTAGAGGGAGCTTTACTCTGTATCTAACCCTGTGCTCTACCTGTCCTGGGTGTGTTTCATGGGGACAGTATAGGGGGAGCTTTACTCTGTATCTAACCCCGTGCTGTACCTGTCCTGGGAGTGTTTGACGGGGACAGTGTAGAGGGAGCTTTACTCTGTATCTAACCCCGTGCTGTACCTGTCCTGGGAGTGCTTGATGGGGACAGTGTAGAGGGAGCTTTACTCTGTATCTAACCCCGTGCTGTACCTGTCCTGGGAGTGTTTGATGGGGACAGTGTAGAGGGAGCTTTATTCTGTATCTAACCCCGTGCTGTACCTGTGCTGGGAGTGTTTGATGTGGTCAGTATAGTGGTAGCTTTACTCTGAATCAAACTCTGTGATGTACCAGTACTGGGATTGTTTGATGGGGACAGAGTAGAGGGAGATTTATTCTGTATCTAACCTCGTAATGTACCTGTCCGGGGAGTGTTTGATAGGGACAGAGTATAGGGAGCTTTACTCTGTATCTAACCCCATGATGTACCTGTCCTAGGCGTGTTTGATGGGGACAGTGTAGAGGGAGCTCTACTGTGTATCTAACCCCGTGCTGTATTTGTCCTGGGCCTGTTTGATGGGGACAGAGTATAGGGAGCTTTACTCTGTATCTAACACCATGCTGTGCCTGTCCTGGGAGAGTTTGATGGGGACGGTGTAGAGGGAGATTTACTCTGTATCTAACCCCGTGCTGTACCTGTCCCTGGGTGTGTTTGACGGGGACAGTGTAGAGGGAGATTTACTCTGTATCTAACCCCGTGCTGTACCTGTCCTGGGAGAGTTTGATGGGGACAGTGTAGAGGGAGCTTTACTCTGTATCTAACACCATGCTGTGCCTGTCCTGGGAGAGTTTGATGGGGACAGTGTAGAGGGAGATTTACTCTGTATCTAACCCCGTGCTGTACCTGTCCTGGGAGAGTTTGATGGGGACAGTGTAGAGGGAGCTTTACTCTGTATCTAACACCATGCTGTGCCTGTCCTGGGAGAGTTTGATGGGGACAGTGTAGAGGGAGATTTACTCTGTATCTAACCCCGTGCTGTACCTGTCCTGGGTGTGTTTGACGGGGACAGTGTAGAGGGAGATTTACTCTGTATCTAACCCCGTGCTGTACCTGTCCTGGGAGAGTTTGATGGGGACAGTGTAGAGGGACCTTTACTTTGTATCTAACCCCGTGCTGTACCTGTCCTGGGAGTGTTTGATGGGGATCGTGTAGAGGGAGATTTACTCTGTATCTAACCCCGTGCTGTACCTGTCCTGGGAGTGTTTTATGGGGACAGTGTAGAGGGAGATTTACTCTGTATCTAACTCCGTGGTATATCATTCCTGGGAATGTTTGTTCGGGTCAGTGTCGAGGGAGCTTTACTTTGTAACTAGTCCCGTGCTTGAACTGTCCTGGGAGTGTTTGATGGTGACTGTGTAGAGGGAGCTTTATATTTTATCTAATCCGGTGACTGATCTGTCCTGGGAGTGTTTGATGGGACAGTGTAGCGAGAGCTTTACTCTGTATCTCACCCCGTGCTGCATCTGTCCTGGGAGTGTTTCATGGAGGCAGTGTGGAGGGAGCTTTACTCTGTATCTAACCCCGTGTGTTTCCTGTCCTGGGAGTGATTGATGGGGTCAGTGTAGAGGGAGATTTACTCTGTATCTAACCCTGTGCGATACCTGTCCTGGGAGTGTTTGATGGGATCAGTGTAGTGGGAGATTTACTCTGTATCTAACCCCATGCTGTACCTGTCCTGGGTGTGTTTGATGGGGACAGTGTAGAGGCGGATTTACTCTGTATCTAACCCCGTGTTTTATTTGGCCTGGGAGTGTTTGATGGGTTCAGTGTAGAGGGTTCTTTACTCTGTATCTAACCCCGTGATGTTACTCCCCTGGGAATGTCTGTTGGGGACAGTGGAGAGGGAGCTTTATTCGGTACCTAACCCTGTTATGTTCCACCCCGGGGAGTGTTTGTTGGGGACAGTGTAGAGGGCGCTTTAATTTGGATCTAATCCCGTGCTCTATCAGTCCTGGGAGTGTTTGATGCATACACTGTACAGGGATCTTTACTCTATATCTAACCCCGTGCTGTACCTGTCCTGGGAGTGTTTGATGGGGACAGTGTAGAGGGAGCTTTACTCTGTATCTAACCCCGTGCTGTACCTGTCCTGGGAGTGTTTGATGGGGACAGTGTAGAGGCAGCTTGACTCTGTATCTAACCCAATGGTGTACCTGCCCTGAGAGTGCTTGATGGGGACGGTGTAGAGGGAGCTTTACTCAGTATCTAAGCCTGTGCTGTACCTCTCCTGGGATTGATTGATGTGACCAGTGTAGAGGGAGATTCACTCTGTACCTAATCCCGTGCTGTACCTGTCCTGTGAGTGTTTGCTGCAGACAGTTTGGAGGGATCTTTACTCTGTTTCTGACCCCATGCTGTAACTACCCTGGGAGTGTTTGACGGGGACAGTGCAGAGAGAGCTTTACTCTGTATCTAACCATGTGCTGTACCTGCCCTGGGAGTGTTTGATGGGGATGGTGTCGAGGGAGTTTTACTCTATATCTAACCCCGTGCTGTATCTGCCCTGGGAGTATTTGACGGGGACAGTGTAGAGGGAGCTTTACTCTGTATCTAACCCTGTGCTGTACCTGTCCTGGGAGTGTTTGATGGGGACCGTGTAGAGAGAGCTTTAATCTGTATCTAACCCCGTGCTGTACCTGTCCTGGGAGTGTTTCATGGAGGCAGTGTGGAGGGACCTTTGCTCTGAATCAAACCCTGTGATGTACTTGTCCTGGGTGTGTTTCATAGGGACAGAGTTTAGGGAGCTTTACTCTGTATCTAATCCCATGCTATACCTGTCCTGGGAGTGTTTGATGGGGACAGTGTAGAGGGAGATTTACTCTCTATCTAACCCCGTGCTGTACCTGTCCAGGGAGTGTTTGATGGGGACAGTGTAGAGGGAGCTTTACTCTGTATCTAACCCCATGCTGTCCCTGTCCTGGGAGTGTTTGATGGGGACAGTGTAGAGGGAGCTTTACTCTGTATCTTACCCCATGCTGTACCTGTCCTGGGCTGAGCGTCAACTCGCAGACACTTCCTCCGACCTCTCCCTGGACCATGACCCCACCACTGAACAAACAGCCATTGTTTCCAGGACTGTCATTGACCTCATCTCCTCTGGGGATCTCCCTCCCACAGCTTCCAACCTGATAGTCGCCCAACCTCGGACGGCCCGCTTCTACCTCCTTCCCAAAATCCACAAACAGAACTGTCCCGGTAGACCGATCGTCTCAGCTTGCTCCTGCCCCACAGAACTCATTTCTCGTTATCTTGACTCCCTTCTCTCTCCCCTTGTCCAGTCCCTTCCCACCTACATCCGTGATTCCTCTGACACCTTACGTCACATCAACAATTTCCAGTTCCCTGGCCCCAACCGCTTCCTCTTCACCAAGGACGTCCAATCCCTCTGCACCTCCATCCCCCACCAGGGTGGTCTGAGGGCCCTTAGCTTGTTCCTCGACAGAGGCCCGAACAATCCCCATCCACCACTACTCTCCTCCGTCTGGCTGAACTTGTTCTCACGCTGAACAATTTCTCCTTCAACTCCTCTCACTTCCTCCAAATAAAAGGTGTGGCTATGGGTACCCGCACGGGCCCCAGCTATGCCTGTCTCTTTATGGGGTATGTGGAACATTCCTTATTCGAATCCTACTCCGGCCCCCTTCCACAACTCTTTGTCCGGTACATCGATGATTACTTCGGTGCTGCTTCATGCTCTCGTCGGGACTTGGAAAAATTTATTAATTTTGCTTCCAATCTCCACCCCTCCATCATTTTCACGTGGTCCATCTCTGACACTTCCTTTCCCTTCCTTGACCTCTCTGTCTCAATCTCTGGTGATAGACTGTCCACCAATATCCATTACAAACCCACCGACTCCCACAGCTACCTCGACTACAGCTCCTCACACCCCGCTTCCTGTAAGGACTCCATCCCATTCTCCCAGTTCCGTCGCCTCCGTTGCATCTGTTCCGATGATGCTACCTTCAAAAACGGTTCCTCTGACATGTCCTCCTCCTTCCTTAACCGAGGTTTTCCACCCACGGTTGTTGACAGGGCCCTCAACCGTGTCCGGCCCATCTCCCGCGCATCCACCCTCACGCCTTCCTCTCCCTCCCAGAAACATGATAGGGTCCCCCTTGTCCTCACTTATCACCCCACCAGCCTCCGCATTCAAAGGATCATCCTCCGCCATTTCCGCCAACTCCAGCATGATGCCACCACCAAACACATCTTCCCTTCACCCCCCTTATCGGCATTCCGTAGGGATCGCTCCCTCCGGGACACCCTGGTCCACTCCTCCATCACCCCCTACTCCTCAACCCCCTCCTATGGCACCACCCCATGCCCACGCAAAAGATGTAACACCTGCCCCTTCACTTCCTCTCTCCTCACCGTCCAAGGGCCCAAACACTCCTTTCAAGTGAAGCAGCATTTCACTTGCATTTCCCCCAACTTAGTCTACTGCATTCGTTGCTCCCAATGTGGTCTCCTCTACATTGGAGAGACCAAACGCAGACTGGGTGACTGCTTTGCAGAACACCTGCGGTCTGTCCGCAAGAATGACCCAAACCTCCCTGTCGCTTGCCATTTCAACATTCCACCCTGCTCTCTTGCCCACATGTCTGTCCTTGGCTTACTGCATTGTTCCAGTGAAGCCCAACGCAAACTGGAGGAACAGCACCTCATCTTCCGACTAGGCACCTTACAGCCTTCCGGTCTGAATATTGAGTTCAACAACTTTAGGTCGTGAGCTCCCTCCCCCATCCCCATGGCCCCCCCACCCATGTTTCTTCCCACTTCCTTTTGTTTTTTTCCAATGAATTATATAGATTTTTCTTTTTCCATCCTATTTCCATTATTTTTAAATATTTTTAAATCGTTTATGCTCTCCCCACCCCCACTAGAGCTGTACCTTGAGTGCCCTACCATCCATTCTTAATTCGCACATTCGTTTAGATAATATCACCAACTTCGATACCTATGTGTTCTTTTGTTCTGTTGTCTGTGACATCTTTTGATGATCTGCTTCTATCACTGCTTGCTTGTCCCTACAACCACACCACCCCCCTCCACTTCTCTCCCCCAACCCAATGACCCCTCCCCCAGCCCCCCCAGCCCCACCCCAACACCTTAAACCAGCTTATATTTCAACCATTCCTGGGATTCACCTAGTTCTGTCGAAGGGTCATGAGGACTCGAAACGTCGACTCTTTTCTTCTCCGCCGATGCTGCCAGACCTGCTGAGTTTTTCCAGGTAATTCTGTTTTTGTTTTGGATTTCCAGCACCGCAGTTTTTTGTTTTTGTACCTGTCCTGGGAGTGTTTGATGGGGACAGTGTGGAGGGAGCTTTACTCTGTATCTAACCCCGTGTTGTACCTGTCCTGGGAGTGTTTGATGGGGTCAGTGTAGAGGGAGTTTTACTCTGTATCTAACCCCGTGCTGTACCTGTCCTGGGAGTGTTTGATGGGGACGGTGTAGAGGGAGCTTCACTGTGTATCTTACCCCGTACTGTACCTGTCCTGGGAGTGTTTGATGGGGTCAGTGTCGAGGGAGCTTTACTCTGTATCTAACCCCGTGCTGTACATGTCCTGGGAGTGATTGATGGGGACGGTGTAGAGGGAGCTTTACTCTGTATCTAACCCCGTGCTGTACCTGTCCTGGGAGTGTTTGATGGGGACAGTGTAGAGGGAGCTTTACTCTGTATCTAACCCCGTGCTGTACCTGTCCTGGGAGTGTTTGATGGGGACAGTGTAGAGGCAGCTTGACTCTGTATCTAACCCAATGGTGTACCTGCCCTGAGAGTGCTTGATGGGGACGGTGTAGAGGGAGCTTTACTCAGTATCTAAGCCTGTGCTGTACCTCTCCTGGGATTGATTGATGTGACCAGTGTAGAGGGAGATTCACTCTGTACCTAATCCCGTGCTGTACCTGTCCTGTGAGTGTTTGCTGCAGACAGTTTGGAGGGATCTTTACTCTGTTTCTGACCCCATGCTGTAACTACCCTGGGAGTGTTTGACGGGGACAGTGCAGAGAGAGCTTTACTCTGTATCTAACCATGTGCTGTACCTGCCCTGGGAGTGTTTGATGGGGATGGTGTCGAGGGAGTTTTACTCTATATCTAACCCCGTGCTGTATCTGCCCTGGGAGTATTTGACGGGGACAGTGTAGAGGGAGCTTTACTCTGTATCTAACCCTGTGCTGTACCTGTCCTGGGAGTGTTTGATGGGGACCGTGTAGAGAGAGCTTTAATCTGTATCTAACCCCGTGCTGTACCTGTCCTGGGAGTGTTTCATGGAGGCAGTGTGGAGGGACCTTTGCTCTGAATCAAACCCTGTGATGTACTTGTCCTGGGTGTGTTTCATAGGGACAGAGTTTAGGGAGCTTTACTCTGTATCTAATCCCATGCTATACCTGTCCTGGGAGTGTTTGATGGGGACAGTGTAGAGGGAGATTTACTCTCTATCTAACCCCGTGCTGTACCTGTCCAGGGAGTGTTTGATGGGGACAGTGTAGAGGGAGCTTTACTCTGTATCTAACCCCATGCTGTCCCTGTCCTGGGAGTGTTTGATGGGGACAGTGTAGAGGGAGCTTTACTCTGTATCTTACCCCATGCTGTACCTGTCCTGGGCTGAGCGTCAACTCGCAGACACTTCCTCCGACCTCTCCCTGGACCATGACCCCACCACTGAACAAACAGCCATTGTTTCCAGGACTGTCATTGACCTCATCTCCTCTGGGGATCTCCCTCCCACAGCTTCCAACCTGATAGTCGCCCAACCTCGGACGGCCCGCTTCTACCTCCTTCCCAAAATCCACAAACAGAACTGTCCCGGTAGACCGATCGTCTCAGCTTGCTCCTGCCCCACAGAACTCATTTCTCGTTATCTTGACTCCCTTCTCTCTCCCCTTGTCCAGTCCCTTCCCACCTACATCCGTGATTCCTCTGACACCTTACGTCACATCAACAATTTCCAGTTCCCTGGCCCCAACCGCTTCCTCTTCACCAAGGACGTCCAATCCCTCTGCACCTCCATCCCCCACCAGGGTGGTCTGAGGGCCCTTAGCTTGTTCCTCGACAGAGGCCCGAACAATCCCCATCCACCACTACTCTCCTCCGTCTGGCTGAACTTGTTCTCACGCTGAACAATTTCTCCTTCAACTCCTCTCACTTCCTCCAAATAAAAGGTGTGGCTATGGGTACCCGCACGGGCCCCAGCTATGCCTGTCTCTTTATGGGGTATGTGGAACATTCCTTATTCGAATCCTACTCCGGCCCCCTTCCACAACTCTTTGTCCGGTACATCGATGATTACTTCGGTGCTGCTTCATGCTCTCGTCGGGACTTGGAAAAATTTATTAATTTTGCTTCCAATCTCCACCCCTCCATCATTTTCACGTGGTCCATCTCTGACACTTCCTTTCCCTTCCTTGACCTCTCTGTCTCAATCTCTGGTGATAGACTGTCCACCAATATCCATTACAAACCCACCGACTCCCACAGCTACCTCGACTACAGCTCCTCACACCCCGCTTCCTGTAAGGACTCCATCCCATTCTCCCAGTTCCGTCGCCTCCGTTGCATCTGTTCCGATGATGCTACCTTCAAAAACGGTTCCTCTGACATGTCCTCCTCCTTCCTTAACCGAGGTTTTCCACCCACGGTTGTTGACAGGGCCCTCAACCGTGTCCGGCCCATCTCCCGCGCATCCACCCTCACGCCTTCCTCTCCCTCCCAGAAACATGATAGGGTCCCCCTTGTCCTCACTTATCACCCCACCAGCCTCCGCATTCAAAGGATCATCCTCCGCCATTTCCGCCAACTCCAGCATGATGCCACCACCAAACACATCTTCCCTTCACCCCCCTTATCGGCATTCCGTAGGGATCGCTCCCTCCGGGACACCCTGGTCCACTCCTCCATCACCCCCTACTCCTCAACCCCCTCCTATGGCACCACCCCATGCCCACGCAAAAGATGTAACACCTGCCCCTTCACTTCCTCTCTCCTCACCGTCCAAGGGCCCAAACACTCCTTTCAAGTGAAGCAGCATTTCACTTGCATTTCCCCCAACTTAGTCTACTGCATTCGTTGCTCCCAATGTGGTCTCCTCTACATTGGAGAGACCAAACGCAGACTGGGTGACTGCTTTGCAGAACACCTGCGGTCTGTCCGCAAGAATGACCCAAACCTCCCTGTCGCTTGCCATTTCAACATTCCACCCTGCTCTCTTGCCCACATGTCTGTCCTTGGCTTACTGCATTGTTCCAGTGAAGCCCAACGCAAACTGGAGGAACAGCACCTCATCTTCCGACTAGGCACCTTACAGCCTTCCGGTCTGAATATTGAGTTCAACAACTTTAGGTCGTGAGCTCCCTCCCCCATCCCCATGGCCCCCCCACCCATGTTTCTTCCCACTTCCTTTTGTTTTTTTCCAATGAATTATATAGATTTTTCTTTTTCCATCCTATTTCCATTATTTTTAAATATTTTTAAATCGTTTATGCTCTCCCCACCCCCACTAGAGCTGTACCTTGAGTGCCCTACCATCCATTCTTAATTCGCACATTCGTTTAGATAATATCACCAACTTCGATACCTATGTGTTCTTTTGTTCTGTTGTCTGTGACATCTTTTGATGATCTGCTTCTATCACTGCTTGCTTGTCCCTACAACCACACCACCCCCCTCCACTTCTCTCCCCCAACCCAATGACCCCTCCCCCAGCCCCCCCAGCCCCACCCCAACACCTTAAACCAGCTTATATTTCAACCATTCCTGGGATTCACCTAGTTCTGTCGAAGGGTCATGAGGACTCGAAACGTCGACTCTTTTCTTCTCCGCCGATGCTGCCAGACCTGCTGAGTTTTTCCAGGTAATTCTGTTTTTGTTTTGGATTTCCAGCACCGCAGTTTTTTGTTTTTGTACCTGTCCTGGGAGTGTTTGATGGGGACAGTGTGGAGGGAGCTTTACTCTGTATCTAACCCCGTGTTGTACCTGTCCTGGGAGTGTTTGATGGGGTCAGTGTAGAGGGAGTTTTACTCTGTATCTAACCCCGTGCTGTACCTGTCCTGGGAGTGTTTGATGGGGACGGTGTAGAGGGAGCTTCACTGTGTATCTTACCCCGTACTGTACCTGTCCTGGGAGTGTTTGATGGGGTCAGTGTCGAGGGAGCTTTACTCTGTATCTAACCCCGTGCTGTACATGTCCTGGGAGTGATTGATGGGGACGGTGTAGAGGGAGCTTTACTCTGTATCTAACCCCGTGCTGTACCTGTCCTGGGAGTGTTTGATGGGGACAGTGTAGAGGGAGCTTTACTCTGTATCTAACCCCGTGCTGTACCTGCCCTGGGAGTGTTTGATGGGGACAGTGTAGAGGGAGCTTTACTCTGTATCTAACCCCGTGCTGTACCTGCCCTGGGAGTGTTTGATGGGGACAGTGTAGAGGGAGCTTTACTCTGTATCTAACCCCGTGCTGTACCTGCCCTGGGAGTGTTTGATGGGGACAGTGTAGAGGGAGCTTTACTCTGTATCTAACCCCTTGCTGTACCTGTCCTGGGAGTGTTTGATGGGGACAGTGTAGAGGGAGCTTTACTCTGTATCTAACCCCTTGCTGTACCTGTTCTGGGAGTGTTTGATGGGGACAGTGTAGGGGGAACTTAAGTCTGCATCTAAACCTGTGATGTTACTCCCCTGGGAGTTTTTGATGGGGACAGTGTAGAGGGAGCTTTAGTCTGTATCTAACCCTGTGCTGTACCGGTCCTGGGAGTGTTTGATGGGGACAGTGTAGAGGGAGCTTTACTCTGTATCTAACCCAGTGCTGTACCTGTCCTGGGATGTTTGATCGGGTCATTGTAGTGGGAGCTTTTCTCTGTATCTAACCCCATGCTGTACTTGTCCTGGGAGTGTTTGATGGGGACAGTGTAGAGGGATCTTTACTCTGTATCTAATACCATGCTATACCTGTCCTGGGAGTTTTTGATGGGGACAGTGTAGAGGGAGCTTTACTCTGTATCTAAACCCGTGCTGTACGTGTCCTGGGATTATTTGATGTGGTCAGTGTAGAGGGTTATTTAAATTGTATCTAACCCCGCGATGTTCCTCCCCTGGGAGTGTCTGTTGCGGACACTGGAGAGGGAGCTTTATTCTGTACCTAACCCTGTTACGTTCCATCCCGGGGAGTGTTTGTTGGGGACACTGTAGAGGGAGCTTTATTCTGTATCTTACCCCGTGCTGTACCTGTCCTGGGAGTGTTTGATGGGGACAGTGTAGAGGGAGGTTTACTCGGTATCTAACCCCGTGCTGTACCTGTCCTGGGAGTGTTTGATGGGGTCAGTGTTGTGGGAGATATGCTCTGTTTCTAACCCCGTGGTGTACTTGTCCTGGGAGAGTTTGATGTGGACAGTGTGGGGGGAGATTTACTCTCTATCTAACCCCGTGCTTGATCTGTCCTGGGAGTGTTTGAAGGTGACAGTGTTGAGGGAGCTTTACTCTGTATCTAACCCTGTGCTGTACCTGTCCTGGGAGTGTTTGATGGGGACGGTCTCGTCGGAGCTTTACACTGTATCTAACTCCGTGCTGTACCTGTCCAGGGAGTGTTTGATCGGGACAGTGTAGAGGGAGCTTTACTCTGTATCTAACCCCGTGCTGTACCTGTCCTGGGAGTGTTTGATGGGGTCAGTGTAGCGGGTTGTTTACTCTGTATCTAACCCGGTGATGTTCCTCCCCTGGGAGTGTCTGTTGGGGACAGTGGAGATGGAGCTTTACTCTGTATCTAGTCCCGTGCTTGATCTGTCCTGGGAGTGTTTGATGGGGACAGTGGAGAGGGAGCTTTACTCTGTATCTAGTCCCGTGCTTGATCTGTCCCGGGAGTGTTTGATGGGGACAGTCCAGAGGAAGCATTACTCCTGGGAGTGTTTGATGGTGACAGTGTAGAAGGAGCTTTACTCTGTATCTAACCCGTTACTGTACCTGTCCTGGGAGTGTTTGATGGGGTCAGTGTACAGGGAGCTTTACTGTGGACCGATCCCTGTTATGTTCCTCCCCTGTGAGTTTTTATTAGGGACAGTGTAGAGGGAGCATTACTCTGAACCAAACCTTGTTGATGTACCTGTCCTGGGAGTGTTTGATGGTGATCGTGTAGAGGGAGCTTTACTCTGACTCTAACCCCGTGCTGTGCCTGTCCTGGGAGTGTTTGATGGGGACAGTGTAGAGGGAGCTTTACTCTGTCTCTAACCCCGTGCTGTACCTGTCCTGGGAGAGATTGATGGGGAGAGTTTAGAGGGAGCTTTACTCTTTATCTTACCCCGTGCTGTACCTGTCCTGGGAGTATTTGATGGGAACAGTGTAGGGGGAGATTTACTCTGTATCTAACCCCGTGCTGTACCTCTCCTGGGACTGTTTGATGGGGATGGTGTAGAGGGAGCTTTACTTTGCATCTAACCCCGTGCTGTACCTGTCCTTCGAGCGTTTGATGGGGAGAGCGTGGAGGGAGCTTACTCTGTATCTAATCCTGTGCTTGATCTGTCCTGGGAGTGTTTGATGTGGACAGTGTAGAGGGACCTTTTCTCTGTATCTAACCCTCTGCTGTACCGGTCCTGGGAGTGTTTGAAGGGGACAGTGTTCTGGGATCTTTATTCTGCACCTAACCCTGTTATGTTCCTCCCCTGGGAGTGTTTGATGCGGACACTGTAGAGGGACCTTTACTCTGTATCTATCTCCGTGCTGTATCTGTCCTGGGAGTGTTTGATGGGGACAGTGTAGAGGGAGATTTACTCTGCATCTAACCCCGTGCTTTACCTGTCCTGGGAGTGTTTGATCGGGTCAGTGTCGAGGGAGCTTTACTCTGTATCTAATCCCGTGCCTGATCTGTCCTGGGAGTGTTTGATTGTGACAGTGTAGAGGGAGCTTTGCTCTGTATCTAACTCCTTGCGGTACCTGTCCTGAGAGTGTTTGATGGGGACATTGTAGAGGGAGCTTTACCCTGTATCTAACCTCGTGCTGTACCTGTCCAGGGAATGTTTCATTGGGACAGTGTAGAGGGAGCTTTACTCTGTATCTAATCCCGTGCATTACCTGTCCTGTGTGTGTTTGATGGGTACACTGTAGAGGAAGCTTTACTCTGTATCTAATCCCATGCTATACCTGTCCTGGGACCGTTAGATGGGATCAGTTTGCAGGGATCTTTACTCTGTATCTAACCCCGTGTTTTACTTGCCCTGGGAGTCTTGATGGGGACGGTGTAGGGGGAGCTTTACTCTGTATCTAACCCCGTGTTTTATTTGTCCTGGGAGTGTTTGATGGCTTCAGTGTAGAGGGTTCTTTATTCTGTATCTAATCCCGTGCCTGATCTGTCCTGGGAGTATTTGATGGTGACAGTGTCGAGGGAGCTTTACTCTGTATCTAATCCCGTGACTGATCTGTCCTGGGAGTGTTTGACGGGGACAGTGTCGAGGGAGCTTTACTCTGTATCTCACCTGTTGCTGTACCTGTCCAAGGAGTGTTTGATGGGGTCAGTGTAGTGGGAGATTTGCTTTGTATCTAACCCCGTGGTGTACTTGTCCTATGAGCGTTTGTTGTGGACAGTGTAGAGGGAGCTTTACTCTGTATCTAACCCCGTGCTGTAACTGACCTGGGAGTGTTTGATGGTGACAGTGTGGAGGGAGCTTTACTCTGTATCTAACCCTGTGCTGTACCTGTCCCTGGAGTGGTTGATGGGGATGGTGTAGGGGGATCTTTACTCTGTATCTAGCCCCGTGTGTTACCTGTCCTGGGACTGTTTGATGGGGTCAGTGTAGTGGGAGATTTACTCTGTATCTAACCCCGTGATGTTCCCTCCTGGGAGTATTTCTGGGACAGTGTAGAGGAAGCTTTACTCTGTATCTAAACCCGTGCTGTATCGGTCCTGGGAGTGTTTGATGCGGTCAGTGTAGTGGGATTTTAATCTGTATCTCATCCCATATTTTACACTGTCCTGGGAGTGTTTGATGGTGACAGTGTAGTGGGAGCTTTACTCTGCATCTAACCGCGTGCTGTACCTGTCCTGGGAGTGTTTGATGGGGACAGTGTAAAGGGAGCTTTACTCTGTATCTAACCCCGTGCTGTACCTGTCCTGGGAGTGTTTGATGGTGACAGTGTGGAGGGAGCTTTACTCTGTATCTAACACCGTGCTGTACCTGTCCTGGGAGTGTTTGATGGTGACAGTGTGGAGGGAGCTTTACTCCGTATCTAATCCCGTGCGTGATCTTTCCTGGGAGTATTTGATGGTGACAGTGTCGATGGGTTACGGTGTAGTGTTAGGATTACTCTGTATCTAACTCTGTGTTGTACCTGTCCTGGGAGTGTTTGATGGGGATCGTGTAGTGGGAGATTTACTCTGTTTCTAACCCCGTGCTGTACCTGTCCTGGGGGTGTTTTATGGGGACAGTGTAGAGGGAGTTTTGCTCTGTATCTAAACTCGTGCTGTATCTGTCCTGGGAGTGTTGGATGGGCACAGTGTCGATGGGGCTTTATTCTGTACCTTACCCTGTTATGTTCCTCTCCTGGGAGTGTCTGTTGGGGACTGTGGAGAGGGAGCTTTATTTTGTATCTAACCCTGTTATGTTCCATCCCTGGAAGTGTTTGTTGGGGACAGTGTAGAGGGAGATTTACTCTGTATCTAACCCCGTGCTCTATCGGTCCTGGGAGTGTTTGATGCGGTCACTGTAGTGGGATCTTTAATCTGTATCTCACCCCGTGCAGAACCTGTCCTGGGAGTGTTTGATAGGGTCAGTGTAGTGGGAGCTTTGCTCTGTATCTAACCGCGTGCTGTACCTGTCCTGAGAGTGTTTGATGCAGACAGTGTAGAGGGAGATTTACTCTGTACCTAACCCTGTTATGTTCTTCTCCTGGAAATGTTTATTAGGGACAGTGTAGAACGAGCTTTATTCTGAATCAAACCCTGTGATGTCCCTGTCCTCGGACTGATTGATGGGGACGGTGTAGATGGAGCTTTACTCTGTATCTAACCCCGTGTGTTACCCGTCCTGTGAGTGTTTGATGGGCACAGTGTCGACGGAGCTTTACTCTGTATCTAACCCCGTGCTGTACCTGTCCTGGGAGTGTTTGATGGGGACAGTGTAGAGGGAGCTTTGCTCTGTATCTAACCCCGTGATGTTCCTCTCCTGGGAGTGTTTGTTGGGGACAGTGTAGAGGAAGCTTTACTCTGTATCTAAACCCGTGCTGTATCGGTCCTGGGAGTGTTTGATGCGGTCAGTGTAGTGGGAGCTTTACTCTGTATCTAACCCCGTGCTGTACCTGTCCTGGGAGTGTTTGATGGGGACAGTGTAGAGGGAGCTTTAGTCTGTATTTAATCCCATGCTGGACCTGTCCTGGGAGTGGTTGATGGGGACGGTGTAGGGGGAGCTTTACTCTGTATCTACCCCCGGGTGTTACCTGTCCTGGGAGTGTTTGACGGGGTCAGTGTAGTGGAAGATTTACTCTGTATCTAACCCCGTGCTGTGCCTGTCCTGAGCGTGTTTGATGGGGAGAGTGTAGACGGAGCTTTAATCTGTATCAAACCCCGTACTCTATCGGTCCTGGGAGTGTTTGATGCGGACAATGTACAGGGACCTTTACTCTGCATCTAACCTCAGGCTGTACCTGTCCTGGGAGAGTATGATGGGGACAGTGTAGAGGGCGTTTTACTCTGTATTTAATCTCGTGCTGGATCTCTCCTGGGAGTGTTTGAAGGGGACAGCGTAGAGGGAGTTTTACTCTGTATCTAACCCCGTGCTGTACCTGTCCTGGGAGTGTTTGATGGGGACAGTGTAGAGGGCGTTTTACTCTGTATTTAATCTCGTGCTGGATCTCTCCTGGGAGTGTTTGATGGGGACAGCGTAGAGGGAGCTTAACTCTGTATCTAACTCCGTGCTGTATCTGTCCTGGAAATGTTTCATCGTGTCAGTGTAGAGGGAGATTTACTCTGTATCTAACCCCATGCTGTACCTGTCCTGGGAGTGTTTGATGGGTACTGTGTAGAGGGAGCTTTACTCTGTATCTAACCTCGTGCTATACTTGTCCTGGGAGTGGTTGATTAGTTACGGTGTAGTGTTAGGATTACTCTGTATCTAACCCTGTGTTGTACCTGTCCTGGGAGTGTTTGATGGGCATCGTGTAGAGGGAGATTTACTCTGTATCTAACCCCCAGTTGTACCTGTCCTGGGGGTGTTTTATGGGGACAGTGTCGAGGGAAATTTACTCTGTAACTAGTCCCGTGCTTGAACTGTCCTGGGAGTGTTTGATGGTGACTGTATAGAGGGAGCTTTATATTTTATCTAATCCGGTGACTGATCTGTCCTGGGAGTGTTTGATGGGACAGTGTAGCGGGAGCTTTACTCTGCATCTCACCCCGTGCTGTACCTGTCCTGGGAGTGTTTGATTGTGACAGTGTAGAGGGAGATTTACTCTGTATCTAACCCCGTGCTGTATCTGTCCTGGCAGTGTTTGATTGTGACAGTGCAGAGGGAGCTTTACCTTGTATCTAACCCCGTGCTTTACCTGTCCTGGGAGTATTTAATAGGTTCAGTTTACAGGGAGCTTTACTCTGTATCTAACCCCGTGCTGTACCTGTCCTGGGAGTGTTTGATGGGGACAGTGTAGAGGGAGCTTTAGTCTGTATCTAACCCTGTGCTGTATCTGTCCTGGGAGTGTTGGATGGGCACAGTGTCGATAGGGCTTTACTCTGTATCTAACTCCGTGCTGTACCTGTCCTGGGAATGTTTGATGGGGACAGTGTAGAGGGAGCTTTACTTTGTATCTATCCCCGTGCTGTACCTGTCCTGGGAGTGTTTGATGGGGATGGTGCAGAGGGAGCGTTAGTCTGTATTTAATCCCATGCTGGACCTGTCCTGGGAGTGTTTGATGGGGACGGTGTAGGGGGTGCTTTACTGTGTATCTAACCCCGTGTGTTACCTGTCCTGGGAGAGTTTGATGGGGTCAGTGTAGTGGGAGATTTACTCTGTATCTAACCCCGTGCTGTACCTGTCCTGTGAGTGTTTGATGGGGACAGTGTAGAGGGAGCTTTACTCTGTATCTAACCCCGTGCTGTACCTGTCCTGGGAGTGTTTCATGGAGGCACTGTGGAGGGAGCTTTGCTCTGAATCAAACCCTGTGATGTACCTGTCCTGGGTGTTATTCATAGGGACAGAGTATCGGGAGCTTTACTCTGTATCTCATCCCATGCTATACCTGGCCTGGGAGTGTTTGATGGGGTTGGTGTCGAGGGAGTTTTACTCTGTATCTAATCCCGTGCTGTACCTGTCCTGGGAGTGTTTGATGGGGACAATGTAGAGGGATCTTTACTCTGATTCTAATCCTGTGCTGTACCTGTCCTGCGAATGTTTGATTGTGCCACTGTGGAGGGAGCTTTCCTCTGTGTCTAACTCTGTGCTATGCCTGTCCTGGTAGTGTTTGATGTTGATAGTGTCGATGGAGCTTTACTCTGTATCTAATTCCGTGCTGTACCTGTCCTGGGAGCGTCTGTTGGGGACAGTGTAGAGGGAGCTTTACTCTGTATCTCACCCTTTGCTGTACCAGTCCTGGGAGGGTTTGATGGGGACCGTGCAGAGGGAGCTTTGCTCTGTATCTAACCCCGTGCTGTCCCTGTCCTGGGAGTGTTTGTTGGGGACAGTGCAGAGGGAGCTTTACTCTGTATCTAACCCCGTGATGTTCCTCCCCTGGGAGTGTTTGTTGGGGACAGTATAGAGGGAGCTTTAGTCTGTATCTAACCCTGTGCTGTACCTGTCCTGGGACTGTTTGATGTGGACAGTTTGCAGGGAACTTTACTTTGTATCTAAACCTGTGCTGTAGCTTTCCAGGGAATATTTGATGTTTACGATTTTGAGGGATATTTACTCTGAATCAAACCCCGTGCTGTACCTGTCTTGGGAGTGTTTGATGGGGACGGTGTAGCGGGAGCTTTACTCTGTATCTAACCCCGTGCTGTACCTGTCCTGTGAGTGTTTGATGGGGACGGTGTAGCGGGAGCTTTACTCTGTATCTAACCCCGTGCTGTACCTGTCCTGGGAGTGTTTGATGGGGACGGTGTAGCGGGAGCTTTACTTTGTATCTAAGCCTGTGCTGCACTTGCCCTCGAGTGTTTAATGGGGACAGTCTCGAGGGAGCTTTACTCTGTATCTAAAACTGTTCTTTATCTGTCATTGGAGTGTTTGATGGAGACAGTGTGGAGGGAGCTTTACTCTATATCTTAACCTGTGCTGTACCTGTCCTGGGAGTGTTTGATGGGGTAAGTGTAGAGGGAGCTTTACTCTGTATGCAATCCCGTGCTCTATCTATCCTGGGATTCTTTGATGGTGACAGTGTAGAGAGAGCTTTTGTCTGTATCTAATCCTGTACTGAACAAGCCCTGGGAGTGTTTCATGGGGACAGTGTAGAGGGAGCTTTACTCTGTATCTAACCCCATGCTGTACCTGTCCTGGGAGTGTTTGATGGGGACAGTGTAGAGGGACCTTTACTCTGTATCTAACCCCATGCTGTACCTGTCCTGGGAGTGTTTGATGGGGACAGTGTAGAGGGAGCTTTACTCTGTATCTAACCCCATGCTGTACCTGTCCTGTGCTGAGCGTCAACTCGCAGACACTTCCTCCTACCTCTCCCTGACCCCACCACTGAACATCAAGCCATTGTTTCCAGGACTGTCATTGACCTCATCTCCTCTGGGGATCTCCCTCCCACAGCTTCCAACCTGATAGTCGCCCAACCTCGGACAGCCCGCTTCTACCTCCTTCCCAAAATCCACAAACAGAACTGTCCCGGTAGACCGATCGTCTCAGCTTGCTCCTGCCCCACAGAACTCATTTCTCGTTATCTTGACTCCCTTCTCTCTCCCCTTGTCCAGTCCCTTCCCACCTACATCCGTGATTCCTCTGACACCTTACGTCACATCAACAATTTCCAGTTCCCTGGCCCCAACCGCTTCCTCTTCACCAAGGACGTCCAATCCCTCTACACCTCCATCCCCCACCAGGGTGGTCTGAGGGCCCTTAGCTTGTTCCTCGCCAGAGGCCCGAACAATCCCCATCCACCACTACTCTCCTCCGTCTGGCTGAACTTGTTCTCACGTTGAACAATTTCTCCTTCAACTCCTCTCACTTTCTCCAAATAAAACGTGTGGCTATGGGTACCCGCATGGGCCCCAGCTATGCCTGGCTCTTTATGGGGTATGTGGAACATTCCTTATCCGAATCCTACTCCGGCCCCCTTCCACAACTCTTTGTCCGGTACATCGATGATTACTTCGGTGCCGCTTCATGCTCTCGTCGGGACTTGGAAAAATTTATTAATTTTGCTTCCAATCTCCACCCCTCCATCATTTTCACGTGGTCCATCTCTGACACTTCCCTTCCCTTCCTTGACCTCTCTGTCTCAATCTCTGGTGATAGACTGTCCACCAATATCCATTACAAACCCACCGACTCCCACAGCTACCTCGACTACAGCTCCTCACACCCCGCTTCCTGTAAGGACTCCATCCCATTCTCCCAGTTCCTTCGCCTCCGTCGCATCTGTTCCGATGATGCTACCTTCAAAAACAGTTCCTCTGACATGTCCTCCTCCTTGTTAACCGAGGTTTTCCACCCATGGTCGTTGACATGGCCCTCAACCGTGTCCGGCCCAACTCCTGCGCATCCGCCCTCACACTTTCTCCTCCCTCCCAGAAACATGATAGGGTCCCCCTTGTCCTCACTTATCACCCCACCAGCCTCCACATTCAAAGGATCATCCTCCGCCATTTCCGCCAACTCCAGCATGATGCCACCACCAAACACATCTTCCCTTCACCCCCCTTATCGGCTTTCCGTAGGGATCGCTCCCTCCGGGACACCCTGGTCCACTCCTCCATCACCCCCTACTCCTCAACCCCCTCCTATGGCACCACCCCATGCCCACGCAAAAGATGTAACACCTGCCCCTTCACTTCCTCTCTCCTCACCGTCCAAGGGCCCAAACATTCCTTTCAAGTGAAGCAGCATTTCACTTGCATTTCCCCCAACTTAGTCTACTGCATTCGTTGCTCCCAATGTGGTCTCCTCTACATTGGAGAGAACAAACGTAAACTGGGCGACTGCTTTGCAGAACACCTGCGGTCTGTCCGCAAGAATGACCCAAACCTCCCTGTCGCTTGCCACTTTAACACTCCACCCTGCTCTCTTGCCCACATGTCTGTCCTTGGCTTACTGCATTGTTCCAGTGAAGCCCAACGCAAACTGGAGGAACAGCAGCTCATCTTCCGACTAGGCACTTTACAGCCTTCTGGACTGAATATTGAGTTCAACAACTTTAGGTCGTGAGCTCCCTCCCCCAATCCCCATGGCCCCCCCACCCATGTTTCTTCCCACTTCCTTTTGTTTTTTTCCAATGAATTATATAGATTTTTCTTTTTCCATCCTATTTCCATTATTTTTAAATATTTTTAAATCGTTTATGCTCTCCCCACCCCCACTAGAGCTGTACCTTGAGTGCCCTACCATCCATTCTTAATTCGCACATTCGTTTAGATAATATCACCAACTTCGATACCTATGTGTTCTTTTGTTCTGTTGTCTGTGACATCTTTTGATGATCTGCTTCTATCACTGCTTGCTTGTCCCTACAACCACACCACCCCCCTCCACTTCTCTCCCCCAACCCAATGACCCCTCCCCCAGCCCCCCCAGCCCCACCCCAACACCTTAAACCAGCTTATATTTCAACCATTCCTGGGATTCACCTAGTTCTGTCGAAGGGTCATGAGGACTCGAAACGTCGACTCTTTTCTTCTCCGCCGATGCTGCCAGACCTGCTGAGTTTTTCCAGGTAATTCTGTTTTTGTTTTGGACTTCAAGCATCCGCACTTTTTTTGCTTTTAAGCGCTAGGAGTGTTTGATGGGATCAGTGTAGTGGGAGCTTTACTCTGTATCTAACCCCGTGCTGTACCTGTCCTGGGAGTGCTTGATGGGGAGGGTGTAGAGGGAGCTTTACTCTGTATCTAACCCCATGCTGTTCCTGTCCTGGGAGTGTTTGATGGGGTCTGTGTAGAGGGAGATTCACTCTGTATCTAACTCCGTGCTGTACCTGTCCTGGGAGTGTTTGATGGGGACAGTGTAGAGGGAGTTTTACTCTGTATCTAACCCCGTGCTGAACCTGTCCTGGGAGTGTTTGATGGGGACAGTGTAGAGGGAGCTTTACTCTGTATCTAACCCAATGCTGTACCTGTCCTGGGAGTGTTTGATGGGGACGGTGTAGAGGGAGTTTTACTCTGTATCTAACTCCGTGCTGTACCTGTCTTGGGAGTGTTTGATGGGGACAGTGCAGAGGGAGCTTTACTTTGTATCTAACCCTGTGCTGCTCGTGCACTGGGAGTGTTTGATAGGGACAGTGTGGATGGAGCTTTAATCTGTATCTTACCCTGTGCTTTACCTGTCCTCGGTGTGTTTGATGGGGACAGTGTAGGTGGAGCTTTACTCTGTATCTAACCCCGTGATGTTCCTCCCATGAGAGTGTTTGATGGGGACTGTGTGGAGGGAGCTTTACTCTGTATTTAACCCCGTGCTGCACTTGCCCGGGGAGTGTTTGATGGGGACAGTGTAGAGGGCGCTTTTATCTGTATCTAAGCCTGTACTGTATCTGTCGTTTGAGTTTTTCATGGAGACAGTGGAGGGAGCTTTACTTTGAATCATACCCTGTGATGTACCTGTCCTGGGAGTGTTTGATGGGGACAGTGTACAGGGAGCTTTACTCTGTATCTAACCCCGTGCTGTACCTGTCCTGGGAGTGTTTGATGGGGACAGTGTAGAGAGAGCTTTATTCTGTATCTAACCCCGTGTAGTACCTGTCCAGGGAGTGTTTGATGGGGACAGTGTAGAGGGAGCTTTACTCTGTATTTAATAACGTACTGAACAATGTTCTGTTGAAGGGTCATGAGGACTCGAAACGTCAACTGTTTTCTTCTCCGCCGATGCTGCCAGACCTGCTGAATTTTTCCAGGTAATTCTGTTTTTGTTTTGGACTTCCAGCATCCGCAAATTTTTTGTTTTTAAGCGCTAGGAGTGTTTGATGGGGACAATGTAGAGGGAGCTTTACTCTGTATTTAACCGCGTGCTGTACCTGTCCTGGGAGTGTTTGATGGGGTCAGTGCAGAGGGAGCTTTACTCTGTATCTAACCCCGTACTGAACAAGCCCTAGGAATGTTTGATGGGGTCAGTACACGGGATTACATACAGAGTAAAGCTCCCTGTACACTGTCCCCATCAAACACTCCCAGGACAGGTACAGCACGGGGTTAGATACAGAGTAAAGCTCCCTCTACACCGTCCCCATCAAACACTCCCAGGACAGGTACAGTACGGGGTTAGATACAGCGTAAAGCTCCCGCTACACTATCCCCATCAAACACTCCAAGGACAGGTACAGGACGTGGTTAGATACAGAGTAAAGCTCCCACAACACTGACCCCATCAAACACTTCTAGGGCTTGTTCAGTACGGGATTAGGTATAGACTAAAGCTCCCTCTGCACTGTCAACATCAAATAATCCCAGTAAAGGTACAGCATGGGATTACATACAGAGTAAAGCTCCCTCTACACTGTCCCCATCAAACATTCCTGGGGTTTGTTCAGTACGGTATTATATACAGAGTAAAGCTCTCTCTGCACTGTCAACATCAAACACTCCTAGGACAGGTACAGCACGGGATTACATACAAAGTAAAGCTCCCCCTACACTGACCCCATCAAACACTACCAGGACAAGTACATCACAGGTTATGATTCAGAGTAAAGCTCCCTCCACACTGTCTCCATGAAACACTCCAATGACAGATACAGTACAGGGTGAGATACAGAGAAAAGCGGCCTCTAGACTGTCCCCATCAGAGACTCCCAGGGCAGGTACAGCATGGGGTTACATACAGAGTAAAGCTCCCTCTCCACTGTCCCCATCAAACACTCCCAGGACAGGTACAGCATGGGATTACATAGAGAGTAAAGCTCCATCTCCACTGACCCCATCCAACATTCCCAGGACAGTAAAGCACGGGGTTCGATACAGAGAAAAGATCCATCCACACTGTCTCCATCAAACACTTCCAGGATAGGTACAGCATGGGATTACATACAGAGTACATCTCCCTCGACACTGACCCCATCAAATACTCCCTGGACAGGTACAGTACGGGATTAGATACAGAGTAAAGCTCCGTCTACACTGAGCCCATAGAACACTCCCAGGACAGGTACAGCGCAGGGTTAGATACAGAGTAAAGCTCCCTCTACACTGTCCCCATCAAACACTCCCTGGACAGGTACAGCACAGGGTTAGATACAGAGTAAAGCTCCCTCTACACCGTCCCCATCAAACACTCCCAGGACAGGTACAGCACGGGGTTAGATACAGAGTAAAGCTCCCTCTACACCGTCCCCATCAAACACTCCCTGGACAGGTACAGTACGGGGTTAGATACAGCGTAAAGCTCCCGCTACACTATCCCCATCAAACACTCCAAGGACAGGTACAGGACGTGGTTAGATACAGAGTAAAGCTCCCTCTACACTGTCCCCATCAAACATTCCTGGGGCTTGTTCAGTACGGTATTATATACAGAGTAAAGCTCTCTCTGCACTGTCAACATCAAACACTCCCAGGACAGGTACAGCATGGGATTACATACAGAGTAAAGCTCCCCCTACACTGACCCCATCAAACACTCGCAGGACTGGTGCAGCATGGTTTAAGATATAGAGGAAAGCTCCATCCACACTGTCTCCATCAAACACTTCCAGGATAGGTACAGCATGGGATTACATACAGAGTACATCTCCCTCGACACTGACCCCATCAAATACTCCAAGGAGAGATCCAGCATGGGATTAGATACAGAGTAAGGCTCCGTCTACACTGACCCCATAGAACACTCCCAGGACAGGTACAGCGCAGGGTTAGATACAGAGTAAAGCTCCCTCTACACTGTCCCCATCAAACACTCCCAGGACAGGTACCGCACGGGGTTAGATACAGAGTAAAGCTCCCTGTAAACTGTCACCATCAAACACTCCCAGGACAGGTACAGCACGGGGTTAGATACAGAGTAAAGCTCCCTCTGCCCCGTCCCCATCAAACACTCCCAGGGCAGGTACAGCACGGGGTAAGATACAAAGTAAAGCTCCCTCTACACTGTCACAGTCAAACACTCCCAGGACAGGTACAGCACGGGGTGAGATGCAGAGTAAAACTCCCGCTACACTGTCCCATCAAACACTCCCAGGACAGGTACAGCACGGGGTGAGATGCAGAGTAAAACTCCCTCTACACTGTCCCATCAAACACTCCCAGGACAGATCAGTCACCGGATTAGATAAAATATAAAGCTCCCTCTACACAGTCACCATCAAACATTCCCTGGACAGTTCAAATACGGGACTAGTTACAAAGTGAAGCTCCCTCGACACTGACCCGAACAAACATTCCCAGGAATGATATAGCACGGAGTTAGATACAGAGTAAATCTCCCTCTACACTGTCCCCATAAAACACTCCCAGGACAGGTTCAGCACGGGGTTAGATACAGAGTAAATCTCCATCTACACTGTCCCCATAAAACACTCCCAGGACAGGTACAGCACGGGGTTAGATACAGAGTAATCCTAACACTACACCGTAACCATCAACCACTCCCAGGACAAGTATAGCACGAGGTTAGATACAGACTAAAGCTCCCTCTACACTGTCCCCATCAAACACTCCCAGGACAGGTACAGCACGGGGTTAGATACAGAGTAAACTCCCTCTACACTGTCCCCATCAAACACTCCCAGGACAGGTATAGCACGGGGTTAGATACAGAGTAAAGCTCCCTCTACACCGTCCCCATCAAACACACCCAGGACAGGGACAGCACGGGGTTAGATACAGAGTAAACTCCCTCTACACTGTCCCCATCAAACACTCCCAGGACAGGTATAGCACGGGGTTAGATACAGACTAAAGCTCGTTCTACACTGTCCCTAATAAACATTCCCAGGACAGGTACAGCACGGGGTTAGATACAGAGTAAACTCCCTCTACACTGTCCCCATCAAACACTCCCAGGACAGGTATAGCACGGGGTTAGATACAGAGTAAAGCTCCCTCTACACTGTCGCCATCAAACACTCCCAGGACAGGTACAGCATGGGGTTAGATACAGAGTAAATCTCCCTCTACACCGTCCCCATCAAACACACCCAGGACAGGGACAGCACGGGGTTAGATACAGAGTAAAGCTCCCTCTACACTGTCCCCATCAAACACTCCCAGGACAGGTACATCACAGGTTATGATTCAGAGTAAAGCTCCATCCACACTGTCTCCATGAAACACCCCAATGACAGATACAGTACAGGCTGAGATACAGAGAAAAGCTCCCTCTAGTCTGTCCCCATCAAGCACTCCCAGGGCAAGTGCAGCATGAGGTTAGATACAGAGTAAATCTCCATCTACACTGTCCCCATCAAACACTTCCAGGACAGGTACAGCATGGGGTTAGATACAGAGTAAAGCTCCCACTACACTGACCCCATCAAACACTCCTAGCGCTTAAAAACAAAAAATTTGCGGATGCTGGAAGTACAAAACAAAAACAGAATTACCTGGAAAAATTCAGCAGGTCTGGCAGCATCGGCGGAGAAGAAAACAGTTGACGTTTCGAGTCCTCATGACCCTTCAACAGAACATTGTTCAGTACGTTATTAAATACAGAGTAAAGCTCCCTCTACACTGTCCCCATCAAACATTCCTGGGGCTTGTTCAGTACGATATTATATACAGAGTAAAGCTCTCTCTGCACTGTCAACATCAAACACTCCCAGGACAGATACATCACAGGTTATGATTCAGAATAAAGCTCCCTCCACACTGTCTCCATGAAACACTCCAATGACAGATACAGTACAGGGTGAGATACAGAGAAAAGCGGCCTCTAGACTGTCCCCATCAGAGACTCCCAGGACAGGTACAGCACGGGGTTACATACAGAGTAAAGGTCCCTCTCCACTGTCCCCATCAAACACTTCCAAGACAGGTACAGCATGAATTTAGATACAGAGTAAAGTTCCCTCTACACTGACCCTATCAAACACACTCAGGACAGGTACAGCACGGGATTACATACAGAGTAAATCTCCCTCCACACTGACCCTATCAAACACTCCCAGGACAGCTACAGCATGGGGTTAGAAAAATAGTCAAGCTCCCCCTACACTGTACCATCAAACACTCTCAGGAGAGATACAGCACGGGATTAGATACAGAGTAAAGCTCCCTCTACACTGTCCCCATCAAACACACCCAGGACAGGTACATCACAGGTTATGATTCAGAGTAAAGCTCCATCCACACTGTCTCCATGAAACACCCCAATGACAGATACAGTATAGGCTGAGATACAGAGAAAAGCTCCCTCTAGTCTGTCCCCATCAAGCACTCCCAGGGCAAGTGCAGCATGAGGTTAGATACAGAGTAAATCTCCATCTACACTGTCCCCATCAAACACTTCCAGGACAGGTACAGCATGGGGTTAGATACAGAGTAAAGCTCCCACTACACTGACCCCATCAAACACTCCTAGCGCTTAAAAACAAAAAATTTGCGGATGCTGGAAGTACAAAACAAAAACAGAATTACCTGGAAAAATTCAGCAGGTCTGGCAGCATCGGCGGAGAAGAAAACAGTTGACGTTTCGAGTCCTCATGACCCTTCAACAGAACATTGTTCAGTACGTTATTAAATACAGAGTAAAGCTCCCTCTACACTGTCCCCATCAAACATTCCTGGGGCTTGTTCAGTACGGTATTATATACAGAGTAAAGCTCTCTCTGCACTGTCAACATCAAACACTCCCAGGACAAATACATCACAGGTTATGATTCAGAATAAAGCTCCCTCCACACTGTCTCCATGAAACACTCCAATGACAGATACAGTACAGGGTGAGATACAGAGAAAAGCGGCCTCTAGACTGTCCCCATCAGAGACTCCCAGGGCAGGTACAGCACGGGATTACATAGAGAGTAAAGCTCCCTCTACACTGACCCCATCAAACATTCCCAGGACAGTAAAGCACGGGGTTAGATACAGAGAAAAGATCCATCCACACTGTCTCCATCAAACACTTCCAGGATAGGTACAGCATGGGATTACATACAGAGTACATCTCCCTCGACACTGACCCCATCAAATACTACCAGGAGAGATACAGCATGGGATTAGATACCGAGTAAAGCTCCGTCTACACTGACCCCATAGAACACTCCCAGGACAGGTACAGCACGGGGTTAGATACAGAGTAAAGCTCCCTCTTCACTGTCCCCATCAAACACTCCCTGGACAGGTACAGCACAGGGTTGGTTGCTGAGTAAAGCCTCCTCTAGACTGTTCCCACCAAATACTCCCAGTCCAGGGACAGCACGGGGTTAGATACAGAGTAAAGCTCCCCGCAACACTATCCCCATCAAACATTCCAAGGACAGGTACAGGACGTGGTGAAATACAGACTAAATCTCCCTCTACACTATCCCTGTCGACCACTCCCAGGGACAGGTACAGCACGGGGTTAGATACAGTGTAAAGCTCTCTCTACAATATCCCAATCAAACACTCTCAGGACAGTTACAGCACTGGGTTAGAGACCGGGTAAAGCTCCATCCACACTATTGCAATCAAACACTCCCAGGACAGGTACAGCACGAGGTTAGATACTGAGTAAATCTCCCTCTACACTGCCACCATCAAACACTGCCAGGACAGGTACAGCACAGGATTACATACAGAGTAAAGCTCCCTCTACACTGACCCCATCAACCACTCCCAGGACAGCCATAGCACGGAGTTAGATACAGAGTAAAGCTCCCATTACACTGTCCCCATCAAACACACCCAGGGACAGGTGCATCACGGTTTAAGATATAGAGTAAAGCACCATCCACACTGTCTCCATGAAACACTCCAATGACAGATACAGTGCAGGCTTAGATACAGAGAAAAGCAGCCTCTAGATTGTCCCCTTCAAACACTCGCAGGACAGCTACAGCACGGGTTGAGATACAGAGTTAAGCTCCCCCAACGTTGTCCACATCATACACTCCCAGGAGAGATACAGCAAGGGGTTAGATACAGAGGAATATTTACTCAGCCTACCAACCCTGTGATGTACCTGTCCAGGGAGTGTTTGATGGGGACAGTGTAGAGGGAGCTTTAGTCTTTATCTAACCCCGTGCTGTACCTGTCGAGGGAGTGTTTGAAGGGAACAGTGTAGAGGGAGCTTTATTCTGTATCTAACCCCTGCTGTACCTGTCCTAGGAGTGTTTGATGGAGACAGTGTAGTGGGAGCATAATTCTGCATCTAACCCTGTGATGTACCTGTCCTGGAATGTTTGATTGTGAGAGTGTAGAGAGAGCTTTGCTCTGTATCTAATCCTGTACTGAACAAGCCTTGGGAGTGTTTGATCAGGACAGTTCAGAGGCAGCTTTACTCTGTATCTTACCCCTTGCTGTACCTGACCTGGAATGTTTGATGGTGACAGTGTAGAGTGAGCTTTACTCTATACCTAATCCTGTACTGAACAAGCCCTGGGAGTGTTTGATGGGGACAGTGTAGAGGGAGATTTAATCTGTATCTAACCCTGTGCTCTTCCTGTCCTAGGAAAATTTGATCGGGACAGTGTAGGGGGAGCTTATCTCAGCATCTAAACCAGTGCTGTACCTGTCCTGAGAGGGTTTGATGGGGACAGTGTAGAGGGTTCCTTACTCTGTATCTGACCCACATGATGTTTATCCCCTGGGAGTGTCTGTTGAGGACAGTGGAGAAGGATCTTTATTCTGTACCTCACCCTGTTATGTTCCTCCCCTGAGAGTGTTTGTTGGGGAGAGTGTAGAGGGAGCTTTACTCTGTATCTAACCCCATGCTCTATCGGTCCTGGGAGTGTTTGATGCGGACACTGTAGAGGGTGCTTTACTCTGTATCTAACCCCGTGCTGTACCTGTCCTGGGAGTGTTTGATGGGGTCAGTGTAGAGGGAGCTTAAATCTGTATTTAATCCCGTGCTGGACCTGTCCTGGGAGTGGTTGATGGGGACAGTGTTCTGGAATCTTTATTCTGTACCTAACCCTGTTATGTTCCTCCCCTGGGAGTGTTTGATGCGGACACTGTAGAGGGAGCTTTACTCTGTATCTAACTCCGTGCTGTACCTGTCCTGGGAGTGTTGGATGGGGACAGTGTCGATGGAGCTTTACTCTGTATCTAACCCCTGGCTTTACCTCGCATGGGAGTGTTTGATGGGTAATGTGTAGAGAGAGCTTTACACTGTATCTAACCCCATGCTGTACTTGTACTGAGAGTGTTGAATGGGGACAGTGTAGAGAGAAATTTACACTGTGTCTAAAACCGTGCTGTACCTGTCCAGGGAGTGTTTGATGGGGACAGTGTAGAGGAAGCTTTTCTATGTATCTAAACCCTTGCTGTCACTGGCCTGGGAGTGTTTATTGGGGACAGTGTGAAGGGAGCTTTACTCTGTGTATCAGCCCGTTTACATGCCCTGGGAGTGTTTGATGGGGACAGTTTAGAGGGATCTTTACTCTGTATCTAACCCCGTGCTGTACCTGACTTGTGAGTGTTTGATGGGGACAGTGTACAGGGAGATTTACTCTGTATCTAACCCTGTGCTGCACCTGTCCTGGGAATGTTTGATGGGGACAGTGTAGAGTGAGCTTTACTCTGTATCTAACCCCATGCTGTACCTGTCGTGGGAGTGTTTGATGGGGACAGTGTAGAGGGAGTTTTACTCTGTATCTAACTCCGTGCTGTACCTGCCCTGGAAGTCTCTGATGGGGCATTGCAATGGGAGCTTTACTCTGTATGTAACCCCGTGCTGTATCTGTCCTTGGAGTGTTTGGTGGCGACAGTCTAGAGGAGGCTTTACTCAGCAACCAACACTGTGCTGTACCTCTCCAGGGTGTGTTGATGGGGTCAGTGTAGAGGGAGCTTTGCTTAATATCTAACCCTCTGTTGTGCCTGTCCTGGGAATGTTCTATGGGGTCAGTATAGAGGGAGCTTTACTCTGCATCTAATCCTGTGCTGTATCTCTCTTGGGAGTGTTTGATGGCGATAGTGTAGAGGGAGCTTTACTCTGTATCTAAGCCCGTGCTGTACCAGTCCTGCAGAGTGTTTGAAGGGGACAGTGTAGAGTTAGATTTACTATGTATCTAACCCCATGATGTTCCTCCCATGGGAGTGTTTGTTGGGGCCTGTGTAGAGGGAGTTTATTCTTTATCTAACCCCATGCTGTACCTGCCCTGGGAGTGTTTGATGGGGACAGCGTAGAGGGAGCTTTGCTCGGTATCTAACCCTCTGCTGTACCTGTCCTGGGCTATTTGATGGGGTCAGTGTAGAGGGAACTTTACTCTGTATCTAACCCTGTGCTGTACCTGTCCTGGGAGTGTTTGATTGGGATGATGTAGAGGGAGCTTTACTCTGTGTCTAACCCCATGCTGTAACTCTCCTGGGAGTGTTTGATGGTGATAGTGTAGGGGGAGCTTTACTCTGTATCTAACCCCGTGCTGTACCTGTCCTGGGAGTGTTAGTTGGGGACAGTGTAGAGGGAGCTTTACTCTGCATCTAACCGCGTACAGTGCAGTGTTTGATGGGGATAGTGTAGAGACAGCTTTACTTTTAATCAAACCCTGTGGTGTACCTGTCCTGGGAGTATTTGACGGGGACAGTGTAAAGGGATCAGAACTCTGTATCTAATACTATGCTGTTCATTCCCTGGGAGTATTTGATGGGGACAGTGTAGGGGGAGCTTGACTCTACATTTAACCCCGTGCTGTACCTGGCTGTGGAGTTTTTGATTGGGCCAGTGGGCAGGGAGCTCTACCCTGTGTTGTATCTGTGTTGTCACTGACAATCCGACAGTGCAGCATACCCTCAGTTACTGACACCACAGTAGTGCAGCTCACCCTCAATTACTGACCCTCCAATAATGCAGCATGCACTCAATTACTGACAGTCCAATAGTGCAGCAAACCTTCAATTACAAACCCTTCCATAGATCAAGACACAATTAATTTCTGACACTCCAGTAAAGCAGCACAACCTCAATTACTGACCCTCCAATTGTGCAGCACACCCTCAGTTACTGACACTCCAAACCTGCAGCACACCCTCAATTACTGACACTCCAATAGTGCAGCACACCCTCAATTTCTGACACTCCAGTACTGCAGCACCCACTCAATTACTGACACTCCAATAGTGCAGCGCACCCTCAATTACTAACCCTCCAACAGTGCAGCAGAACCTCATTTGCTGACAGTTCAATAGTGCAGCACACCCTCAATTACTTATCCTCCAATACTGCAACACAGCCTCAGTTACTGACACTCCAATAGCGCAGCAAACCCTCAATTACTGACGCTCCAATATGGTAGCACACCCTCAATTACTGACGCTCCAATACTGCAGCACACCCTCAATTACTGGCACTCCAAAAGCGCAGCACACCCTCAATTACTGACACTCCAATAGTGCAGCACACCCTCAATTACTGGCACTCCAATAGCGCAGCACACCCTCAATTACTGACACTCCAATAGTGCAGCACACCCTCAATTACCGACACTCCAATAATCCAGTACACTGTCAATTACTGAAACACCAATAATGCAGCACACCCTCAATTACTGACACTCCAATAGTGCAGCACACCCTTAATTACTGACTCTCCAATAGTGCAGCACACCCTCAATTACTGACACTCCAATAGTGCAGCACACCCTTAATTACTGACTCTCCAATAGTGCAGCACACCCTCAATTACTGACACTCCAATAGTGCAGCACACCTTCAATTACTGACACCAATAATGCTGCTCACCCTCAATTACTGACACTCCAATAGTGCAGCACACACTCAATATTAACACTCTAATAGTGCAGCACACCCTCAATTACTGATACTCCAATAGTGCAGCGCACACTCAATTACCGACACACCAATAGTGCGGCACACCCTCAATTACCGACACTCGAAACCTGCAGCACAGCCTCAGTTCCTGACACCACAATAGCGCAACACACCATCAATTACTGACTCTCCAATATGGCAGCACACCCACAATTACTGACACTCCAATAGTGCAGGGAACCCTCAATTACAGATACCCCAATACTGCAGCACACGCTCAATTACTGATCTTCCAATAGCGCAGCGCACCCTCAATTACTGACACTCCAACAATGCAGCACACCCTCAATTACTGACACTCCAATAGTGCAGCACACCCCTCAATTACTGAGACTCCAATAGTGCAGCACACCCTCAATTACTGACACTCCAATAGTGCAGCACACCCTCAATTACTGACACTCCAATAGTGCAGCACACCTGAATTATTGACTCTCCAATAGAGCAGCACAACCTCAATTACTGACACTCCAATAGTGCAGCACACCCGCAGTTACTGACACGCTAATTCTGCAGCAAACTCTCAATAACTGACCCTCCAATAGCGCAGCGCACAATCAATTACCGAAACTCCAATAGTGCAGCACAGCCTCAATTAGTGACACTCCAATAGCGCAAAACACCCTCAATTAATGACACTCCAATAGTGCAGCACACCCTCAATTACTGACAATCCAATTGCGTAGCACACCCTCAGTTATTGACACTTCAATAGTGCAGCACACCCTCAATTACTGACAGTCCAATAGTACCACATATCCTCAAATACTGGCACTTCAATAGTGCAGCAAACGCTCAATTTCTGACACGTCAATTGTGCAGCACACCCTCAATTACTAACACTCCAATTGTGCAGCACATCCTCAATTACTGACACTCCAATAGTGCAGCACACCCTCAATTACTGACACTCCAATAGTGCAGCGTACCCTCAATTAATGACTCTCAATTAGGACAGCACACCCTCAAATGCTGACACTCCAGTAATGCAGTACACCCTCAATTGCTTATCCTCCAATAGTGCAACACACCCTCAGTTACTGACACCCCAATAGCACAAAACATCCTCAATTACTGACACTCCAAAAGCACAGCGCACCCTCAATTACTGACGCTTCAATAGCACAGCGCACCCTCAATTACTGACACTTCAATAGCACAGCGCACATTCAATTACTGACACTCCAATAATGCAGCACACCCTCAATTACTGACACTCCAATAGTGCAGCACACCCTCAATTACTGACACCCCAATAGCGCAGCACACCCTCAATTACTGACACTGCAATAGTGCAGCACACCCTCAATTACTGACAATCCAATTGCGCAGCACACCCTCAGTTATTGACACTTCAATAGTGCAGCACACCCTCAATTACTAACACTCCAATTGTGCAGCACATCCTCAATTACTGACACTCCAATAGTGCAGCACACCGTCAATTACTGAAACACCAAGAGTGCAGAACACCCTCAATTACTGACACTCCAATAGTGCAGCGTACCCTCAATTAATGACTCTCAATTAGGACAGCACACCCTCAAATGCTGACACTCCAGTAATGCAGTACACCCTCAATTACTTATCCTCCAATAGTGCAACACACCCTCAGTTACTGACACCCCAAGAGCACAAAACATCCTCAATTACTGACACTCCAAAAGCACAGCGCACCCTCAATTACCGACACTTCAATAGTGCAGCACACACTCAATTACCAACACTAGAATAGTGCAGCACAGCCTCAGTTACTGACACCACAATAGCGCAACACACCGTCAATTACTGTCGATCCAATATGGCAGCACACCCACAATTACTGACAGACCAATAGTGCAGCGCACAGACAATTACTCACCCTCCAATAGCGCAGCGCACCCTCCATTACTGACACTCCAATAGTGCAGCACAGCCTCAGTTAATGACACTCCAATAGTGCAACACACCCTCAATTACCGATACTCCAAAAGTGCAGCACACCCTCAATTACTGACACTCCAATAGTGCAGCACAGCCTCAATTACTGACACTCCAATAATGCAAAACGTCCTCAATTACCAACACTCCAAAAGTGCAAAACACCCTCACTTACTGACACTCCAATACTGCAGCACACCCTCAATTACTGGCACTCCAAAAGCGCAGCACACCCTCAGTTACTGACACTCCAAAAGTGCAGCACACCCTCAATTACTGACACTCCAATAGTGCAGGACAACCTCAATTACTGACACTCCAACAGTGCAGCACACCATCAATTACTGACACTCAAATAGCGCAGCACACCCTCAATTACTGACACTCCAATAGTGCAGCACACCCTCAATTACCGACACTCCAATAATGCAGTACACTGTCAATTACTGAAACACCAATAACGCAGCACACCCTCAATTACTGACTCTCCAATAGTGCAGCACACCCTTAATTACTGACTCTCCAATAGTGCAGCACACCCTCAATTACTGACTCTCCAATAGTGCAGCACACCCTCAATTACTGACACTCCAATAGTGCAGCACACCCTCAATTACTGACTCTCCAATAGTGCAGCACACCCTTAATTACTGACTCTCCAATAGTGCAGCACACCCTCAATTACTGACACTCCAATAGTGCAGCACACACTCAATTACTGACACTCCAATAGTGCAGCACACACTCAATACTAACACTCTAATAGTGAAGCACACCCTCAATTACTGATACTCCAATAGTGCAGCACACCCTCAATTACTGACACTCCAATAGTGCAGCACACCTTCAATTACTGACACCAATAATGCTGCTCACCTCAATTACTGACACTGCAATAGTGCAGCACACCCTCAATTACTGACACCCCAATAGCGCAGCACACCCTCAATTACTGACACTGCAATAGTGCAGCACACCCTCAATTACTGACACTCCAATAGTGCAGCACACCCTCAATTACTGACACTCCAATAGTGCAGCACACCCTCAATTATTGACACTCCAATAATGCAGCACACCCTCAATTACTGACACTCCAATAGTGCAGCACACCCTCAATTACTGACACTCCAATAGTGCAGCACACCCTCAATTACTGATACTCCAATAGTGCAGCACACACTCAATTACCGACACACCAATAGTGCGGCACACCCTCAATTACCGACAGTCGAAACCTGCAGCACAGCCTCAGTTACTGACACCACAATAGCGCAACACACCATCAATTACTGACTCTCCAATATAGCAGCACACCCACAATTACTGACACTCCAATAGCGCAGGGAACCCTCAATTACAGATACCCCAATACTGCAGCACACGCTCAATTACTGATCTTCCAATAGCGCAGCGCACCCTCAATTACTGACACTCCAACAGTGCAGCACACCCTCAATTACTGACACTCCAATAGTACAGCACACCCTCAATTACTGACACTCCAATAGTGCAGCACACCCGCAATTACTGACACGCTAATTCTGCAGCAAACTCTCAATAACTGACCCTCCAATAGCGCAGCGCACAATCAATTACCGAAACTCCAATAGTGCAGCACAGCCTCAATTACTGACACTCCAATAGTGCAGCGCACCCTCAATTACTGACAATCCAATTGCGCAGCACACCCTCAGTTATTGACACTTCAATAGTGCAGCACACCCTCAATTACTAACACTCCAATTGTGCAGCACATCCTCAATTACTGACACTCCAATAGTGCAGCACACCGTCAATTACTGAAACACCAAGAGTGCAGAACACCCTCAATTACTGACACTCCAATAGTGCAGCGTACCCTCAATTAATGACTCTCAATTAGGACAGCACACCCTCAAATGCTGACACTCCAGTAATGCAGTACACCCTCAATTACTTATCCTCCAATAGTGCAACACACCCTCAGTTACTGACACCCCAAGAGCACAAAACATCCTCAATTACTGACACTCCAAAAGCACAGCGCACCCTCAATTACCGACACTTCAATAGTGCAGCACACACTCAATTACCAACACTAGAATAGTGCAGCACAGCCTCAGTTACTGACACCACAATAGCGCAACACACCGTCAATTACTGTCGATCCAATATGGCAGCACACCCACAATTACTGACAGACCAATAGTGCAGCGCACAGACAATTACTCACCCTCCAATAGCGCAGCGCACCCTCCATTACTGACACTCCAATAGTGCAGCACAGCCTCAGTTAATGACACTCCAATAGTGCAACACACCCTCAATTACCGATACTCCAATAGTGCAGCACACCCTCAGTTACTGACTCCCCAATAGTGCAGCACACCCTCAATTACTGACACTCCAATAGTGCAGCACACCGTCAATTACTGATACTCCAATAGTGCAGCACACCCTCAATTACCGACACTCCAATAGTGCAGCACACCCTCAATTACTGACACTCCAATAGAGCAGCACACCCTCAATTACCGACACTCCAATAGTGCAGCACACCCTCAATTACCGACACTCCAATAGTGCAGCACACCCTCAATTACTGACACTCCAATAGAGCAGCACACCCTCAATTACTGACACTCCAATAGTGCAGCACACCCTCAATTACTGACACTACAATAACGCAGCACACCCTCAATTACTGACACTCCAATAGTGCAGCACACCCTCAGTTACTGACACTCCAATAGTGCAGCACCCCCTCAATTACTGACAGACCAATAGTGCAGCGCACAGACAATTACTCACCCTCCAATAGCGATGCGCACCCACCATTACTGACAATCCAAAAGTGCAGCACAGCCTCAGTTAATGACACTCCAATAGTGCAGCACACCGTCAATTACTGAAACACCAACAGTGCAGCAGACCCTCCTTTACTGACCCTCCAATAGTGCAGCACCCCCTCAATTACTGACACTCCAAAAATGCACCACACCGTCAATTACTGAAACACCAACAGTGCAGCAGACCCTCAATTACTGACACTCCAATAGTGCAGCACACACTCAATACTAACACTCCAATAGTGCAGCACACACTCAATACTAACACTCCAATAGTGCAGCACACCCTCAATTACTGATACTCCAATAGTGCAGCGCACACTCAATTGCCGACACACCAATAGTGCAGCACACCCTCAATTACTGACTCTCCAATAGTGCAGCACACCCTGAATTATTGACTCTCCAATAGAGCAGCACACCCTCCATTACTGACACTCCAATAGCGCAGCACAACCTCAATTACTGACACTCCAATAGTGCAGCACACCCGCAATTACTGACATGCTAATTCTGCAGCAAACTCTCAATTGCTGACACTCCAATAGTGCAGCACACCCGCAATTACTGACACGCTAATTTTGCAGCACACTCTCAATTACTGACACTCCAATAGCGTAGCACACCCGCAATTACTGACACTCCAATAGTGCAGCACACCCGCAATTACTGACACGCTAATTCTGCAGCAAACTCTCAATAACTGACCCTCCAATAGTGCAGCACACCCTCAATTACTGACAATCCAATTGTGCAGCACATCCTCAATTACTGACACTCCAATAATGCAGCACACCGTCAATTACTGAAACACCAAGAGTGCAGAACACCCTCAATTACTGACACTCCAATAGTGCAGCGTACCCTCAATTAATGACTTTCAATTAGGACAGCACACTCTCAAATGCTGACACTCCAGTAATGCAGTACACCCTCAATTACTTATCCTCCAATAGTGCAACACACCCTCAGTTACTGACACCCCAATAGCACAAAACATCCTCAATTACTGACACTCCAAAAGCACAGCGCACCCTCAATTACAGACACTCCAAAAGCACAGCGCACCCTCAATTACTGACACTCCAATAGTGCAGCACACCCTCAATTACTGACACTCCAATAGCACAGCGCACCCTCAATTACTGACACTCCAATAGTGCAGCGCACCATCAGTTACTTACCCTCCAGTAGCGCAACACACCCTCAATTACCGACACTCCAAAAGTGCAGCACACCCTCAATTACTGATACTCCAATAGTGCAGCGTACCCTCAATTAATGACTTTCAATTAAGACAGCACACTCTCAAATGCTGACACTCCAGTAATGCAGTACACCCTCAATTACTTATCCTCCAATAGTGCAACACAGCCTCAGTTACTGACACCCCAATAGCACAAAACATCCTCAATTACTGACACTCCAAAAGTACAGCGCACCCTCAATTACTGACACTCCAAAAGCACAGCGCACCCTCAATTACTGACACTCCAATAGAGCAGCACACCCTCAATTACTGACACTCCAATAGCACAGCGCACCCTCAATTACTGACACTCCAATAGTGCAGCACACCATCAGTTACTTACCCTCCAGTAGCGCAACACACCCTCAATTACCGACACTCCAAAAGTGCAGCACACCCTCAATTACTGATACTCCAATAGTGCAGCACACACTCTACCAACACTAGAATAGTGCAGCACAGCCTCAGTTACTGACACCACAATAACGCAACACACCGTCAATTACTGTCGATCCAATATGGCAGCGCACCCTCCATTACTGACACTCCAATAGTGCAGCACAGCCTCAGTTAATGACACTCCAATAGTGCAACACACCCTCAATTACCGACACTCAAAGTGCAGCATACCCTCAGTTACTGACTCCCCAATAGTGCAGCACACCCTCAATTACTGACACTCCAATAGTGCAGCACACCCTCAATTACTGATACTCCAATAGTGCAGCACACCCTCAATTACTGATACTCCAATAGTGCAGCTCACCCTCAATTACTGACACTCCAATAGTGCAGCACACCCTCAATTACTGACACTCCAATAGTGCAGCAGAGCCTCAATTATTGACACTCCAATAGTGCAGCACACCGTCAATTATTGACACTCCAATAGTGCAGCACATCCTCAATTACTGACACTACAATAACGCAGCACACCCTCAATTACTGACACTCCAATAGTGCAGCACACCCTCAGTTACTGACACTCCAATAGTGCAGCACCCCCTCAATTACTGACAGACCAATAGTGCAGCGCACAGACAATTACTCACCCTCCAATAGCGCTGCGGACCCTCCATTACTGACCCTCCAATAGTGCAGCACACCCTCCATTACTGACACTCCAATAGTGCAGCACACCCACAATTACTGACACACCAATAGTGCAGCACACCCTCAATTACTGACACTCCAACAGTGCAGCACAGCCTCAGTTAATGACACTCCAATAGCGCAGCACACCTTCAATTACCGACACTCCAAAAGTGCAGCACACCCTCAGTTACCGACTCCCCAATAGTGCAACACACCCTCAATTACTGAACCCCCAATAGCGCAGCACACCCTCAATTACAGATACTCCAGTAGTGCAGCACACCCTCAATTACCAACACTAGAATACTGCAGCACAGCCTCAGTTATTGACACCACAATTGCGCAACACACCGTCAATTACTGACGCTGCAATATGGCAGCACACCCACAATTACTGACCCTCCAATAGCGCAGTGCACCCTCAGTTACTGACACCCCAATACTGCAGCAATCGCTCCATTACTGATCTTCCAATAGCGGAACGCATCCTCAATTACTGACTCTCCAATATTGCAGCACACCCTCAATAACTGACAGTCCAATAGTGCAGTGCACCCTCAATTACTGACACTCCAATTACGCAGCGCACCCTCCATTACTGACACTCCAATTATGCAGCGCACCCTCCATTACTGACACTCCGATAGTGCTGCACACTCGCAATTACTGACACTCTGATAGTGCTGCACACTCGCAATTACTGACACGCTAATTGTGCAGAAAACTCTCAATTGCTGACACTCCAATAGTGCAGCACAAACTCAATCACTGACCCGACAATTCTGAAGCAAACCCTCAATTACTGACAATCGAATAGTGCAGCGCACCCTCAGTTACTGACACTCCAATAGTGCAGCGCACCCTCAATTACCGACACTCGAATAGTGCAGCTCAACCTCAGTTAGAGACACCACAATAGCGCAACACACCCTCAATTACCGACACTCCAATAGTGCAGCACACCCTCAGTTACTGACACACCAATAGCACAAAACAGCCTCAATTACTGATACACCAATAGTGCAGCACACCCTCAATTACCGAAACTGGAATAGTGCAGCACAGCCTCAGTTACTGACACTGCAATTGCGCAGCGCACACTCAATTACTGATACTCCAATAGTGCAGCACAGCCTCAGTTACTGACACCACAATAGCGCAACACACTTCAATTACTGACGCTCCAATATGGCAGCACACCCACAATTACTGACCCTCCAATAGCGCAGCGCACACTCAATTACAGATACTCCAATAGTGCAGCACACCCTCAATTACTGACACTCCAATAGAGCAGCACACCCTCAATGACTGATACCCCAATACTGCAGCACACCCTCAATTACTGACCCTCTAATAGTGCAGCACACCCTCAATTACTGACACGCCAATTCTGAAGCAAACCCTCAATTACTGACACGCCAATTCTGAAGCAAACCCTCAATTACTGGCACCATAATTCTGCAGCAAACTCTCAATTACTTACACTCCAATAGTGCAGCACACCCTCAATTACTGACACTCCAATAGTGCAACACACCCTCAATTATTGACAGACCAATAGTGCAGCACACCCTCAATTACTGACACTCCAATAGTGCAGCGCACAGACAATTACTCACCCTCCAATAGCGCTGCGCACCCTCCATTACTGACACTCCAATAGTGCAGCACACCCTCAATTACTGACACTCCAATAGTGCAGCACACCCTCAATTACTGACACTCCAACAATGCAGCACAGCCTCAGTTAATGACACTCCAATAGTGCAGCACACCTTCAATTACCGACACTCCAAAATTGCAGCACACCCTCAATTACTGACCCTCCAATCGCGCAGCGCACACTCAATTACAGATACACCAATAGTGCAGCACGCCCTCAATTACCGACACTAGAACACTGCAGCACAGCCTCAGTTACTGACACCACAATCGCGCAACACACCGTCAATTACTCACGCTGCAATATGGCAGCACACCCACAATTACTGATACCCCAATACTGCAGCACACGCTCCATTACTGACACTCCATAGTGCAGCA